>KV417574.1:0-37453 GCA_001630335.1 Athelia psychrophila
GGACCAGCCCCGAGAATATCCTGCCAGCGGAGCATGGTTTCCGTCCCACGCCCAGACAAGTCTGCGATGGGCGAGTACTCTTCACCCCTGAAGGCTACCGATGCGTGGATTTTTTGCCCGGGATAAATGACACGGCCCGCGCCCCAGTGCGGCGCCCTATCACGCATCACGAATCAGTCTCTACCTTCGTTCATTCCGGGGGAGAAACGTACCGGAAAAGGAGGCCCGAATCGGAGTGCGCCTTCCAGCGGAATGGTAGGCACTCCAAAGGCCACCAAGGGGCCCAGAGCGATACTGTCGGTTTGCTCTCCTGCAAATCTTGGACTTTCCAATTGATGCTCGCCCGTGAGATATGCAATCCGGCCATAAGCGCTTCGTTCTCCATCCAGAGAAGCGGCACACTCTCAAGGTTGAGCTCGTCGTTTGGCAAGCTGCCACCTCCACTGCGATTATATGAGCATGACGGAAGTTGGGATACATGCATGCCCACGCACATATCCGAGTGAGAACCAGAGAACCATACTTCCTTCGCGTTTTCAGGGAATTTCTTAGATGGTCCCGCTACACATTGTGGCAAAAAATTGGCCCTGCGCTCATCGAGGGCGAGGGCATGGCGGAACGTGCAGACATGGCCGCACGAGTCCGTCAAAGGCAACGTCTTCCCCTTGAAGATGCCTATTGAAGCCACCGTATCCCTCGTATCGTATGTTAGACAGGATGCGAATGGCGGGGAATGATCGCATACCACACCCCAATGAAGTGCACGCGCACGCCTTTGGCAGAGAATGTTTTTTTGAAATGTTTCGCCGCCTTTTCGCGCTCAGGACCGTAGGCGCTAGCATACAACTCAAAAGCACTAAACATTGCAAATCATGAGTCGTAGGAGGGGGAAATTAGAGGAAAGATCTGACAATGGTATCTGCTCTTCGTTCCCTTCATGCGGTAAACCGACCTACATGTGGGGGTTTAGCGAGTTGTGCGTGGGCTGACGGAAAGAGCTTACTTTCTCGATCATTCCGGCCAGCGCTCGGACTTGGAACGCCCCCCTCGAGAAACCTGTCAAGGAAACCATCACTAACGCGTTTCCAACCCCGCGCAATGTCGAAAACGGTACCGAAAAGGAAGATACGATCTCCAGGTTGGTAATGCTCCGATAGCCATCTATAAGCTCCAAGAAGCACCTTTTCAAAGTTCCTGTGGAGAATGTCAAGTGAGAGGTTGCGAACATACATGCAGACCCACCAAGCAATAGCCAGATCAATCTTATTTCCTACAGATTGTATGTAGTATGATAATGACGTCCAGGACGGCTGGGCAGAGGTTCCGATGCCGCTGTTGTAGTATTTCAACTGATGTTCGCTGACAGCAATGTGACTGTATAGCTCGATAACATTGGTGTTCTGCGTGTATTGCCAGTCAAAAGCAAGCGGAAGAGAACCACTGCGATGCAGTTACCTTGGGGCCGTACTGATTCGATGTCCCATCGAGGTTTATAACGAGGTTTCGACTGCGTTTGCCAGGAGGCAGTCGTGCACAAATACAATCGCCAGGGAAGAAAGTATCAGAGGTCTCTGTCCGGGTCTGCTTTTCTCGCATTATAGCTGGCGATCTCTTGATAGAGTGTGTTCAGGAGGCAGGGGAAACGTGTGCTAGGCGTTCAAATCTTGCTTCTGAATCCGGGGAGCAGCGCTCGCAACGTCATCTCCGTGCCAATGAAATCACATATGCCGAATGTATGCCTAGACCAACACTTGCAATGTTGTGCGTCTATGACGGCAATATTAATGTAGCGGTCTACGGCGGTCATGACCACGTACCATAATGACCGCCATTTGACTCGACCACAACATACTTACAGTCAGATAGCGGTCAATGCGAGGTCAATGACTACACGACCTCCTGGCATCAAAAAGATTCCTGCTCGACGCGAGAACGTCGATGGGTTCAAGGGATTCGCTCCTGGCATTCGGGAAAAGATCTAGAGTGACTTGGGAGTTGCTTGGGAGACAGAGCACACCCTGCCTTTTTCGGAATGACACATTACAGGGTTTTGCATAATTACTTACACACACGATTGTGTGTTCACGTTATTTGTACATGTTTGCATGCGGTGCAGTGTGACGACTTGTCCACGGCATTCTCTTCTGTGTTGCCCTCTCTTAACTATCCTTCCCTCGAATAGTCTCCAGAGTGTTGACAATGAGCTCTCGGACGCCAAGAGGGGTCTTTCCGCTGCACCACTTGGTGGCAACATACAAACTGACGAAGGGGAGCGTGACAGATGTCACTTATTGCCGCAATCAAACATGGGTAAACAACGCCGCGCGCGAAACGGAAAGTGTAAGTAATTATGCAAAACACTGTATGACAGATATTGGTTGGCGGATGGCCGGCGGCCCCTGGCCACATCGCGTGACCGATGCAACCACGTTTCGGACTCGGAGTGCTACACCCCCAGACGGAGTGACAGTGGAAACCGTTTGATCCACGTGGTCACTTGACTTCCACAGACACGGTCACTGATCATCCACAGATCGTGTTTGTGGAAATCCTCTGGCCAACGACCCTCTAGATTTCCACCTCTCTACCTGTAATTTACCACAAGCAACCCTTTGCGCCGCATGGAAGACCTATAACTAGCTAAAAGTGCCCCTATCTGCCTGATATTCAATCAGATTCTCTAAGTAAGTTTCAGTCTCCGAGTCGATCTTAGAGGATCTTAACCTCTTAAAGGGTCCAACTTAGCCCTAAGAGCAAGCTTCCTGGGTAGGACGCAAGGCGAGTTGTATGCAAAAAAGATAGATTCATTGCTTCCGAATGACAACACTAGTCGTAGTAGAATGATTGTCTGATCCATACATTCATAGACCGAAAGAGCAAAGGAATGTGGTGTGAATCAGTAAAAACAATCCCTAGTAACTTATGTGGCAGCAAAAGGACACGGCACCCGTGCGGGTGTGATAGTGCCATCCCATTTACATATTTCATCACCCTTATGCTATAGTGGTACAGCGCTGTGTTCAGTAGATATCAGAGTTCGCTTTTCATCCATGCCGATCTTTTTGGACTTTTTGTTACCGTATCTACTGGCCGAGTGGCTCTGTTTGATCGCATTTGCCAAGGCGACGGTGGTCTCTGAATTCCACAGGTCTGACACTGTTTTACCAGAGGGTCGTTGGCCAGAGGATTTCCACAGATTCGGCTCCAATTTTCCACAGGCACGGAAATCAAACGATTTCCACTGTCCCTCCGTCTGGGGGTGTAGTTCGACACTATGCATCTTATTCATCGTCACCAGGTCTCGTTGACACCCACAACTTCAAGCACTCCCATTAGCACGAGCCGCATCTCTAGCACAAGCACTGCCCCCCCCACTTCAAGCACTCATATTAGCACGAGCAGCATCTCTAGCACGAGCATTTCCTCCCCCTTCACCGCCAGCAGCGCTGCTCTCTCGAGTACCACCCCCACAAGCACAAGCAATACCTGCACGAGTTCTACCCCGGAGAGCACGAGCAGCACACCAACATCCACAACATCATCCCAATCGAACACACAGACGTCATCGTCGATCTCGGGCCCGTCTTCCCATGGCTCCGGCAACACCTCCAGCCTGGCGGCGGCAGCACCGGCGCTTGCCAATCTACACCGACGCCCAACCCGCACCACATAACCCTCTCTACGCCAGCCAACACGCCATCCTCGTCCATCACATCCACCTCCAGCACAGCCTCGGGGTCATCGACCCCGCGCCCGGGCACGCTACGAAACAACGCCCCATCCCAGCTCCAGAAAAGCGCGCAATCATCGCCGGCTCCGCGGGCGGGTTCGTCTTCGTCTTAATGTCAGTACTGGGCGCGGTATTCTGGTATAGAAAGCGGCAGTACGAGTTCCTCGACGCGCTGGCGGCGCCCACGCAGCGTGTACACTTGCGCACGATGTTGTTCGCGGGGGAGGATCTGGACGAGGACGATGGGATGCCGCGGCCCTTAAGCGGCGGAGGGGGAGGGGGCGAGAGCATCAGGATGCGCCGCCTGCACTCCCCGCACCCCTCGCGCACGGTATCGCACCCCTCTGCGCCGAGCACATCAACACCCTCCCCACGCTCACCCGGGGCAGACACGATGTACCCGCACTCATCCGTCGAGGCGCTGCACCACCCCTCGCGCGCGACGCCCGCCACGCCCAGCCCGGTGCGCGCGTACATGAGCCAGTACCTCGCGCGCGCGCGGAGCGGGAACGTGTTCAGGGAGCAGCTGGATTTCGACCATGATAAGAGGGTGTATCGCGATGAGGAGCGGGGGGAAGGGGAGGGGAAGGATATCCACATGTGCACGAGCGGAATAACAGCACCGCGTCCGAGGAGCCGCTCATGGCGCGCCCGCCGCCGCCGCCGCACACAAGCCAGACGTCGCTCCCTATGCGGCCCAGCCCTCTTGGAGCAGGTGGAGGGGGGAGCAGGAGCAGGACGCCGAACTGGATCGAGCGGACCTTGGCGCGGTGGCCTCAATGCGTTTGGATACACATATGGCTGCGGACTTTAGTCGGTGCTGCTTTGTTTGATAATTGGATTTCAAGTTCTTGCCCTCTATGATATGATGCACGATGCACATTTACTTACATACTCACTTACATATATATGGGTGGACTTTGAGCATGCTTTCGTTATATTATTTACTTTATACAAATCGGCTGATAGTCACTTCAACTCAGTGGAATGAACTCTGGGCGGAATATTGGGTGCTGCCTTCAAGCTATAAATTACAAGCATATCTCCAGGGGCTACATACTCCAAGGCAAGTTCATATCATTCTTCGTCTTCGTCATCAGGATCATCAGAGCCAACCGTCTTCGTCTTCAGAATCATCCGTGCTGCTCTGTTCGTCTGCAGATTCCTCAAAGCCACCCTCGGTGTCTTCAGTACCATCGGAGCCGCTCTCTTCGGATGAGGACCTCCGACCCAGGAGCGCCATCTTCTACGAAAAAAGCTTGAGGACATTTGTGGCCCAGTCTCGTGTGGCTTCATTCTTCTGGATCTCAGCCAGTTTTGAAACCGCGTCAGCTGCGATGAGCGTCTGGCGGCAGGCATCTGGTTACACCATATGCGAATGAGCGGAATGTACTGGGGGAAAAGTGAGAACCTACCATCTTGCGCAAGGGCGTACAAGAATTCGAGCACGTCGAAGGGTCTCTTATCTGTCAAACGTAAAACCGCTGGAATCGCATTGAGCTGGATAACTTCTGCCCGTGCAGCCGCTAAGAACGCAGGTCAAGCTTTCGAAAGGGGTGTAGGAGAATAGCGATGCAAGTACCTTCCTTCTCACAGACTCTACCCAGGATATTTAATGCACTAATACCACATTCATTGTTTTCCAGCAGCTTGACTAATGCTGGGACAACATTCAGATTGAAGATTTCCGCGACGGCGACCTCTGTGTGAAAGAGTTATAGTAGCGATTAGGAATGACAAGCCAGACATACCGTTTTCACTAAGCCAGCCAAGCGTCGCCGTGACCTGGTTTACATGGGGTCCATCGAGCATCGCAACGAGGGACTTGACGGCGTTGCAGCTAACGATGCAGTTGCGAAGGATCTCTGGAAACTATTCAGCGGGATTCGGTTTCAGAAGGTCGTGCAGATCTCACCTCTACTTGCCAGCCGGCCTAATGCAAAATGAGCAGACCCGGCATCGCTTCCCTGCAGCGCTGCAACGAGCGCTGGAATCATGCCGGAACCGATAATGCATTGATCAGTTTCCTCTGACATTCTGTCAGTGTGAAGCAAAGGCATATACAGATTTACGCACCACTCCCTATGCGGCTCAAGATCTTTGCGGCAGCCGAGCGCCCAGAGCCCTCAAGCATCTGGATGATTGCAGGAATTGCGTTTAATTCCACAATTTGCTTCCGTGCATCCTCTGTGGGAGTTGTTCAGCTACAGATTTCTCACTTCGTGCGAGACATACCATTCATCGATAGCCAGTCGAGCATTTATAGTATCCATCGCCGTGACACCCTGTACATGGGGTCCATCGAGCATCGCAACGAGGGACTTGACGGCATTGCAGCTACCGATGCAGTTGCGAAGGATCTCTGGAAACTATTCAATGTGATTCGGTTTTACAAGGTCGTACAAATCTCACCTCTCTGTGCCAACCAGTATAAGGCTACAATAGCAGACCGGGCATCGCTTCCCTGCATCGCTGCAACGAGTGCTGGAATCATGCCGGAACCGATAATGCATTGATCAGTTTCCTCTGTCATTCTGTCAGTGTGAAGCAAAGGCAGATACAGATTTACGCACCACTCCCTATGAGGTTCAAGATCTTTGCAGCATCCGAGCGCCCAGCGCCCTCGAGCATCTGGATGATCGCAGGAATTGCGTTTGATTCCACGATTTGCTTCCGTGCATCCTCTGTGGGAGTTGTTCAGCTACAGATTTTTCACTCCGTGCGAGACATACCATTCTCCGATAGCCATTTAAGCGCATTTGCGGCATCCTCTGCATGAGGCCCATCGAGCATTTCCACGAGGGGCTTGACTGAGTTGTGGCTGATAATGCGGTCACGGAGAGTCTCTATAATAGTTTCTAGTGTAAGTATTGACGCGGTAAAGTGATGTATCGGTACCGTTTCGTGCGAGCTCTATGAGGGCAAGAAGAGCAGCTCGGCGGTCTTCGCCAATCACTACCTGCTCTTCGTGTGCGAAAGCGTGTTCTCCGTAACCTGTAAGATTTATCGATCCATTTCTCGTTGATATGAAATGAGAATTACCCTCTCGGTATACGGAATGTTCAACGTGCAACTTGTTGACGAGCCCAGGAACGACTTCTATGATACGGGTCCTCATGTCGGCTAAATAGTGATGTTAGAACGAAATCAACAGGTACGATGGTCACGCACGGTTTCGAGCTAACTTTGTCAGAGCAATACTTGAGTGCTTGGCAGTGTCTTCACTATTCAACAGCCCTATTAGATCCTCAGCGATGTTGTCCTTGCGCAAATGCTCGATCATGCTATCTGAAAGCTAATTGGAAAATTGATCAACAGCTGCCAGTGCGTTATGCTCACCATCCTTGGACAACTCCCCAATCGCAAATGCAGCAGCATCACTATTGGTACCTCCAAGCATGCCTCTCAAACAGCTGATAACACCTTCTAATTGAAGGATCGCTCGAAGCTCATCTAGGTTATTCATGAGATACAGTCAGGTTATCGTTGAATATTCAGAGCATTACCCATTCCCGCTATGTGGCCCACAACGAGCGCCGCGCCATAAGCATCCCGCCCCTGTAGCATTTGAACTAATTTCTTGATTATTTCAGACTTTGAGAAGTGGGGTATATCTTCTATACATGATTGATTTGAGAGTGAGCATACGAGAATATACTATGTAAGAGTTGTTACTTGCCGGAGAGGTGTGGCAGAAGCGACACAAGAGCCATGACGGCTGGACCGCGTTGGATATCTGGCCCCTGCAGAATCTCAACAAGTATTGGCACTGCGCCACATTCGATAATGAGCCAGGCAGTATCACTATTGTCTATAAGGGACAAATCATCGTGTTAGCTGGGCAGGTTAGATGTATGTGAGAGATTGGCAAACAGGCGTATACTGTAAGATTGGTCAGCGCATATGCGGCTGGGCCTGCGTGACTAAGGTTTCCCGACATCCTGATTACAGCGGAGACGATCGTCTTTGTGAAAATAGCTCCATCAACCCAGGGCAACTCCCCTCGCACGCTCGCCAGCAGTCTGACAGCGGTGAGAAATGCTAGTGAATACTCGCCCGTAGGAGTAAGAAACCTCATCAACGTCTCCTGAATATGATTTGATTCTCGTATAAGCTTGGTCCCATCGTCTGCGAATCATGGGATCAGTCCTGAATGTACAAACCGGTTATTTAATTGAACCCACAGAGATTTGTTAGAAAATAGAGCCGGTTGAGGATATGCGACGCGTCACCATCAGTAATATCTTTGTTACGCAGGCGCGCAAGTACATCGGGTAGATTGGTGAAATCAAAAAGGTCCATTTCAAAACAATCTTGCCAAGCAGGAACTCTGCGAAACTTGCCGGATGGACCAGTCCCGAGAATATCTTGCCAGCGAAGCATGGTTTCCATCCCATGCCAGAAGTCTGCGGTGGGAGAGTACCCTTCACCCGGGGACCGATCGGATTGAGTGAGCTTGAAGGCCACCGATGCGTGAATTTTTTGCCCGGGATAAATGACACGGCCCAAGCCACGGTGCAGCCCCCTATCACGCATCAGCCTCTACCTTCGTTCATTCCCGGGGATAAACGCACCAAGAAAGGTCAGCCGAATCGGTGTTCGTCTTCCAGCGGAATGGCAGGTACTCCAAAAGCCTCCAAACGCCACCGAGCGATTCTGTTGGTTTGCTCTCCTGCAAATCGTGAACTTTCCAATTGATGCTCGCCTGTGAGAAATGCAATCCGGCCATAAGTGCTTCGTTCTCCATCCAGAGAAGTGGCACACTCTCGAGGGTCAGCTCGTCGTTGGGCTTGCTGCCGCCTCCACTGGGAGTATATGAGCATAACGGGAGTTGAGGCAAATTCATGCACACGCACACGTCCGAGTGAGAACCAGAGAACCATACTTCTTTCGCGTTTTGGGGGAGGGTCTTATTAGGTCCCGCTATGCACTCTGGCAAAAATTTGACCCTGCGCTCATCGAGGGCGAGGGCATGACGGAACGTGCAGACATGGTCACATGAGTCCGTCAAGGGCAATGTCTTCCCTCTGAAGATGCCTATCGAAGACACCGTATCCCTTGCATTGTATATTAGACAAGATGTGAATGGCGGGTAATGACCACGTACCACACTCCAACGAAGTGCACGCGCACATCTTTGACGGAGAATGTTTCCTTGAAATGTTTGGCCGCCTTTTCGCGCTCGGGACCGTAGACGCCAGCATACAATTCAAAAGCACTAAATATTGCGTATGATTAGTCGCAGGCGGCAGCAGGAGCAAAATTTATGAAAGATCTGACAATGGTATCTGCTCTTCGTTCCCCTCATATAGCAGACCGACCTACATGTGGGGGGTTAGTGAATCATATATGGGCTGACGGAAAGAGCTTACTTTCTCGATCATTCCAGCTAGCGCTCGGACTTGGAACGCCCCTCTCGAGAAACCTGTCAAGAAAGCCATCGTGAGCGCGTTTCCCACACCGCACAATGTCGAAACGGTACCAAAGAGAAAGATACGATCTCCAGGTTGGTAATGCTCCGATAGCCATCTATAAGCTCCAAGAAGAACCTTTTCAAAGTTCCTGTGGAGAATGTCAAGCGAGAGGTTGCGAACATATATGCAGACCCACCAAGCAATAGCCAGATCAATCATATTACCCATAGATTGCATGTAGTATGATAATGACTTCCAGGATGGCTGGGCAGAGGTTCCAATACCGCTGTTATAGTATTTCAACTGATGTTTGCTGACAGCAATGTGACTGTATAGCTCCACGACATTGGTGTTCTGTGTGTGTTGGTTAAAAAACAAACGGAAGAGAACCACTGCGATGCAATCACCTTGGGACCGTACTGATTCGATGTCCCATCAAGGTTTATAACGAGGTTTCGACTGCGGTCTCCAAGAGGCGGCGGTGCACAAGAGCATCCGAAGAGAGTTTCAGAGGTCTCTGGCTGGGTCTGCCTTTCTGACATTATAGCAGGCGATCTCTTAGTACAGTGTGTTCAGGAGGAAAGGGGAATTGGATGAGAGCCAAGTGCGCGGCGCGGGGATCCCTCACTGATAAAGGCACGGTAAATGCGCAATCCTCGATGCACGTATCAGACGTTATCTTAAAGTTTCGAAGAGCGGCGCAACGTGTGATGGGTGCACATCTTTGTGTAATGAAATCCTGTATGCGAGTTAGCCTTTAGGGACTACTTCATTTCACCGTTTAGACACGCCTATCACCCCCTGGGCACGGTATATGCACAATCCTCGATGCGCGTATCAGGCGTTACCTTGAAGGTCCCGAGAGCAGCGCAACGTATGATGGGCACACATCTTCGTGTCACAATGAAGTCCCATGAGCTAGGGAATACTTCAGCGCAACGTGGAAGGGGCACGCATCTCCGTGTCAATGGAATCCAATATGTCAGCTAGCCTTTAGGGACTACATTGATTCGCCGTTCAAACACACCTTTCCTTCTGGGCACGCGGAATATCCACAATAATCGATGCGCGTATCAGGCGTTATCTTAAAGTTTCGGAGAGCAGCGCAGCGTATGATGGGCGCCCATCTTCGTGTCAATGAAGTCCCATGAGCTAGGGACTAAGTACTTCATTTCACCGTTGAAAACGCCTTTCCCTCCAGGTACTGTACCATTTCGACCAAGTGTTCACAGGTTGTTACAAGTTACCAGTTCAGTCGCTATGGGATCCAGTTCAGGGCTGAGGTTACTTGTTGCCGATGTCAAAATATGTTCAGTTCAAAAAATTTGAGTGTTCACAGGGGGTGCCATGCTCAAGCCGCGCTGCAACAAAGTCGAAGAAGTATGGAGGAGCTGAATGGGAGAAGCATTAAGGAGTCATTTTGGGATGTAGAGCACTGCTTAGCTTGTGAATATTTGCACTTGGGGGTTTTTTTTTTTGAAAAGTCCCATATGTTACTTATATTGAGTCTAGTTCAGCTCGTTGTGCTACCTGTTACAAGCCGCTGCAAGTGCTCAGTTCACGGTACCCTGTTACGCGTAACTGAACACTTGGTCGAAATGGTACAGTACACGATCTAGAGTTGATCCAGAGCATGGATTAGCTAGTCTCCCGCAGGCAGAACTCCGATATTCGAATGTTATTTGAGATGGGGATGCCGATTTGAATATATATGGACTAGCCGAATGTATGCCCCACGCCTTTGCGGGCGTAAAGCCGGGATTTGGAAGGTTTAAAAGCGGAGCCTCAGTGCTCTCTGCCTAGGAAGCCGATGGGCTGGGTTATCGGGGTGTAGGCATGGCTTGCAACACTAACGGGTCCGCAGAAAGCTTTGAGTCGATGATGTGCTGAGAGTTTGAGAGACTCGGAGAAGCACGGGTGTCGGCCATCGGGATCGCCGCCGACGTCATCTTGAAATTATGTCGTGATGTTGACTTCAGTTCTGCACTTTGCAATTGTCTGACACGAATCACCTTTTCTCGAGATCTCGACAATTCCCTTGACCCTCCCGCATCTGCGAACTAACAACATGGCACAAGAGGCCAACGCCATGTCATATACACCGGGAAACTCTGCCTGCGCGATGAGACGTCTCGACATTGCTCACGCGTAGTAATACCTCATTGATGCCCAGCACCTCTCGGAAATATCACCTGGTTGACCTTTGTGCTCCCCGGACCTCATGCAGAGAAAACCGATGACCCGGCTCCGCATGTGGATGGGTGCCAATTGCGAGCAGGACGCAGCGCAAGGCGAACAGAAGGTTACTGTTTTGGTTTACAATACACCCAAATGTGATCGAGCATGCATCGATATCCTTTCAAGGTGCGCTCGCTCTAGATCTACAAATGCGCCAGTATTATTACTGATCAATGGCTGCAGGCAATCCCGAAAGCCTACCGTCATATTCACGTTCAACGTCTGCCCGTCCTGATTTCATCCCTTCCATCCTCGCCATGTATCTGCGCTTAGGCCCTAGGGCCCCACCTGTGGCCAAGGCTCGATCTCCGCCATAGCTCCAAGATTATGCTCGTACAAGCTACAAGCCCTCCACCTACAATGGTCGGGGCGCAACCACGAGCAACTACGCCTACAGTCTCCCGTCTCCATCTAATCAACATTACTCGTCCATGATGCTTCGCACCAGCCACACCATGTCGCCGCCATAACTCATCGGACCCTAATTGCAGAGTCCAGACAGGTACTCGCCGCTTACCACCCCAGGCCGGTTATACGTGGCAGCGATCCCCTTTGCTGACTTGATCATCGATGTCACCTCAGACGCGCTCGAGCGGACGACCCCATTTACCCTCGAAGACGAGATAATGACCATGAATAGTGGGCGGAGAAAGGGGCATCGTGGAGCTCGCGATGGGCACCGCAGATCTGGTCATGGGCATGCGAAGATCGAGCAGTTGATGTTTTTCAGATGAAGGTGCCTGGTGAAAATGCGGGTGCGTAGGGCTCAAGGGATGGGTCCGAGGAATGACACACGCTCGAGGAGATGATTCGAGTCTCGATACGATGCCATCAGGGATAGGCGAGCATTCGACCTCCCTCTGTCAATTGCAATCGCCCCCAAGTGTCAGCAGCCCAACCGCGCAACTGCCCCTTAATGCATGCCTTTGCACTAGCGTTGTCAAGTCATCCACGCGGTCCCGAAGCTTCCAAACGACCAGGCGGTCCCGGGCAATACACCGGCGCCAGGAGTTGAACACTGAGTGCTGAGTATGTGGGCTGTCATTTGATTCTATCGTCATCTTCATTATCGCGTGGGCGTCATCCTTCTTCATGGATCCAATGCGGCCAGCGCAGCGCATGGAGGGGAGGGCGGGAGAACGGTAGTCGAGGTGGCGGAGCTGAACTCGCCAGTGGATGGACGCTTCGGCGCGTGGAGCGAGAACACCCTCGAACTCGGAGCATTCTGTCTCAATCCCATCCCGCCATCCCATCCTTACATCCCCAGTGCGTACAGCGCGTTCTGGAGCCTTGAGCCGGGGTGGGCGGGATGTACCATTGCATGAACGTGCCTTTGGGCGGGATCATCGCGAGGACACAACGGAATAGAAGCGGGACCGGGTTTGGCGACGAGGGATGGTCATTTTCGTTGGACCTATGGTCGCGTCTTTGGGGAGTCAGAAGGCCAGAACGCGATACCAGCGTGGGAACACGTCCTCCCCTGCCTAATCTCCCCTTTCTTCCATCTTTTCTCCTTGCGATTTCCTCCTCCGGCGCATGATTAGTGAGGGTACTGCGATGAGGATCGAGGGGGGGAGGGGAAAGATATCCACATCTGCACGAGTGGAATGACAGCACGGCGTCCGAGGAGCCGCTCATGGCGTGCCTGCATCCGCCGCCGCACACAAGTCAGACCTCGCTCCCTGTGCGGCCCAGCCTCTTGGAGCAGGAGCAGGGGAGAGCAGGAGCAGGACGCAGAACTGGATAGAGCGGACCCTGGCCCGGTACCGGTGCGTTTGGGTACACTGAGCTTCGGGCTTTGGGTGTATGTAGTCGTGGGTGCTGCTTTGTTTGTTATTGGATCTCAAGTTCTTGCCCCTCATGATATGATGCACGATGCACGTCTACTTACTTACTTACATATATTTCGGTGGACTTTGAGCATGCTTCGTTATGTTATTTACTTCGTACAAATTGGCTGACAGTCACCTCAACTCAATGACTTGAATTCTAGGCTGAATGTCGGGTTCAGCATAATAAGTCACAAGGTCTACTCCAGTGCGGCCAGGGCATCGTCATACTGTTCTTCGATCGAGATCATTAGAGCCACCCTCCTCGTCTTTGGAATCATCGGTTTTTAGATGACCTAGAAACGCTACCTTCGACGAAAAAGCTTGAGGGTATGTGTGGCCCACTCTCGCGTGTCTTTGTTCTTCTGCATCTTCGCCAGTTTTGAAACCACGTCAGATGCGATGGAAGCATCTGCTCACACCATATGCGAATGAGCAGAATGTACTAGGAGAAAAGGGGGAACCCACCGTCGTGCGCGAGGGCCAGCAGGAGCGTTTGCGCTTCGGAGGGTGCCTTATTTACCAAACCTAAAACCGCTGGAATCGCATTGAGCTGGATAAATTCTGCCCGTGCAGCCGCTAAGAATGCAGGTCAAGCTTGCAAAATAGGAGAATAACGAAGCGAATACCTTCCTTCGCGCAGACTGTCATCAGGATAATTAGCGCTTGGGTATCAAATTCATTGTTTTTGAGCAGCTTGACTAATGCTGGGACAACATTCGAATTGAATATCTCCGTGATGGCGACCTCTGTGTGAAGGAGTTATCGTAGTAATCAGGAATATTGACAAGCCGGGCGTACCGTTTTCAGTAAGCCAGCAAAGCGTCGCCGTGACCTCCGGTGCAAGGGGTCCATCGAGCATCGTAACGAGGAGCTTGACGGCGTTGCAGCCAACGATGCAGTTGCGGAGGACCTCTGGAAACTGTTGAGTAGGATTCGGCCTCGGAAGATCGGAAGATTCTCACCTCTGCTTGCCAGCTGGCACAAGGCTGTATTAGCAGACCGGGCACCACTTCTCTGCAGCGTTGCCACGAGTGCTGGAATCATGCCAGAATCGAGGACGAATTGATCGGTTTCCTCTGTGCGTCTGTCAGTGTGAGGCGAATGAGTGTGCAGATGTACACACCGCTCCCTAAGTTCATCAAGATGGTTGCAGCATACGAGCCTCCAGAGCCCTCAAGCATGTGGATTATCGCCGGAATTGCGTTTAATTGCACGATCTGCTTCCGTGCATCATCTATAGGAGTGTTTCAGCTTCAAATATTGCACTCCTTGTGAGACATACCATTTTCCGATAGCCATACAAGCGCATTTGCCGCGTCCTCTGCATGAGGCCCATCGAGCATTTCCACCAGGGCCTGGACAATGACTAAGCTTTGGCTGATCATGTGGCCACGGAGAGTATCTATATGCAATTATCAGTTCAAGTATTGACGCGAGGAATTGATGAATCGGTGCCATTTTGTGCGAGTCCTATAAGGGAAAGAAGAGCAGCTTGACGGGCTTCGCAAATCCCTTCCTGCTCAACGCGCAACTTTTTGACGAGCTCAGGGACGACTTCTATGATATGGGTCCTCACTTCGACTAAGTGGCAGTGTTAGAACGATATATACGAAATTGACGAAATTGACAGGCACGATGGTCACGCACGATTTCGAGCCAACTTCCCTAGAGCCTCGCCGGAAGCCAGAGCACTGTCTTCACTATCCAGTAGTCTTATCAGAACCGTAACGACGTCGTGCTTGCGAGGATCCTTGAGGATGCTATCTAAAAAGCTAATTCAAAGAGCGAGCAACAGCTGCCAGTGCGTTATGCTCACCATCTTCGGACAGCTTCCCAATCGCATATGCAGCAGCATCGCTAGCAGCGCCTCCAAGCATGCCTCTCAAGGTGCTGATGACACCCTCCGATTGAAGGACCGCCTCTCGAAGCTCATCTAGTTCACGCATAAGATACAGTCAGGTTGTCGTCGAATATTCATAGGATTACCTTTCTTCGCTATGTGGCCCATAACGAAGGCCGCTTCACGAGCATCGCGCCCCTGTAGCACGTGAACCAGCCTTTTGATTATGTCAGACTTTGAGATATGGGTGATGTCTTCTATAGATGATTGATTTTGGCGTAAAAATACAAGACTATGATGTGTCAGAGTTGTTACTTACCGGAGAGGTATGGCAGCAGCGACGCAAGAGCCATGACAGCTGGACCCGGTTCGATATCCGACTCCTGCAGCATCTCGACAAGTATCGGCACTGCGCCACATTCGATAATGAGCGAGGCAGTATATCCTGTATGGGAAGATGCGTTATGTTAACTGGGCGGCTCGATTTATGGGAGAGAGAGTTGCAAACGGTTGCATCCTGCAAGACTGTTCAGCGCATATGCGGCTGGGTCTGCGTGGATAAGGCTGCGCGACATGTTGATTACAGCGGAGATAGTCGTCTTTGTGCAAATGGCTCCACTAGCCCAGGGCAAGACGTCGAGCAAGTCTGCCAGTAATTTGACGGTGGTGAGAAATGCCAGTGAATTCTCGCCCGTGGGAGAAATAAACTTCATTAACGTCTCCTGGAGACGATCTGCTTCCTGTATAACTTTGTCCCCACCGTCTTTGAAGCATTAGACCAGTCAAGAAGATAAACAACGATTATTGAATTGAGCTCACTGAGACCCTTCAGAAAGCAGAGCCGGTTGAGGATATGCGACGCGTCACCGTCGGTGATATCCTCGTTACGCAAGCGTGCGAGTACATCGGGCAGATTCGTGAAATCAAAAAGGTCCATCTCAAGACACTTTTGCCAAGCAGGAGCGCTACGAAACTTTCCAGATGGTCCAGTTCCGAGGAAATCGTGCCAGCGAAGCACGGTTTCCGTCCCACCCCCGGACAAGTCTGCGATGGGAGAGTACCCCGCACTCCTGAAGGCTACCGATGCGTGGATTTTTTGCCCGGGATAAATGACACGGCCCGCACCCCAGTGCGGCGCCCTACCACGCGTCAGCCTCTACCTTCATTCATTAATATTATGGAGAAACACACCTGGAAAGGTGGCCCGAACCGGAGTTCGCCTTCCAGCGGAATGGCAGGCACTCCAACGGCCACCAAGCGCCGCTGAGGGATCCTGTCGGTTCGCTCTCCCGCAAATCGTGCACTCTCCAATTGATGCTCGCCCGTGAGATATGCAATCCGGCCATAAGCGCTTCGTTCTCCATCCAAAGTAGCGGCACGCTCTCGAGGTTGAGCTCGTCGTTGGGCAAGCTGCCGCCTCCGCTGCGAGCATATGAGCATGACGGAAGTTGGGATACATGCATACCCACGTACAGATCCGAGTGAGAACCAGGGAACCAAACTTCCTTTGCGTTTATAGGGAATTTCTTCTTCGACGGCCCCGCTATGCACTCTGGCAAAAGATTGACCCTACGCTCATCGAGGGCGAGGGCATGACGGAACGCGCAGACATGGTCACACGAGTCCGTCAAAGGCAATGTCTTCCCTCTGAAGATGCCTATCGAAGACACGGTATCCCTTGCATTGGATATTAGACAAGATGGGAATAGCAGGTAGTGGTCACATACCACACTCCAATGAAGTGCACGCGGACACGTTTGATGGAGAATGTTTCCTTGAAATGTTTCGCCGCCTTCTCGCGCTCAGGACCGAAGATGCTAGCATACAATTCAAAAGCACTAAATATTGGCCGTGATGAGTCGCAGCAGAAGCACAGGTTATGAATGACCTCACAATGGTATCTGCTCCTCGTTTCCCTCATGCATCAAACCGATCTACATGTGGGGGGTTAGCGAGTTACATGTGGGCTAACGGAAAGAGTTTACTTTCTCGATCATTCCAGCCAGCGCTCGGACATGGAACGCACCTCTCGAGAAACCTGCGAAGGAAGCTATTATCAACGCGTTTCCAACACCGCGCAATGTCGAGAACGGTACCGAAAAGGAAGATGCGATCTCCAGGTTTGTAATGCTCCGATAGCCATCTATAAGCTCCCAGAAGAACCTTTTCAAAGTTCCTGTGGAAAAGGTCAAAGGAGAGTGTGCGAACATACATGTAGACCCACCAAGCAATAGCCAGATCAATCATATTTCCCATAGATTGCAGGTAATACGATAAGGACGTCCAGGACGGCTGGGCTGAGTTTCCAATGCCGCTGTTATAGTATTTCAGCTGGTATCCACTGACATCGATGTGGCTGTATAGCTCAATGGCATTGGTGTTCTGTGTGTTGGTTAACAAAAAAACAAGCGGAACCATTGCGATGCAATTACCTTGAGACCGTAGTGATTCGATGTCCCATCGAGGTTTATCACGAGGTTTCGACTGCGTTTGCCAGGAGGCGGTCGCGCACAAGCACAATTGCCAGGGAAGAGAGTTTCAGAGGTCTCTGTCCGAGTCTGCTTCTCTCGCATTATAGCTGGAAATCTCTTGATAGTGTGTGTTGAGGAAGCAAGGGAGATGAAGCGAGAGCCAAGTGCGCGGCGCGGGGATCCCTCACTGATAAAGGCACGGTATATCGATGCGTGTGCCAGGCGTTCAAACCTTGCTTCCTGGGAGGAGCACTCGCAACGTCATCTTGGTGTCAATGAAATCACGTATGTCGGATGTATGCCCTAGACCCACGCTTTCAGTACTTTGTACCGGTCACGGCGATCATAACAACGTACCATAATGACCCCCATTTGACTTGACCACAACATACTTGGCGGTCATGCTGCGGCCAATGGCGGTTACATAATACACGGTCATGAGTGACCGCACCTCACTGGCATCTATCGAGAAAATAGAAAGCTTTTCTGCTCGACGCGAGAAAGCCGAGGTGGCAATTAACCTACCGACGACCTGACCGATTTAGACTCTTTTGGATGCAAAGATGCTTCGGTCCGGGCTTGGCGGGGCGGCCCGAAGCATCTTTACAATCGAAAGACTCAAAATCGGCTGACTCGTCGGTAGGGTAGTCAGACGTCGAAAAGGATTTTAAATAGACAATCAGATCTCTACACGCAACAGACAAAACAAAACCGATTAAAATATTTCGACCCAAAAGACAATAAGTAGGTGGCGGCGTCTGTGCGCCCGCAAGATCTTGGCGCAGATTCTAAATTTCTTGCTCTATCTTCACCCCCGACAGACTCACAATACGACATAAAATAAATTTCAACATCTTTTCAACATCTTTCCATAGCACAGATCCTTCTGTGCATGTCGTAGCCACGGCTGCGCGGAGCCAAATGTCCTGGCACCCCGACATTTCGGCCGTTCAACGCGGGTCCGTTGAGGGACTACTACTCTAGATTGATCTACTTACACGAACATGCTTACTTGAATCCACTTGGATCCCGCAATGTACGGTGACGAATGTATATATCAAGCATTGAGACAAGAGGTGTGTGCGTAGATCGCCGCCACCCAGACCACTGGACATTTACATAATATCGCTGACTAACCGCTTCGTCACTGTTTGTTAATACGCGTCGACAATCGGCATTAAATTGGAAAAACAGATTCAAACAGCAGTCTCTCAGAATATTATTGCCGATCCGCCCAAAGCATCGGCCGCTTGCATGATACCGCTGACAGCTTGGATCCACTTGATCCCGCTTCGTTATCAAGTGGGCCAATGTACGTTGACTATATATTAGCCAAACAGCAGTCTCGGAATATTAGTGGACAATCAGACTCAGGTCGATCCTCATACCGTCAACATGGTAGCCTTCCTAGCCTTCCTCAGACGCCAACTCTTCACCTACCTCCCAGTTCCGACCGAGTCATATACCGGCAAGACCGTCATTGTCACTGGATCCAACATCGGCCTCGGCAAGGAGGCCGCAAAGCGTTATGCCCGCCTAGGCGCCGAGACCGTCATTATCGCCGTCCGCAGCATCGAGAAAGGCGAAGCCGCAAGGTCAGAGATCATCAGGGACACCGGCTGCAAGGACAGCACTGTGCAAGTGTGGCAGCTCGATCTCGGCAGTTTCGAGAGCGTCCAACAGTTCGGTGCACGCGTCAACAAGGAGCTGCCCAGACTAGATGTCCTTCTGGAGAACGCGGGCATCGCGACCCGCGGCTTTAGACTCGCTGAGGGCTACGAGAGCACCATCACCGTCAATGTCATTTCGACCTTCCTCCTCTTCTTCCTCTGCCTGCCGAAACTCAAGGACACCGCGCAGAAGCACAACATCAGACCCACCGCCACGATAGTCTCATCGGAGACGCATACGTTCTGCCCTGATCTTCCCGAGGCTGACCCAGCCGACGGCAAGATTCTGGAGGCGTTGAGCGACCCGCACAGAGCCAACATGGCCACCCGCTATCCCACATCCAAACTCCTTGAGGTATTCTGTGTCCGCGCCTTCGCGGAGTTACATCCGGCGGACAAGTACCCCATCACGGTCAACACCATCTGTCCCGGGCTTTGCCACAGCGAGCTTGCGCGAGAGGCTGGGTGGGGGCTGTACATCATGAAGCTTCTGTTGGCCAGGGGGACGGAGGCGGGAAGCCGTGGACTTGTGTATGCGACGCAGTATGGGCCTGAGAGCCACGGGAAATGGGTGTACGACAACACTATCCACGCGCCAGGCAAGTATGTGACCACTCCGGAGGGCCAGAAGGTGGAGAAGCGCCTCTGGAACGAGTTGGTGGAGGCGCTGGAGAAGATCAGTCCCGGCGTGACGCAGAACTAGTAGGGGAGCCTTGGACGCTCATGGACACCGCTGTATGATTACGACCATACCTGTACGGACAGTTGATCTATGTGCGCAGTCGTTGATGCTACTTCGTTTGTTATCGGTGTAGTTTGTAGTTCAATTTTTGACACAATGAAGTGGTGAACTAGTACCATGTTGTGTGAGCTCTAGTATGCAAGCTCTACCAGTGCAAGAAGGTAGTTTGATGGTCGATATTTCAGGAAAAGATCTAGAGTGCGTAATTCAGCGAGGATGATGTACGAGCTTTGAAGGTCGAGAAACTTGTTAAGTCTTGGTTGGGTATCGGACCATTCAGACGCGATGATCGATCGCTCAAGCGCTGCTGCTTCCGAGTCAGTTGCAAGAAATCTAGGTCAGGACGTTGTCAGATCCATCGCTCGAGGCTCCCGAGAGACAAGGGAGCGTAGATTTTCGAACTTGATAACACGACAATCTCGACCGGAAGGTGAGCGGATCGGTATTGCCGCCTCCAAATTTTTCGATCGCTTTTGCTCTGCGCCTCCCTGTACTTACACTATATGTCAACTGCATGTTATGATGGTCAGAATCCAAGATGGAGCAACGAAAGATTAGAATTTAACGGCGAAGAAAACAGGACCTCGGCTAATGGAAGATGAAGGAAGATGAGTTGCACGTGGACGAAGACGGTGGTTTGGTATAAAGCTTGTACTGTGCCGTATCGGGAACTGAGCCGCACAAGGAAATGAGTCAAACGTGAATTTCTTGACATCCATCCAACATATGCCCTTCGTCTTTTTTGTAGTGTATAAATGGCAATGAACTGCATTAGACTATGTAGTTGACTTGTGGTGCAAGTCCAATCGAAGCATAAAATATCCCAGATTTCAATGTATTGTGCCCGAAATTGCAGCTGGATCTCGCTGCTCAAGAAAATGGGCCAATCATATAGGACACACACCAAGCTGCTGACCTGTAGGCTGGGATACAGACTACTAAGTACCAAAGCTTTGATATGACAACAAGAAAAGGGACTTTGAATGGGTCATAAATCGACAATATGCGGGAAGCTGAAATGGCTCACATCGATGCCTGTGGCAAAAATCCCAGTTTTATCCACCAAAATATTTGTAACATCATCTTCCGACTCAGCACACTTTTTGCGTTGTCACCAATAAATTGAAAAGGGATCTCTAGAGGCTATGCAGGTAAATTGAAGGGAACACATGAATTTAACATCGCGCAATACAGATTTTACGCCAGCGTGGCTCAGTTCCCGATGCGGTACAGTATAAAGCATGCATTCATTATTGCGGCCACCACATCGCTTCGCTTTCTTCCTGCCAACTACTAAACTCGTTTATGGAACCGAAAGTAGCAAGATCACTGGTAGAAGAATATGGACATAGGGAGCGGTCGGAGCAGAGTATGGAGCGGGACTGATCATTTGTTTTGTTGTGCCTACGAAACAATATCTCAGTTCAGTCCATCCTGAAAAGGGCCAGATTAGGGATGCTCATTAGGCGCTAAACGTGGCTCCTGGAGCGCTGCTACAGCCTCCTTCGCGTCCGCCGGGTACTCAGCGAGTGTCATTTTGGGGTCGCGAAAAGTTTCGATGGGAACTTCTGTCGAGGAAGGGCCAGCGGTGTGCGGCGGTGACAAGAGATCATCTCCTTGGGCTTGTAAGGGTGGGATAACTTTGCAGCTCGTATGGTGTTGGTTGGCGACTCCTGGGTGGACCATGATGATGGGTCTGCGATAGGTGCAGGATCGACTGGGTGGGAACTGTCCCTTCCAACGTACCCCCGTCAAGACGCGGCAGCTGGTGAGGATTCCGTTTTGTGACAACAGTCGCCTTCTGTTTCGGCAGCGTCAGAGTTGGCTGTTCGTGCGGAAGGGAGTCTGCCGTTTGAGACTCAGAAGTGGTACCAGTTATCATGTTCGGGACCACGGGTGTCGTCGTCATCGTGCATTTCTGTATTGGTGGGGAATCCGAGACAAGCTCTGTATCGCATGCATGAGTGACCAAGAATGGCGTAAAACTTCTTTGTAAGTGCACCTGAGGCCTGTGCGGTGCCATCTACAGCGCTGTCCTTATCCTGGCTATCCTCTGCAGCCATAGCGGGTACAACGTGACCCAGGGGCTTCTTGGGTCTTCCTAGCATCGGGATTCCCAGAGTGAACTTGCTCGCCGAAGGGTTGAGACTTGACATCGACACTTTGCCGTCTTTCTTTTCCGTTCGCAGAGTTCCGGTGCATGACACTGGGTGGATGAGGGGAGTCGAATGGCGCAGATATGTTGAGCCGAGGAACTTCCTTGTCTACGCGGGGGGGTTGGCAGAGAATGGGGGATGCGAAGTGGCCTTGAGTAGTGATGAAGTTCAGAACCAGCTTCTGGCTGATTGTCGCTGGGCATTGAAAGGGACCAGCTGCGGCGAGATCGTTGCGGGTCCGGTTCTGGCTCTTTCGCGGTTGGTTGGTGCTTGGGCGTCAATTGTTTCTGTCGGCGGTGTGTAGTCCGTGTTTAAAGAAACGAAATGTGCCGCCATGTCGTTGCCAGTGGATCTAGAGAAAGATCTGAACCACCTTGAGGGGGGGGGAGGGTTTGCCAAAGGAGCTTCGAGTGCGTCGGCAGGAACATCTGAACTGGTCGCGGGAGGTGATGCACCTCGTGCAGCATCGTCGGTGAGTCCCACTGTGCAGTGACGAGCACATCAGGCGCAGACTTCGTCGCATCGCGCGGCCCTGCTGATGCTTCCTCCTCCGTCGACTCTGGCTCCCCGGATATAGACCCAACGTCTTTGCCATCTTCTGACATTGCTGATCTCAGGGTGGATGCTGAATCTCGTCTACGCATGCTAGAATGCGCGGGCAGCTTGTTCCGGCTCAGCGAAAACGAGAGCAAGACGACAGTCGGGCTTGCAGGTGCCTTATTCTTGGCCAGAGACATTGCTCGCCAGGGGGATGTGGATGAAGAGCATGTTCGACGAGGACCGCCAGCAGAGGTCATTGAACGGGCCAGAATCGTCAACAAAGGTGTTTGCAAGAGAGGTTTGTGTGGAATAAAGGCCGAGGCGGTGTCACACACAGAAGTCATTTTACCCCAAACAACATAACTGTTCCAAAACGCCTTTCCCTCTAGGTGACACGTTCTAGATTTGATCCAGACTATGGAAATAGCCAAACATATGCCCCACGCTTTTACGAAAGTAAAGCCGAGATTTGGAGGGGTCTAAAGTGGAGCCTCTGCAATGCTCTCTGACTAGGAAGCAGTGGAAAGAAAGCTCAGGATATGGACTTTCGCGAAATTTTTGGGTCGATGATGTGCTGAGTTTGAGAGACACGGAGAAGCACGGGTGTCGGCCATCGGGATCGCCGCCGACGTCATCTTGAAATTTGAAATATCTACTTTTCCTCATCTTCAGCCAATCTTCAGCCGTGTGTTTGCGAGGTACAATCCCAGTACTAGTGCCACTTGTGCAAGTACACGTTTTACATACCGTTCGATCGGGCTTAGCTTGAATCAGCAGATCCTGGCTGATTTCGCTGATGGCCCGCCTTCCTGAATCCTGACGCTCAACAGAAGTTCGTGATTGTTTGTGCTGCCCTTGCAATACACGCTTATCGTCGTACTTCAGGTAAACCCTGAGCTGCGCGACCCCTCACTATAGCCACCAGATGAGGAGAAATGGTTGGAGCTCCCAGCATCCCCACTATCGCGCACACCTGAGAGGAGAAAGCGGAGCCATCACCCACCGCTACAGTATTCACAAATGGTGAGTAGTATTTCCTCTACCATCCGCGTCAATGCACATTGGCTAAGGCTGCGAGGGTGTGCGACTGGAATCCCCGCCGGGAATCGGTTATGCGCCCAAGTCGCCCTACCGACGTGCGCAGTACGCGCTTTTAAACACCTGCTCACGCTTTTGCACGCCCTTTACAGGTCTCACTTCCCGCGATGCGGATGGTGCCTGTGATTCACCGCGGAACACGCCCGGGCTGCTTGATGCCTGCGGCGCAGGTCCATCGCCCCGCGCGCACATGCAGCACTCACAGCCTCACACATTTACGCCCTTCCGGTGCTCATCCCAGGACAAACCCCATGGGACGCGACGGATCTGCGCTTGTCTATATGTTTAAGGAGCAGCTGGATTTCGACTATGATGAAGGGGGCATCGCGATGTGGATGAAGATCGAGGAGAGCAGGAGTAGGACGCAGAATTAGATCAAGCGGGCCTTGGCGCAATAGCCCTCAATGCGCTTCAGTGCGCGTAAAGCTACGGACTTGCGGTTTATGTAGTCATTGGTCATCTGTTTCAAGGTGTTATTGGATTCCTGTTTACTTCACCTGGGAGTCCCACGATCTGTCGCAACTCTGTAGTGGTAGTAGTGGTCCAGTACCATTACAGATTTGTAGGCTCCGCGCAATTTTGTAAGACTACCGTGACCTCCTACCAAGATCTCTCACCTCAGTGCGATTTTTTTTCCAGCTTTCGGCTAGCCACAGTGTCCGGATGGGGTACTGAGTATTCTGCGCCACACCCCAGTGCCCGGCGGCATTGGCACACACCCCTTTCGATCAACCAACATCGGACGCTGTCCTTCGCCGTCGTTACCATGCTCGTCGTCGTCGCCCCTTCTCTCGTCGTCGTCCTCCCACATCATGGGCCCCGTTCGCGCTGGCTTGAGCCGTAGGGCTAAGCTGACAGTCGGGCATGCATTCTCTGCCCCCACCACCTCCAGTCAAGGTCCCCACGGTCGAGAAGGGCGCCTTGCCCAAGCAAAGGCTGCTCGCAGTGCCGAAATATCAAGTAAGTGATCCCATATTCTTACCCAGCTAATACTCACACACTTGATCAGTGATGGATTCGGCCCAACGGCAAGACCTCTTGGACTCGAATCACGGGAGTAATCAAGACACTGAGATGGGCGATGAAGATGTCGAGGACGAGGACGATGCTTATTTGCATCCTCCTCCTGGTGCCGAGGGTGCCGAGCACAGTCACGCTGGGGACGGGGATATCGTGTGGGGACTGAGCGAGGGCATGCGTCGATACAATCGACGGTGAGTACCGCTGTGCTCACTTCAAGGCCTCTATGCTCATCAAAACACTGTCAACTAACTAGGGACACTCGTATTCGGTCAGATAGAACTCTGTTGACTACGAACCGATGGAAAAAACAAATGCCATTTCTTGTAAACGCATACCTTGAGTGGCGGAATGTGCCATGGAGCCCACAACCCGCAAATTCCGACAGTCTGCCTGAAGACGTTACACCGGTACCAGATAGGCCCGAAACAACCTCGGACGATGAGGAAGAGGTCAGCGATCCATCCCTCCCGTCCGATGCGTCGCCTGAAGACAGGGATTTTGCTATGCACGGCGTAGATACATTTGGTAAGTCGATTACTGTCTACTGTGTGTCAAGGATGTTATACTTAACCTTTTTTCATCTCGCAGACTACAGTTTCTATCGGTTCAAGAGGCCAGCCAACATGATCTATACAAATGAGGGCCTAGTCAGGTCTGGGTTCATCGGCTCTGCGCCGTTGTACCCCACCATATGTATATCCATACGCACTCTAGAGGATTACCGGCAAACTCATAGAGTGTGTCCCCGCCTGAGTATACAGGCCAGTGTTCGGAAACTATGTCATGTACATAATGTAAGCCTCTATATTCATTAAATAACTACACAAGTTGCTAACCCTGCTTATTAGCGGCCATTTCACCGCCATCTCTCTCGTCAGTTCAGTGACGCATTCGATGTTTACCTCGAAATTCTACACCAGGTAGAGCTACAAATTGCGAAAACACTCGGCCGCGACGCCGAAGATTGGGACGTCAAAAATGCGTGCCCGTGCTGCATGTACGAGCTTGAGGACGAAGCACCGCTTGAACATCGGGTGCTCGCCACCATGGATGGAAACAACTCACTCAAGCTCGTTGATGAGTCGTACCGTCGTGGTATTGAGCGCATCGACAATCGCACAGGGCGCTCTCGCAAGTGGCTCTCGCCGGCATACGTTGACCAATTCAAAGATGAGGTCGCCAGCCATAACACGCGCGGGGCCACAGTGGAGGAGGAAGTGGGCGAGGATGATGAGTGGCTCGATGAAGAGATGGGTGTGCAGGACGGACGCTTCACGACGCAGTCGGAGGAGGTTGATAACCCCATGCCAGGGGCTCTCCCCACTCCGTGCATCAAGCGGTGGAAGAACGCTGGCCCGGAAGGACAGAAAAAAATGTTTTCTATGTTTTTTATTACAGGTGTTTTTGTGCTGCTATGTCGGCACGGGTTTCTCATGTTGATATGTGACATGATACGAAGTGGAGAGCTGTAAGCATATTTAATCTACCATTCAGTGGTGTATTAATTAATCTTTTCGCAGCGCAAAATACCCTCTCGCCATCGTCGCAAGGATCCTCGAGCTCCTCGGGGAGAATAATGTCCTTGGCTACGACATTGGCTGTGCGTTCTCCAAGACCGTAGCCAGTAGCACATTAGGTGCTCGTGCCGCCACCCAGCGTCTCAAGTTTGTAGTCCCCTCCTTTCATGGCCATGCGCACAACAGACCGTGCCAGCTCGACTTCCACCCTCAATATATCCCCTCCCTCGGCATAGAAGATTTCGAAACATGTGAGCGGTGCTTCTCACTGTCGAACAGTATCGCACCCACCACTAGACTTGCAACCAAGTTTCATCGCCAGCAAGCCATTGAAGCCCATTTCGAATTTCAAGACGAGGACAAATATGCAGCGCTGAGTAGGTTTCTCTCATCTCGCTGTCTCTGTGTATTACTGACTTCGCATTAAATAGGCACTTTTATTTACGACAACACCAAGCAGTCACTTGACATCATTGCGACAAATACACCCGTTATTCAACGGGCATGCCTCGAGCTTGGCATCGGCTTTAGTGATTTTGACATGTACCTCAACGACGAACGAGAATATCTAGCCAACTTGAAGATGGATCCTCTTGCCAACACCCTCAATCTGGATTACGTCAAGGCTATTGATAACCTTGCCAAGTTTCGGTAAGTGATATACTTTAGCTCTTTACTCTGTACTGACACCCCTCCAGTGCCGAAGCAGATGTTGCAGCTGCCGCCAATACTCCCTCAGCCCGCGATAGAGCTATTTTACGAGGTGCCATCGGCAGGGACCTCACGAAACTCCAACGAGCACAGACCACCGCCTTTAACCGTGTGTCCCGTGCAGAAGACCTTCTCGCATCGCTGGAGGCAAATCTCGGTATTGTCGAGACCTGGACGCCCGAGTCAGCCGACTACATCCATACCCAAACCTACGTCAAGAACCGGAAATACCTACGTGCTATCGATGCACTCGAAGCATTAGTAGTTCAGCGGCTCTTTGAGCTGACTAAACTCAATCATAGCGGTACAGGTACGTTCTTTTATATTCATTTGGCTACGGATTACAAACTAACTGTCTACAGCTTACAAACAAAGAACACTCATTGCGAAGGCATTGCAGACGCGCTCTCGTGCCATTGGGACGGCACTCACAAATTATAATCGTCTGGCGAAGACTCTCGACCCGCCACGCGAAGACCTTGACTTCCAGGAGATCCTCCACTATTCATCCCTCGCCGAATTTGATCTCCTTCGCGACACTCGCAACAACGTACAGACCCGTATATGGGCTCAGCCCACATATCGTTTAGCTATGGCCAGCTACTACAAGGTCCAGTGTGCTCATAAGGAGCTGGAACGCACCAACATCGAGATTGTCCGCCTACGAACCTTCATTCGTGACGATGGTATATTGCATCGAAAAGTCATAAACTCACTACGTGCTACAGGTAGTGGTCTTGCCACTGTGCTTGCTCATAAGTGGCAGCTACGATCTGCCATCAATAATATTCACCTTAATCGTCTCGACGCTGTGGCAGATCTACCGGGTTACACCGGCTCACGGCACTGTGGTACTAGGATTGGAGGTGCAGAAGTAGTGCTTGAAGAAGGTGACCGGAGGGTGACGATGACGGATGATGGCGATGACGATGATATAGATGATGATTCATTTCAGGACAATCTAAATTCTTTGACTGATTATGTAGCTTCATTAGACCTCTAGATCTTAAGCCTGCCTAATCCTGTAACCGCGTCTTATCTACTTGTACACTTGCATTATGATTTGCATACCCCGGCCCGCTGACCGTATTTTATATTACATGGATTCACATATTATTATCAATTCAGGCATCCTGAGATTGATTGCTGACCATGGCGTACTAGCCATTCTAGGGTAGGTAGAATCATAATTGTATTACACATACCATAAGTACAATGTTGTCTACCTAAGCGATAACTATGCCTGCTACATCGGGAAAATATAGCCCCTATCTTTGATTACGGATTGGTAGGTTCGGCATTTCGGTCTCCAGCGCAATAAACAGTAACTGGACAGCACTAAGTTGTCCAGCCAGGTACCGGAACTGCCCAGCGCGAAGCTAGGCGGAGAACCAGCGGTACAAGCGCATTACCAGCCAGATAGGCCAGCCGCACTCGCCCTCCTGCATGCCCCCTGACCCAAAAATAACAACCTAGCAGCGCGAAGCTACCTAGAATCCCCCTAAACAAATACAAAAAAACCAATCTACATCTAGGCGCCCGGTTGGGGTGGTTTGACTGCAAATGTGGGCGGGCGGAGGCGTGTGCAACCAGAGCGGCCAACGAGCGCGGTTCGATGCTACTGCGAGCGGCTGCATGCTTGGGTGGAGGGGCAACCGCGTATGGATGCGGGCAGCTGTGGGGCGGATGGGTGTAGGCGGTGCATACAGAAGCTGCAGCGAGGGCGCTCAATAAGCGGCGGCCACGACCGTGGGCACCTGAGAGCATGGATGGCTGTGAGCGCGGGCGATGTCGGCGGCAGTCCAAGTAGGTGCGGGCGGTGGCTGCGGCGAGTGTTGGTGACGGCGGGTGGGTACGGGGCGGCTGCAAGGGCAGGATGGCGGCTGCGAGGGCAGGATGGCGGCTGCAAGGGCAGGATGGCGGCTGCGAGGGCAGGATGGCGGCTGCGAGGGCAGGATGGCGGCTGCGAGGGCAGGATGGCGGCTGCGAGGGCAGGATGGCGGCTGCGAGGGCAGGATGGCGGCTGCGAGGGCAGGATGGCGGCTGCGAGGGCAGGATGGCGGCTGCGAGGGCAGGATGGCGGCTGCGAGGGCAGGATGGCGGCTGCGAGGGCAGGTGAGGGCAGCTGTGAAGGGCAGATGGCTGCGAGCTCGGGTGGGCCAAACTGTGTGTGCCGGTGCGTGCCAGCTGCGAGGGCGAGCGACTATATGCTTGGATGAAGCGAGGCTGCGAGCTCGGGCCGGCTGCAAGCATGGATGGTAGCGAAAGGGGCAGGACAAGCGCTACTGACTGTGAGCGCGACTGCGACGAGCACGGTTGCGGATGGCTGCGAGTGCGAATACGGTGCAAATGGGTGCGGGCGGCTACAAGCGCGGGTGTCACAACAAGGGCCCAGAACGAGCGCCAGTAGACGGGGGCGGCTGCAAGTGACGGTGTTACGGGGCGCGCATAGATAGTGCGAGTGCGGCATGGACTTGTGGGTGGGGCTCGCGGGTTTGGGGAGCCAGTGCGTGTACTGGGGTACCCTCACAAGCCAATCCAGGGCTGATGGATGCGGGTGCGCGTGGGCTGCCTTGGGCGTTGGGGGGCTGGCTGGTGGGACGACGACAGCAAAGAGCCTGTGAAAAAACTTAAAAAAGTCGTTAGATGGTGCAACATAGCATAAAACAAACGACAAACTTACAAGTAGATGGCCCTCAGGTCGTCCCAATAAATCCTAGGTGTTCAGATGTGGGGGGAGGCAGCATGAGAGTTCTTGATGTCGTGGTGAGAGGATGAAAGACAGACGAAACACGACACCGGGACGACACGGAATGTGCTATTGAGCGACATTCCCACGGTTCCATTCAGGAACCTGCAGTGGCTGAAGGTATTTTTCGACCACCGTTTCCTCTGCTGTGCTTCCTCGCATTCTTCTCATACCCCAGGAACCTCACTGAGTGCTCTTATAATGTATATACCGTTTATTATGAAGTTATAATCATGTTGCAGCACTAATAGCACAGAAAATACCCTTATTGCACTCATTACAAGCTACTTTCCTCCCCATATGTGCTGTGCTATGTTCCTGCGACTTGATATATACCCAAGGACATTAATGAGCACTTAATTACACTTCCTCGAGTCTCCCTAGATAGTTATAATGTGGACATATAACCTTTAGATGAATAGGACATCACTTTTTACCTGCTTATGATGCCATCCCTCCCATGGCTGTGGTACAGTCTCCACAAGCTTTATTAATGTATTAAAGCTTTCTAAACTCGCTTATCATATATCTAGTGCATTGGAAGTACCCATCTTTAACTAGGAAGGCATACCGAGAGAGAAAACAGGGGTGCTACTGTTTGACCACAAGTTGAAGTCTGACACAGGTACTAAGAGATGAGCAATACTTTGAACACTTGTAATGGCCTGTTATAATATATATTAATGTGTTGAAAAAGACAGAATTCCAATAGAGTAGATGTAGAGAGGAAGGTAGCCAAGATACACGAAAAAGCCAAGGTCCGAATAATGTTTCGCGACTGATATCTCCAATAACTACTTTCATGCGCTGAGAGACTTGCAGAATGCCGATCTCCGCAGGCAAGCACCGTTAGGATGATCAATACACACTATAATGATGTATTATGGTGTCCGATCTGCTTCAAATAGCTCAGATCCAATTAGACAGACGGAATATGAATCTACCAGATAACGACTCGATCGGGTTTATTGCGCACGGATCACGCCGATCTCGTTCGATACAGCTTCAATTTAAATTGTTGGACTTGGATGATTTACTAATGTACCTAATAGATACATTAAACAAAGGATCTTCGTCTATCTACCTGTGCTCGCTCACCGTTGAGCGAAAGGACGGCGAACGAGCGACGCGCCACAAACGACCGAATTTGGCAGTTTTGCGATTAGGCGCCAATCGTCTCTGTTCGAACTTCGCTGACGATAATAACGATAACGACTTCAACAACGCGGGGAAAGCGGGAAACTGGTTGAAGGGAGTAATATATGGTAAGTGACTCGGTTATATAACTATTTACTGACTATTATGAGCTCCAGCAATGCCCAGGACTCTGCAACACCTGTTGCAGTCCTAGGCCTCTTCTCCTCCCTGTCGCACTCCTGGCCCCACCCCACGGTTCTGCGACCCGAGCCAACCACCCACCAACCTCATATACCAATATCCACCCATATTTCAGGCCCCAACGAGCGCCACTTCGGTGCCGGCACTCCCTCGCGCGACATTGCCTGGCGCCTGCACTCGTGCCTTCCTCCTCGTGCACTGCACCCCAGCCGCCTACCAGCCCCCACGCATTCTCAAAATGTGTGGGGGTATGCCCTGGACGCTTCTCAGAAGGACTGCGCGCTGCATCACTGCAAACGACGTGTGCGCGTCCCTTGTTGGAACTCGCTCCCTGCGCCCCCTCCCGCCGCCGCCCCACCATATACAACCGTTCACCAGCCCCCGCGCGCCCTCCAAATGTGCGGGGGTTGGCCCTCGACGTTTTAATGCCCTCCATCGTCCATCCCGAGCGGGCCCGCGTACGTGCGCGCGGGATCATGTGGTGCCTCACCCGCCCGCCCCACCTCTCCTCGGCCCCATGCCGCGCCATGTCGTCCACAGCCCACGCACCCTCGCAATACGTGCAGGGGATGTCCACGGGTCGACTTCACGATTCCCACTGCCTGCCCCTGACAAAGAATGCGTGTGTAGCCACGCATTCTTTGCCCCCCCCCCTTCATCCCATCGCCGCAGGTATACGCGGCCGGCAGCGATGGCACCTACTTCCATTGGTGGCACACCATCTTCAATTCGTGGCTATCCACCTACAGTCTGCCGCTTCCCTTGCTCTCGGACACGAAACGCGTGAGCGCTGGCCGCACATTGCGCTTCCCGCCTGCCCACCCCCCATCGCTTTGTCTTCTCCGCTCCCCACACCTTCAAACCATTCACCAGCACCTCCTGTCACCTCTAATCGATGTATTAGTGAGCTTGCACGATGCACATGCCTTAAAACGCGTGCCGGGGAGGGGGGTTTTCGGTTTTCGGGAGGATTTCACTTGTACCTTACATTACTCCATTCCTTTCGCTTTCGGGCCTCAAAACATGCAACACAGTCTTATATTACATGACTCCTGCTGTATGTACCTCCCCAGATTGCTGGGCAATGTAATTAATTTTGTCCCCCCAGAGACGGGGAGAAAGGGCGCCGAAGGGTTTGCAGTGAGGCCCAATCGGGTAATAGCCGTGACGGATGCGGCTGCTCCTCCTCCTCCTCGCGCAGCCACATCTCCAAATCACAGTTCCTGGCATAGCTCATCCCACCGCACACGGAAATCACTACATGTGATCTGAGGCCTCCGAGCCTGTGATCTTCAAATATACATGTTGAAAGTTATCTATATCGTCTTCCTGCTCGAGATTGACTCCATTAAGCAACATATTGGCTCCAACGAGCAATGCAAAATCCCCACTGGTCAACCCATTCAATGCCCCATTCGGCGAATGTTGCAACGGTCGTGCCATTTTTTTCTTTTTCTTTCAACCCCCACTGTTCTTTCATACCCCTTACGCGCCCCCCTCATTAGTATGAAAACCGACGCAGCATCTTACTCGCCCTCTGCATGCAAGGCCCTCCGCGAGGCGCAGGGAGGTTACCCAGCCCTCGAATCTCTTCCAGAGGATGCAACCAGCAAGACTCAACTGGATGGTCAAATCAATGCCGCGGACAGAGCCTTTCTCCGCCATGGGATGTCCTCTGACAATAAACACCATGTCGAGGTTGGACAGGACCACCCTTTGCTGCAGTCCTTCAAGAGGGACCACCCCGGAGAATCGGGTGAGGAGCTTAGAAAGGAGTTCGTAGCGCTTTTAAAGCAGGATATGTACGACACGGTATGTTTCGTGCTCCACGTTGAGCTCTGGTAACTGACACATTTTATTTCAGGCCACTGCAATAGACCGCCTCAGTGGAGGCGCAACCCTCATCATTCAAACCAGCGACACACCCACAAAATTCATCAATGTCCCGCAAAATGTCTTTGCCCATGTGTACTTCACCCCACTGTGGATGTCCCGCCTTTCGACCATGGTGCACGAGCCAATCTCAAAAATTGTGGCGGTGTTCATCAATGATGTTCAAGTTCCCGTCATCAAGCAGCGGAGAGCTTTCCTAGGCCCTGACGATGCAAAGAAGAACATCAACGGTTACACAAACATCCCCCGCAGCTTGATTCCCGCCAATATGCTTGTTAACGGGCAGCCCACCAGCCCATGGCGAGGCGGACCACGCGGCATTCAGTCTGCCATCGCTCCCATCGCTCCCACTGCCTCACTTGCAATCCAACCTCTCCAATTGTCGTCGCGTGTGAAAAGCGGGGAGGTCGTCGACATATCCGACTCTGATGATGAGCCAGACAGTCCTTCGCCCCACACATCTTCATTGTCGCCCTCCCAGACCATGCCGAGACCTGGTATGCAGGTGTCGCTGCACTCGTGCTCTGTCATCGACAATGACGGAGGAGCTACAGAGCCGGTCTCTCACACTCGTGCTACTCCAGTCGCGTTGGCCACTGTGACTGGCGGCGTCAAGAGTGACCTCAAGAAATTTGCTGCGCCTTTCCCACGCATGCCCAAAGCTGCTCCCGCAGCTCCCTCTCTCGCGCCAGCGCCTGCGCCTATCGGCCGCGAACCAATTCATGCGTCTCCAGTTCGGGAGGCATCATCAGCCTTCACCGGCGGCGGGGTGGATTTTGTCTCATCGGCCTCCACCATCAGTAGTATTGCATCGGTCAGCAGCGTGTCATTAGATACAGCATCACTCTTCTCTCCTCGCAACAGCCCATCCAAGTCTATCGGCTCACTACCCCCTCCTGCAACATTCTTCTACACACGCTTCAGTCCAATCGTCCCTCCGGGGCCTTCTTCAGAACGCTGGTTGTCGGAGAATAACTGGCCACCGCGCTTTGCCAATGTTCTTCGTCAGGTCGCAGAGGAGACCAGCTTGGGCAGCTGGATGGAGGTGTTAGTTGAAAGGCATAATGTTGATCTCGAGGCCGCTGAAGCCATGGTGCAGTGTCTCATTAAGGACTACGAATCGCAGAGCTTCCTGCCCAGTTATTAGTATATGATGTATCTCAAGACGAAGCCGCTAGTTATTTCTGAAAAATGATTCATATGTTCGCATAGCATTGGCCTTCTCGCAGAAAAATACATTAAGGCTATATACTCGCTCGTGAGGGAGAAACCCGCAGTTCCCGTCCCTTATCCTGCTCATCCCGTCTGCAATACGGACCCACTAAGTGATATGATGGTTTTTTTTTCTTTCGCTTTCCCCCCCTTCCTTGCTCCGTAACCACCCTCCCTAAGCACTCTCCCTAAGCACCCTCCCTAAGCACCGACATGGTCTACCACGGGTCTGCGCTCACTGCCAGAGCCAGGGCTCGAAAGCAACAACTGCCACGGAAAAAGAAGGTCATCAAACTGACGGCAGAGGCCAGGAAACAGCTCACCGCTGAGCAACGCTTCAAGCGCCAGGCATTCGATGCAGATGTCGCGAGAATCTGGCAGCGTTGTAGGAAGGAGTGTGAAGAGCTTGGAATCAAGCATCACAAGCCCTTGCGAAAGTGCCTCGATGCAGTCTATCTGGGGGCTAAAATTTCGCGGCAAACACAGAAAACGAGCCCTTGGAGGGCATACGTGTCAGCCATAGTTAAGCAAACAAATGACGGTTCGAAATCACTTACCCGTTTTGCTCTAAAATTATTATTGATCAACCTATGCAGCTCGTCAGCCCGCCGAATCAAAAGTAAACGCCCTCACCATATCAAAAACCCACGGCGAGAAGTATCGAAACACTCCTGCCGCGACCATCCAGCAGTACGTCAACGACCTTGAGGAGGCCAAGATGGACAAGTCTCTGGGGCGACGAGTGTCGACGAAGTCCAAAGCGATGGATATACACCATACCTTCGAGGATATACAAACATCTGTAAGTCAGCGACCACCTTTTCGTTACATCTAAGCTAACAAGTCACAATCGCCAGCTCATGAGTCTCGATGCTCGAGTTGGCATCAGGGCCATGGTTATGCTAGTCAGGTCCGGCAGTGATTATAATCACGACCCCCTATCATTTTTTTCGGACGATGCGACCTCAACATTCCTGCCAAAAGTATATGGCATAGATGTACAAGATTTACTCACTAGATTTGAAGGGTATTCAGTTGCAGGAGGAACATTGGCAGGAATGGCGAGTACTTACAAGCAAAGAGTACAAGCGGCAAAAAGCGAGCTGTCCGCAAAGCTGCGTATGGGTCTGCGTGAGTGCGACTGCCATTGCGTGTTATACTCGACAACTCACCGATACGAAAACCAGGTGCCGTCACGGGTGAACCCAAAGCAAAGATGTTTTATAAAACATTCTTCCGCGATATAACCCTCAAGTACGATGTCGTTCTGCGAAACTGGCCCCACAAGCAACTCAAGGCACCAGGATCGATGGGAAACTCACTGCCTGCGATGATAAAGCTTTTGGATCTTGTCAACAGCGGTGAGATCTTTTTTGAGATTGTGGACGAGGAGGAGCTTCAGCAGTTGATAGAAGAGGAGGATGAGAAGATATCAGGAGGAGAGGTAGAGGTGGCTACGCGAAAGACGCGGAAAGATGCTGGATTGAAGAGGCGATTGGTGGCCGCTGACGACACGGACGAATCGGGATCCGATTCCGGCGACGGACCTCAGGCTGCAGCTAGCAAGAAGGCCAGGAAATCGACTGCGAAGCCTATCAAAACTGCTTATAAGAGTGCATCGGTCGTGGTCGACTCAGACTAGCACCATATTCTTTCCGATCACATGTTGCTCCCTTAAATATACTGTTTCAAATATGCTTAACCATTATCATCTATGTCTACACTTGAGTACACTAAGGGTGATGACTGGCAAAGGCAACAATCACGACATTGATGATGATGACAACGACGAGCAAGGATAGCAACCACGACGAGCAAGGATGGTAACCACGACGAGCAAGGTTGGCAACGACAATGAGGACGAGAAGGCGACCGGTATTTGAAGGCGGAGATGCCGGTCAGCCCCGCTGCCTCGGGTTGTGGCGCAGAATACTCAGTACCCCATCCGGACACTGTGGCTAGCCGAAAGCTGGAAAAAAAATCGCACTGAGGTGAGAGATCTTGGTAGGAGGTCACGGTAGTCTTACAAAATTGCGCGGAGCCTACAAATCTGTAATGGTACTGGACCACTACTACCACTACAGAGTTGCGACAGATCGTGGGACTCCCAGGTGGTTTACTTACTTACATATGCTTTGTTCACGCGTGATACGATGGCTGTGCTGGATTTGGCGGGAGCTGTCACCTGTCGCGTATCCCGGGACACGCGACCCCGGAACCGCTCTGGGCGTCGTGCGCGGCGGCGACGAGATGACTGTGGGGGGTTGATGACAGCGATCGGGCCTGGTAATTAGAGTTATATACACTAGTGAGCGACGCCGGCAGGCAGTATGTAACAATTGAGCCTTACCCAAAAAGGCAGCGTGTCACGCAACGCCTTGAAATCGAGTTTGGTTGCGTGATACGCTGCCGGTGCTGGCCCCTGCCAAAAAGGGCGTATCACCAGACTCCTTCCCGCCGCCAGGGAAAACAAGGTATACATATCGCGAATTGTGCAATGTCCCCCTTCGCTGTATCCCGAGCCCACGTTTATATTTATTGTCTCCGTAACCTTGTGCAACCTTTGTTTGCCCTGGCGACTGGCGTAAATTGCAGTGGCGGTTTGCGCTTGTTTGTACTGTGGCGTAAATCGACAGCGCAATTGTCGCGTCCCGGAAACTTCACGCGTCGTGTTCAAAGTCATTGCTCTATATACTCTAACATATCATCTCAAAGCATAAGTTCTATCCTCTGACAAATTGGAATATAGCTATCCAATTTGATTTTACCCTATGAAATCCAGCCCCTGCTATATACTCATATGCTAACCATGGCCGGTGCACTGTGCACCAACTCTGCACAAGGCGGACTCCAAGTTTGCAGTGCCATGTGCTCCTCAGAGCTGTATCTTCAAGGCAGTACTGATACAGCACATCTTGAGGTGGTATGCAGGTCTCCAAGAAGCAATGAACCTGAGCGAGACAGCAGTGTGTTAGCGCCACAACCAAGCAAGCGCAAACAGCCGCTGCAATTTACGCCAGTCGCCAGGGAAAATAAGAATGAACAAGGTTACGGAAACAATAAATATACACGTGGGTTCGGGCAGATTTGAGGGGGCAGGAAAGTCTTCACATTCGCGATATGCAGTTCTTATTCTCCCTGGCGGTGGGAAGGAGTCTGGCGTATCACGCAAAGAAAAAAGCAAGCCCGCTTCCAGCGTGATACGCCGACAAGCCCGTGGCTAGCTCATTGCCGGCACATCACTCATCGTTAGGTAAATGTGTAAAGCATTAGTGCAAG
>KV417574.1:51723-268258 GCA_001630335.1 Athelia psychrophila
GCCGACGGTGGGAGGATTAAGTTCGAGACTAAGTTATTACTATACGTCTTGGTCGGTGGCAGACCACCTTTACAGGCCCTTTGCCAGGCGGCCTGAAAGCGGGCCTAAAGAAGGTGGCCTGAAAGGTCGAGTCTGTGAAAGAGGTTACCTGGGCGTTGCCGGCTTACGTCACGGTAGTGTAAACCGATGCACACCGATACTGTGATCATGATAATTTGCCGTTTCGAACTCGCAGACTCTTTCGGGGCTCCGGACGGTTCAAAGAGCTGGAAGTTTCAAGCATTGATAATGACATATATATACGGTCATATGCAGGCCTAGGGAGCGGTTTCGTGAGATCTAGAAACGGGTTTTACAGTGCTCGCTTGGAGACCAATGTAGCCGAACGAGCGCAGCTCGTCTTTGTGAAAGATTAAAGAGCTACACCACTGTACTGTGTTTTAAATACCTGTTCACCGAAACGTCGAGTCGGTTGACTTTAAACGGGGTCGCCGCAAGTTACGGTAAAAGAGTACCCATCATAACCGAAGCTTAAGTCATATGGCTACAATAATAAGACTTAGTACCCCCGAATTACTTAAAGTCGGGAGTTGCTTCTGCGCTTTGGAAGTTGGGGTTTTAGCCAAAGGTATAAGGACGAGGCTACGAAGTCTTAGGCTGAGACGAACAGTAGTGCTTCAACAGCACTTACACGATAAGGGAATACACCAAACGTAACACCGCGATCAAAACGGTGCCAGATTTTCTGTTATCTTCCAATAATATCTCACCAACGTTACCGCCCTCTTTAAACGGTAATATTCCCTTTAGTCGTGTGTAAATCCTATTGATACATTTACATACATACCATACAGTCAATAAACACCCCAAACGCTTTGCCAAGCATTTACAACACCAGGGAACCGGGAGAACGGGTTACGACGGCCCACGGTATGTTCAGTGTCGGTTTACAACGTCCGTGAAAGGTGAGTACGGGTTGCGACGGTCGCTTACGCACGAGTTATATTCCGCCTACTTTTTAGAAGTAACTTGAGGAGCAGACTGCTTCCCAACAGTGATATAAGAAGGTCGTGGCGCGCGGGGCGGGCGTAGACAGACATAGGTGGCGGACAGTGCTCAACGGGGATAGATAGATAGTGTACCCGGTTGAGTAAGGAAGGCTAAGGTATAGCAAGGTGTAGGAAGGTGCGGTAAGGTAGTGTAAGGTAAGGTAGTGCCCAAATGAAGTGGGTGCTGATGAGGTGTACAGCAGGTGATAGTTGCCTAGAAATGTATGTGTAGATACTGAGGGGCCCGGGGAATCGTAGTATGTGCGAATGGGTATCCCGGGGTGTAGCAGTCGTGCTAATGATAATGTAACTATATTCATCTGTCGCTGAACCTGGAACTCTGGAATCGAATAGGAGAAACAGAGTTCCATGTCAGAGTGAATGTAATAAGGGTTTATGGTAGATTGAAACAGAGTTCACTGAACATAAGCGAGAGCTAGTGTTCCTAGCTGTGGAGTGATGTTTGTGATAATATAGTTGCGGTGATATTCCGGGTAGACCCTTGCTGATGCTTATGTGCAGCATTGTAATCCTATTCGATGGTAGTGGTCTAGTCGGATAAGTAGACATGAGAACTCACTTGAGGCTCAAGGAGCGAATGTCGATGATAGTCGGGGGGAGATAGGCCTTCGCAATCGGAGCTTGTGGACAGATCTCTGTAAGTCCGAGAACTCGTCGTTCGGCGCCACGTTCATGGAAGTAATGCAGCAGGCTAGAGCGGATATAGAACCGGTCAGAGCAAGAAGACTAGTAGTGGAAGTAGCAATGGTCCGGTCGACTCGGGCATGTTCTTCAGGATGGTGTGCAGGTAGCTGGGGAGGCAGCAGTTGCTAGAATGAAGTGAGGTGGATCTCCAGATGGTGGAGGTGGTTTAGGTTCTAGATGCTCGGGCATGAAAGTCCGAGAGGGTATAGGTCATATCAGTAGCACGTAGGATTTCATAGTCCTGGCGTCTAGGCGCAAAAAGGCGCAGGTGGAAAGGGTGCAACTCTGCCGTCGGACTGTTCACCGGACAACCGGACATTCCACCGGATTTCTTCCACCGGACTTTCCAATTCAGACATGTCCTCGTCCATTGAGCCTTGAGGGTCCGACTACTCTCTAGATCGATCCACTTACATGAACACGCTGACTCGGTCACCGCAAGACTCCCGTCTGCCGATGCGCGTCGCAAGCGCGTCGACAAACATGAGTCCTATTTGCTACAGCATTCACTTCACTCGCTTTCCATTCAGATGCCTTGGACAACCTTGTTTTCGCTATATAAACAGTTTGTAAACAGTCTCCAAATCTGAGTTGACCATCAGATTTCCACCTACCGTCAACATGGACCCCCTAGCCTTCCTCAGACGCCACCTCTTCACCTACCTCCCAGTTCCGACTGAATCATATGTTGGCAAGACCGTCATCGTCACTGGATCCAACATCGGCCTCGGCAAGGAGGCCGCAAAGCGTTATGCCCGCCTAGGCGCCGAGACCGTCATCATCGCCGTCCGCAGCATCGAGAAAGGCGAGGCCGCAAGGTCGGAGATCATCAGGGACACCGGCTGCAAGGACAGCACCGTGCAAGTGTGGCAGCTCGATCTCGGCAGTTTCGAGAGCGTCCAACAGTTCGGTGCCCGCGTCAATAAGGAGCTGCCCAGATTAGACGTCCTTCTAGAGAACGCCGGCATCGCGACCCGCAACTTTAGACTCGCTGAGGGCTACGAGAGCACCATCACCGTCAACGTCATCTCGACCTTCCTCCTCTTCTTCCTCTGCCTGCCGAAACTCAAGGACACCGCGCAGAAGCACAACATCAGACCCACCGCCACGATAGTCTCATCGGAGACGCATACGTTCTGCCCTGATCTTCCCGAGGCTGACCCAGTCGACGGCAAGATTCTGGAGGCGTTGAGCGACCCGCACAGAGCCAACATGGCCACACGCTACCCCACATCCAAGCTCCTTGAAGTATTCTGCGTCCGCGCCTTCGCGGAGCTGCATCCGGCGGACAAGTACCCCATCACGGTCAACACCATGTGTCCCGGGCTTTGCCACAGTGAGATTGCGCGAGAGGCCGGATGGGGGATATACATCATGAAGCTTCTACTGGCCAGAGGGACGGAGGTGGGAAGCCGTGGACTTGTGTATGCGACACAGTATGGGCCTCAGAGCCACGGGAAATGGGTGTACGACAACACTATCCACGCGCCAGGCAAGTTCGTGACCACTCCGGAGGGCCGGAAGGTGGAGAAGCGCGTCTGGAACGAGTTGGTGGAGGCGCTGGAAAAGATCAGTCCCGGCGTGACGCAGAACTAGTAGGGGGAGCCTTGGACACCGGTGGACGCCATGGTATGATCACGACCATACCTGTACGAACAGTTGATCTATATGCGTAGTCGTTGGTGCTGTTTCGGTATAGTTTGTAGTTCAATTAATGAAGTGGTGAACTAGTCTCATTTTTTACGAGCTCTGTAGACTGTGAGTGCGGGAAGGAACAGCTTGACGGTCTTCGCCAAGATTGCTTAGCGCATATGCGGCTGGGCCTAGCCTAGGGATTTGCCTGTGACAATTCGGGAAAAGATCGACAGTGTGTAGTTCGGCGAGGATGATGTACGAGCTTTGAGGGTCAAGAAACTTGCCGTATCGGTTGGGTATCAGAGCATTCAGACGCGCTCGCTCAAGCGCCAGGCTGCTTCCGAGTCAGAAACCTAGTCAAACTAGGTCAAGACGTTGTCAGATCTATCCAGGCTCGAGGCTCCTGCTGGCTCCCGAGAGACAAGAGAGTGGAGACTTCCCAACTTGATAACACAGATATTATGAACCGGAATGCGAGCGGATCGGTATCGCCGCCTCCAAAATGTACGATCGCTTTTTGCTCTGCGCTTCCCTGCTGCATGTCAACTGCATGTTGCGATGGTAAGAATCTAAGATGGAACAAGGAAAGATCAGTATTGAACAGCGAAGAAAACAGGACTGGGGTCAGCTATGGAGATGAATTACATATGGGCGATATCAACAAAATCATCTCGGTGGTTTGGTATAAAGCTTGAATCATTATTGTGACCACCACCTTGCTTCACTTTCTTCCTGCCATCTGCCAAAACTCGCTCATGGAACCGAAAGCAGCAAGAGAACTGGTATGATGTAGGTAGGATACAATGGACATCCACGACATATGCAGACGAAGATAAGAAGAATAATATGGACATAGGGAGCGGTCGGAGCAGAGCGTGGAGCAGGACTGATCATTTGTTTTGTCGTGCCTACGAAACAAGATCTCTGTTCAGTCCATCCTGTAAAGGGCCAGATTAGGGATGCTCACTAGGCGCTAAACATGCCTCCTGGAGCGCTGCTGCAGCCTCCTGCGCGTCCGCCGGGTACTCAACGAGTGTCATTTCGGGGTCGCGAGAAGTTTCGATGGGTGCTTCCATCGAGGGAGGGGCAACGGTATACGGCGATGATAGGGAGTCATTTCATTGCGCCTGTAAGGGTGGGAACGACTTTGCAGCTCGGATAGTGTTGGTAGGCGACTCCTGGGTGGACCATGATGGGTCTGCGATAGGTGCAGGATCGACTGGGTGGGAACTGTTCCATCCAGCGTACCCCCACCAAGCCGCGGCAGCTGGTGAGGATTCCGCTTTGTGACTACAGTCGCCTTCTGTTTCGGCAGCGTCAGAGTTGGCTGTTCGTGCGGAAGGGAATCTGCCGTTTGAGACTCAGAAGTGGTACCAGCTGTCACGTCCGGGACGACGGGTATCGTCGTCACTGGGGATCTCTGCATTGGCGGGAAATCCGAGACAAGCTCTACATCGCATGCATGAGTGACCAAGAATGGCGTAAAACTTCTTTGTAAGCGCACCTGAGGCCTGTGCGGTGCCATCTACAGCGCTGTCCTTATCCTGGCTACCCTCTGCAGCCATAGCGGGTACAGCGTGACCCAGGGGCTTCTTGGGTCTTCCTAGCATCGGGATTCCCAGAGTGAACCTGCTCGCCGAAGGGTTGAGGCTTGACATCGACACTTTTCCGTCTTTCTTTTCCGTTCGCAGAGTTCCGGTGGATGACACTGGGTGGATGAGGGGAGTTGAATGGCGCAGATATGTTGAGCCGAGGAACTTCCTTGTCTACTGAAGCGCAAGATTCCGCACGTGAAGCGGGGGGATTGGCAGAGAATGGGGGATGCGAAGTGGCCTTGCGTAGTGATGAAGTTCAGAACCAGCTTCTGGCTGATGTCGCTGGGCATTGAAAGGGATCAGCTGCGGCGGAGATCGTTGCGGGTCCGGTTCTGGCTCTTTCGCGGTTGGCGGTAAATCGGCTGGGTGTAGCGGTTGGCTGGTGCTTGGGCGTCAATTAGTTCGGTCGGCGGTGTGTAGCCCGTGTCTAAAGAAACGAAATGTGCCGCCATGTCGTTGCCAGTGGATCTAGAGAAAGATCTGAACCACTTTGAGGGGGAGAGGGTTTGTCGAAGGAGCTTCGAGTGCGTCGGCAGGAACATCGTCGTCATGACTTGCAAGTTCAGGTGAACTGGTCGCGGGAGGTGATACACCTCGTGCAGCATCGTCGGTGAGTCCCACTGTGCAGTGACGAGCACATCAGGCGCAGACTTCGTCGCATCGCGCGGCCCTGCTGATGCTTCCTCCTCCGTCGACTCTGGCTCCTCGGATATAGACCCAACGTCTTTGCTATCTTCTGACATCAGATGATCTCAGGGTGGATGCTGAATCTCGTCTACGCATGCTATAATGCGCGGGCAGCTTAGTGGTCGCTGATTCTAACGGCGCTCCTTGTTCCGGCTCAGCGAAACGAGAGCAAGACGAGAGTCGGGCTTGCAGGTGCCTTATTCTTGGACAGAGACATTTCTCGCCAGGGGTGTGTGGATGAAGAGCATGTTCGATGAGGACCGCCAGCAGAGTTCATTGTGCAGAGGTGCTTGCAAAAGAGGCTTGTGTACTTGTGTGGAATAACGGCCGAGGCTCCCAACGCGCAGTGTCACGGTGACACAGGAGTCATTTACCAGCATTTACCCAAACAACATGCCTCCGTCGCCCGCAACTGTCACCACCATCCTCCGCGGCACATGCATGATCTCCTTCCTTCTTACCTGGTCCGTCTTAAAACTTGGGGGAGGGCATTAAAATCGAAAAATCAACCATAGCTGTGGGATTCGGGTGTCGTGGTGACAGCGTGAAAAGGAATCGCATTGCCGTGTCCTTCTGCTCGAACCATCATCATCCCCAAATTCAAATACCACGGCTAGGAATGAACACATTCGCGGCGTCGCCCAACATTCGCCAGCTATCAGATCTTGACGTGCAGTTCAACCAAGAGCACTGAGTTCAACTTACTCCTCAACTCGGCGTAGCACTGATATCCGCACTCCCAAACGAAATGTTCGCCAACATCTTTCGGCGCTGAGCACAAGTAATACATCCACGAGTTCTACCCCAGGGAGCACGAGCAGCCCACCAACATCCACAACATCATCCCAATCGAACACACAGACGTCATCGTCGATCTCGGGCCCGTCTTCCCATGGCTCCGGCAACACCTCCAGCCTGGCGGCAGCAGCACGGGCGCTGGCCAACCTATATCGACGCCCAACCCGCACCCCATAACTCTCTCCACGCCATCCAACACACCATCCTCATCCCCGTCCATCACGTCCTCCAGCACAGCCCCGGGATCATCAACCCGGGCCCGGGCACGCTTCAAAACAACGCCCCCATCACAGCCTCGCAAAAGCGCGCAATCATCGCTGGCGGGTTCGTCTTCGTCTTACTGTTGGTACTGGGCGCGGTGTTCTGGGATAGGAGGCGGCGAACGCGGCAGTACTAGTACAAGTTCCTCGACGCGCTGGCGGCGCCCACACTCGCGCGCGATGCTGCTCGCGGGAGAGGATCTGGACGAGGACGATGGATGGGATGCCGCGGCCCCTAAGCGGCGGAGGGGGAGGGGGCGAGAGCATCAGGATGCGTAGCCTGCACTCCCCGCACCTCTCGCGCACGGTATCGCACCCCTCTGCGCCGAGCACGTCAACACCCTCCCCGCGCTCACCCGGGGCAGACCCCCGTAGGACACGATGGACCCGTGCTCGTCCATCGAGGCGCTGCACCACCCTTCGCGCGCGACGCCCAGCCCGGCGCTCGCGTACATGAGCCAGTACCTCGCGCGGGCGGGGATTGGGAGCGGGAGTGGGAGCGTGTTCAGGGAGCAGCTGGATTTCGACCATGAGGGGTATCGCGATGTGGAGCGGGGGAGGGGAAGGATATCCGCATGTGCACGAGCGGAATAACAGCCCTGCATCCGAGGAGCCACTTATGGCGCGCCCGCATCCACCGCCGCACACAGGCCACACGTCGTTCCCCATGCGACCCAGCCCTCTTGGAGCAGGTGGAGGGGGAAAGCAGGGGCAGGACCCAGAATCGGATCGAGCGGACCTTGGCACGGTAGGCCTCGCTGCGTTTGGGTGCACGTATATCTGTGGACTTTGGATGTATGTTGTCGGTGCTGCTTTGTTTGTTATTGGATTTCAAGTTCTTACCCCTTATGATGTGATGTACGATGCACATTCACTTATATATTTACATATATATCGGCGGACTTTTAGCATGCTTTCGTTATGTTATTCACTTCGTACAAATTACCTGACAGTCACTTCAACATCAGTGGAACGAACACATTGGGCGCTGCCTTCAAGCTATAAATTACAAGCGTATCCCCAGGGTCTACTCCAAAATATCTTCACATTGTTCTTCATACTCGTCATCGGGATCATCAGAGCCACCCCCTTCGTCTTCAGAATCATCCGTGCTGCTCTGTTCGGCTTCGGGCTCATCAAACCCGCCCTCGGTGTCTTCAGAATCATCGGAGCCGCTCTCTTCAGATAAGGGCCCAAGAAAGCTATCTTCTACGAAAGAAGTCCGAGGACCGTTGTGGCCCAGCCTCGTGTGGCTTCATTCTTCTGGATCTCAGCCAGTTTTGAAACCGCGTCAGCTGCGATGAGCGCTTGGCGGCAGGCATCTGGTTACACCATGTGCGAATGAGCGGAATGTACTGGGAGAAAAGTGAGAACCTACCGTCGCGCGCGAGGGCCTCCAAGAATCTGAGCACTCCGAAGGGTGTCTTATCTGCCAAACGTAAAACCGCTGGAATCGCATTGAGCTGGATAACTTCTGCCCGTGCAGCCGCTAAGAACGCAGGTCAAGCTTTCGAAAGGGATGTAGGAGAATAGCGATGCAAGTACCTTCCTTCGCACAGACTTTCCCCAGGATGAATAATGCACTAATATCACATTCATTGTTTTCCAGCAGCTTGACTAATGCTGGGACAACATTCGGCTTGAAGATTTCCGCGACGGCGTCCTCTGTGTGAAAGAGTTTTAGTAGCAATTAGGAATGAAAAGCCAGGCATACCGTTGCGAGTAAGCCAGGCAAGCGTCTTCGTGGCCTCATTTACATAGGGTCCATCGAGCATCGCAACGAGGGACTCGACGGCGTTGTAGCCAACGATGCAGTTGCGAAGGATCTCTGGAAACTATTCAGTGGGAGTCGGTTTCAGAAGGTCGCACAAATCTCGCCTCTCTCTGCCAGCCAGCTTAAGGCCCTATTAGCAGACCGGGCACCACTTCTCTGCAGCGCTGCAACGAGTGCTGGAATCATGCCAGAATCAAGGACGCATTGATCGGTTTCCTCTGCGCTGCTGTCAGTGTGAAGCAAAGGAGTTTGCAGATCTACACGCACCACTCCCTATGCGCGTCAAGATCTTTGCAGCTGTCCCGCACCCAGAGCCCTCAAGCATCTGGATGATCGCCGGAATGGCATTTAATGCCACGATCTGCTTCCGTGCATCCTCTATGGGAGTTGTTCAGCTACATATTTTTCACTCATTGTGAGACATACCATTCCCCGATAGCCATCCAAGCACATTTGCGGCATCCTCTGTATGAGGCCCCTCGAGCATTTCCACGAGGGGCTTGACTGCGTTGTGGATGACAATTTGGTCACGGAGAGGATCTATTTGTAGTTTTTAGTGCAATTATTGACGCGATGAAGTGGTAAACCAGTACTATCTGCTGCGAGCCCTATGAGGGCAAGAAGAGGAGCTTGACGGTCTTCGCCAATCACTACCTGCTCAACGCGCAACTTTTTGACGAGCCCAGGAACGACTTCCATGATACGGATCCTCACTTCGGCTAAGTAACGGTATTAGAACGAAATTAACAGGCACGATGGTCACGTACGGTTTCGAGCTAACTTTTCCAGAGCGAAACCTGCGGCCTGAGCAATGTTCGAGTTTTCACTGTTCATCAGGTCTATTAGAACCGCAGCGACGTCGTGCTTACGCAGATCCTCGAGCACGTTATCTGAAATCTAACTGAAAAAGTGATCAACAGCTGCTAGTGCGTTATGCTCACCATCCTCGGACAACAGCCCAATCACATATGCGGCAGCATCACTGTTGGTATTTTCAAGCATGCCTCTCAACGTGCTAATGACACCTTCTGATTGGAGGATCACCTCTCGAAGCTCCTCTAATTAATTCATCAGATACAGTCAGGTTGTCATCGAAAACCCAGAGCAAATATTACCTATATTCGCCATTGGGGCCATAATGGAGGCCGCGTCACGAGCATCGCGCCCCTTTAGCAGTTGAGCCAGTCTCTTGATTATTTCAGACTTTGAGAAGTGGGTTGTATCTTCTATAGATGATTGATTTGAGAGTGAGCATACGAATATATAATTTGTAGGAGTTAGTACTTGCCGGAGAGGGAGGGTAGAAGTGACGCAAGAGCCATGACAGTTGGACCACGTTGGATATCTGGCCCTTGCAACATCTCGACAAGTATTGGCACTGCGCCGCATTCGATAATGAGCGAGGCGGTATATCCTATGAGGGACAATGTATTGTGTTAACTAGGTAGGCTAGATGTATGCGAGAGAATTGCAAACGGTCTGCTGAAAGATTGCTCAGCGCATATGCGGCTGGGCCTGCGTGACTAGGGTTGCCTGACATCTTGATGACAGCGGAGATAGTCGCCTTTGTTAAAATAGCTCTACCAGCCCAGGGCAATACATCTCGCAAGTCCGCCAGCAATTTGACAGTGGTGAGAAATGCCAGTGAATGCTCGTCCGCAGGAGCAAGAAACTTCGTCAACGTCTCCTGAAGATGATTTGATTTTCCTATAAGCTTGGTCCCACCGTCTGTGAATCATCGGATCAGTCCAGAAGATACAAACCGGTTATTGAATTAAACTCACTGAGACCTGTAAGAAAGTAGAGCCGGTTGAGGATATGCGACGCATCACCATCAGTGATATCCTCGCTACGCAAGAGGGCAAGTACATCGGGTAGATTGGTGAAATCAAAAAGGTCCATTTCAAGACAATCTTGCCAAGCAGGAACTCTTCGCAACTTGCCAGATGGACCAGTGCCGATAATATCATCCCAGCGAAGTATGCTTTCCGCTCCACGCCAGAATTTTGCGATGGGAGAGTACCCTTCACCCTTGAAGGCCACCGATGCGTGAATTGTTTGCCCGGGATAAATGACACGGCCCGAGCCCCAGTGCGGCGCCCTATCACGCATCAGCCTCTACCATCGCTCATTCCGGGGGAGAAACGCACCGAGAAAGGCGGGCCGAATCGGATTTCGCCTTCCAGGGGAATGGTAGGCACTCCAAGAGCCACCAAGCGCCACCGAGCGATTTTGTCGGTTTGCTCTCCTGTAAATCTTGAACTTTCCAATTGATGCTCGCCAGTGAGAAATGCAATCCAGCCATAAGCGCCTCATTCTCCATCCAGAGCAGTGGTACACTCTCGAGGTTAAGTTCGTCGTTGGACTTGCTGCCACCTCCACTGCGAGTATATGAGATAACGGAAGTCAAGGTACATTCATGCACACGCACACATCCGAGTGAGAACCAGAAAACCATACTTCCTTTGCATTTTTAGGGAATTCCTTAGACGGTCCCGCTATGCACTCTGGCAAAAATTTGACCCTGCGCTCATCGAGGGCGAGGGCATGACGGAACGTGCAGACATGGTCACACTCGTCCGCCAAGGGCAATGTCTTCCCTCTGAAGATGCCTATCGAAGACACCGTATCCCTTCAACATCGGGTATTAGACGAGGTGTGAATGGCAGGTAATGACCACATACCACACCCCAATGAAGTGCACGCGCACGTCTTTGACGGAGAATGTTTTCTTGAAATGTTTCGCCGCTATTTCGCGCTCATCGCTGCCGTCGACGCTAGAATACAATTCAAAAGCACTAAATATTACCTGTGATGAGTTGCAGCAGAGCAAAATTTATGAAAGATCTGACAATGGTATCTGCTCTTCGTTCCCCTCATATAACAGACCGACCTACATGTCGGGGATTAGTAAGTCATGCGTAGGCTGACGGAAAGAGCTTACTGTCTCGATCATTCCAGCCAGTACTCGGACTTGGAACGCCCCTCTCGAGAAACCTGTGGAGGAAGGCATCGTGAACGCGTTTCCAACACCGCGCAATGTCGAAAACGGTACCGAAAAGGAAGATACGATCTCCAGGTTTGTAATGCTCCGATAGCCATCTATACGCTCCAAGAAGAACCTTTTCAAAGTTCCTGCGGAGAATGTTAAGCGAGAGGTTGCGAACATATATGCAGACCCACCAAGCAATAGCCAGATCAATCTTATTTCCAAGAGATTGCATGTAGTACGACAATGACTTCCAGGACGGCCGCGCAGAGGTTCCAATGCCGCTGTTGTAGTATTTTAACTGATCTTCGCTGACATCAATGTGACTGTATAGCTCAACAACATTCGTATTCTGTGTGTGTTGGTTAACAAACAAGCGGAAGAGAACCACTGCGATGCAATTACCTTGGGACCGTACTGATTTGATGTCCCATCGAGGCTTATAACGAGATTTCGACTGCGCTTTCCACGAGGCGGCGGTGGACAAGAACATTTGAAGCGAGTGTCAGAGGTCTCTGTCTGAGTCTGCATTTCGGGCATTATATCAGGTGATTTCTTAGTAAAAAATGTTCAAGAGGAAAGGAGAATGGGATGAGAGCCAAGTGTGCGGCGCCGGGATCCATCCCTGATAAAGGCACGGTAAATGCGCAATCCTCGATGCGCGTATCAGGCGCTATCTTGGAGTTTCGGAGAGCAGCGCAACGTAGTGATGTGCTTGGCCGGGCTTTGGCCCAAAGCCTCGGGCTTGGCTGGGCTTTCTTTGGCCTGGGCTTTGAGAATATGAAAGCCCAGCCACGGGCCAAAGCCAAGCCCAGCTGGGCCGGGCTTTGGCTCAGGCCAAGGCTTTTGCGCCACAATTATGTTCAAATGCGGACATGTTTTGGGCGGTGGCGGGATATTGCGGGTGTAGGGGATTGATCACCAAAGTAGCAGGATTAGAAGAGTAGGATCGATATTGTAAACAAACATACTATGTAACTATAGTGCTTCATCATCTCCGTCGTACTCTGCATCGACCTCTTCATCATCGTCAAGAAATAGTCCGTCCCATCCAACGGCCTCAAGCTTATCTTCCATGGCATCGGGAATGTTAGCATCCTCTTCTTCCTCTGACTCTGGCTCTTGAATGTCTTGCTCACTACGCGATGTAGGTCCTGCTTCGCGGAAAAGAAGGTCGTGGCGGATGGCACATTTGAGGCATTGAAGAGCCTCCACAATATCACCCTTGAGCCTGTTGCGACATTTGCTGATTGTGATGCCTCCCTGCGAAAATGCACACTCGCTGGAGACCGAACTTGCCATAACAGACAAGAAGTCGCGAGCCAGTGACGCCCAGATGGGGTGTCGCATTGAGTTCAACTATACGAAAGTTTGTCAGTCATAAATATCCGACCAATCTAACCAAAAGACTTACCCCCCACCATTTAACCGTAGACATATCTTTTGGAATATCAGCTTCAACTGTGTCGATGTACGCGTTGAAGCCGGCGCGCCAAGGCTCGCCTAGTACAGGGAAAGAGACAGAAAACGAAGAGCCAGGCTGCACCATACTACTATCGTCATCGTCGTCGCTGCTGTTAACCTGTCGAATGAGCCTCTTGAGGGTAGATACTTTACTCTTCGTGGGCGCGGGAGGTTGAGATGTTGAGGCTGCTTGGGAGGCCAGGACAAATTCGTAGCGCTCTTTATACTAGATATAATTCGTAGTCAGATTATTTAGATAGCAATGGATGGGAATTGACTTACCACAGCCTCTGCGCATGAGAGAACCTCGCTCAGTAGCTCTTCGGGCCAGCTCTTCTTGAAGTAACCCATCTTCGTAGAGGGATCTAGCACTACAGCAAAGAAGATATTAGAACAAAAGATTAGCGAGTGGTTACACCACGTACACATAGCCATGATATACACTGTAGACTCAGTAGTCTTCTCGTAGTACTTGTCAAGTTTTGCAGTGGCTGCATTCAAGGCATTCGAAAATCGAGCATACTTAGGCCTCTCCGCACGCCTGTCCCAAGCCCGGTGAAGCGTCTCGATTGCGGGGATGGCCAGATGAAGAGTAGATCCCTGGTCAGATGAGAAGGCCTGCTGTGCGACATCCGCAAACTAGAAACTTAATTAGCTGAACACTTCGGCAATATTATTAAAACCGAACAGACCGACAGCAAATCAGAGAAGTGGGCAGCACGATCCCACTCCTCTCCCGAAAGCTTGAGCATGTCAATCTTGGCCCTCTTCACTAAGTCTCCCTCGTGCCATCCAATCTCGTACACAAATATATCAACATACTGTAAAATTTTAGTGTAAGTTCTGTATAACAAAGGATGCATAATACTTCACACCTTGCGGCTTTGTTCTGCACGGTTAAGCATCAGATATGTTGAAGACCAGCGAACCTTCATATCCAGTAAGAGCTGTGTAGCTAGAGCAACCCCACCCTTCTTTTGGATATCCCGATAGAGCTGTTTACGCTTTGCAGAAGAGCGCTCCTGGAATATGGTGAGAAACGCGAACTGCAAGCACTTGTAGAAACTAACATACCTTTACACATATGGCTCGTATAAGACCAATCTCATCGCGGTCACCCGATGCGAGCTCGTGTGCGTTCGGGTCGTGTGGATTGTAGTACGGCGACTTGCTGTAAGTGTGTATGAGGTCCTGTGTTGCAAGGTTGATGACGTGGGCAAGACAGCTTCATAATGAGCCGTTGAGCGGCTTGAAAGGTGTCACAGTGGGGAAGTAGTATCATAGTACATACTTTATCATCCGTTCGCGCCAGGGGAACACCTTCTTGTAACGCGCGAGATACAGGCGTGCAAACTCCTGAAGCATCGTACCATTATTGCTCGCATTGTCACATGTACAGTGGCCAAGCTACGGACACCATGTAAGCGGATAGGAAATAATTTAATAAAGATAGCAGGTTACCTTGTGCGCGATACCCAACCTGTCTAGTATCTTGAAGAGTGTACCTCCGAGGCGCACACCATTGTGCGCATTGTTGACTTGTACAAACCCGAGAAGGGCAGTTTGGGTTGTCCATACGGCGGGTGTGTTTTCTTCAATCCAGTGCCCAGTGACGGCGAAGTAGCCATCTGTGTTACCTGCCTGCCATGCATCACAGGTGATATTAATGGCGCCACTGACGGCGCTACTCTGCGAATTGAATTAATATAATAAAATGGTTTGCGAAGGATTCAGACTTACATTCAACCGCTTCTTCAAATTGCTCAGCTGAGATTTGAACATGCGGATGATGGCGAGGCGAGTGGCCTTTCGATTCGGGATTTTCACCCCGTTTGTTGCACGCGAGGCAATATCTATCATATCCTTGAACTTGGGATGCTCGAGTGCGGCAATAGGCTGTTCATAATCGAAAATGATGTCAGAAAAATTTGCGGATATCTCAATATTCAAATGGCATACCTGATCCGTGGCGATAAGCCATTCAATTGCAGCAGACCGGAAGCGTTGGTCCGTATAGGACAGAACCCGCTCGCTGAGCTTCTCGTGGACAAGATGCTCGTCGAGGGACCGCTGCGTGATCTTTGCCTTAATTTTTCGATCTTCGACATCGCTTGGGAGCATGGAGATGAAATTGCTGTCCTTGGCCCATTTGCGATACTTACCCTGTCATGGTATTCAGTTAATCGCAGGCACCAGTTAATGATGAGAGGACTAACCGCAAATTTTGACTCTGCATGGCGACGCAAGGTCGATGCATCCCTAACATATGCTTTCCCACATCTAAAGCATTTGTTAGTTAGCCCCAATGTTGATTGCTCAATCAATGAACACGTACGAGCATCCTTTACACTTTCGATGAGCTTTCATCTTGCCATGTTTGTCGGGACTATCGAACGGCGCACTAAAGAATTGGTCAACATCAGCGCTGGCATTCTTCTTTGTTGGTTCGTCGTCCGATATCGTTTGCACGTTGACATCGAGCGGAATCCCGTTCGCGTCAACAGGATCAGGAGCGGCTTTCGACTGGCGCGATTTTTTCGCTGAATTTACAGTCAGAACAAGCATAGCCAATGGGGAAATCGAGAGATGCGCACCCTTGGGATTAGGGTTTATCCGTGCATCTTCCCGCGCATTCCAACCATCCTCAGTCTCGTCGAAATCTTCAACATAGGCCCGCTTGCTTTTTGGCAAGGCTGGTTCCGGAGATGAAGCACGCGAAGATGGAGGACTCGTGGCACCCATGGATGGAACATGTGGTGAGCTGAGCCTTTGAGCGGCTGTCACCTCAGCCGCCCGATCTTTCTCAGCTTGGATGTATGCGCGTGCGGCTTCCTGCTGAGATGGTAAGGCAGAGTCGAGATTGTTGAGGACGGCAGCAGATGGAATGTTGCCACGCTTCGATCTTGCAGGGGCTAGGGATGCGGGGGCAGACATTGGAAGCAGATCAGGTGGTTGAAGAATAAAATCGCAAATAAAATCGCATTATTTATACTGGAGGACTGCAGGGGGTGGTGAGACAAGATCAAATAAACATAAGTGAATCGAGATGCTATAGGCGAGAATGAACAATAAGAAACACAGTTTTGAGTCACACAGAGAACCGTAATGATCGCAAATCAATATAAGATATTGAAATACAAAGATATGCATGCGCGAGTTGCACAGATGCTGAGAAGACAAACATGAGTTAGGGTGCATACTGATCAGGTACGTGCGGTAGGTACTCACCTCGTACTGCGATCGGCGTTGGTCCTGACTCCTAGCTCCACCCCCACGCGATAACCCGCCGCTTTCTGCCCGATCCTGCTAAGCCGATGACGTGTAGGGACCTCGCGCTTCACGACGAAGACGACTTTGATGAGCGGATCTTCAACGGGCCAGGCGTTCCGGGCCGCACGTTCAGCAGCAGTGGAATCCATTAAATGGAGTCCAGTGCGCATGGTGAGTGGCGTAGTCGGCGTCAGAGACATTCCCATATCCCACCCATCGCATTTGCGAGTCAGAACCTATGGTAAGGCCCACGACTCAAGCAAAGCGACGGGGTAGCGGGATCGGGAGAGGCCTGGAGCTGGAAGGCAGTACACGCGGACTGTGAAGAGCGGCGAAGTAATGTTAGTGATACAAACACACATGCGAGGGACTGGAAATACCATCTATGTAGTTATATCTTAGCATTGCTTACCGACAGAGGGACTCAGAGGGATTGGTGGTTGAGGTGCAGCTGGAGAAGATCGCGAGACGGCCAGACTGCTGGCAGGCGTGAGACTTATCAACGCGATCACGTGGCCGTCACGACCGAGTTCAAGCTGTGGCGAACTTTGGATGTCACTTCCCAAAATATCAAAAGTATGCACAAAATAAGCATATGCATTGTACATTTTTTTTGTTAAACAGCAAAATGTTCTGGCAAATGTGGTGTGCGGCGAGCTCGAGCTCTACAGTACATTGGTCCCGAAATGTGGCGCGAAAGCCTTGGCTTGGGCCAAAGCCCAGGGCTTTTCAAAGTTAAAGCCTAGCCCCGAGCCCAAGAAAGCCAACCTCATGGGCCGGGCTTGGCTGGGCTTTTTTTGGCCGGGCTTGGCTGGGCCCTTGGCTTTGGGCCCGGCCAAGCACATCACTAGCGCAACGTGTGATGGGCATCTTCGTGTCAATGAAATCCCGTATGTGAGCTAGCCTTTGGGGGCTACTTCATTTCACCGTTCAAACACGCCTTTCCCTCTGGGCACACGGTATATGCACAATCCTCGATGCGCGTATCAGGCGTTACCTTACCTTGAAGTTCCCGAGAGCAGCGCAACATATGATAGGCACACATTTTCGGGTCACGGCGAAGTCCCATGAGCTAGGGACTACTTCAGCGCAACGTGTGATGGGCACGCATCTCCGTGCCAATGAAATCCTACATGTAAGCTGGCCTTTAGCTTTAGGGACTACATTGACTCGCCGTTCAAACACACCTTTCCTTCTGGGCACGCGGAAGATCCACAATAATTGATACGCGTATCAGGCGTTATCTTAAAGTTTCGGAGAGCAGTGTAGCGTATGATGGGCGCCCATCTTCGTGTCAATGAAGTCCCATGAGCTAGGGACTAAGTACTTCATTTCACCGTTGGAAAACGCCTTTCCCTCCAGGTACACGATCTAGAGTTGATCCAGAGCATGGAATTGCTAGTGTCCCGCAGGCAGCACTCCGATATTCGAATGTTATTTGAGATGGGGAGGCCGATTTAAATATATATAGACTAGTCGAATGTACGCCCCACGCCTTTGCGAGCGTAAAGCCGAGATTTGGAAGGGTTAAAAGCGAAGCCTCACTGCTCCCTGCTTAGGAAACCGGGGAAAGAAAGTTCTGGATATGGGCTGGGTTATCGAGGTGTAGGCATGGCTTGCAACCCTGACGAATTCGCGAAAGCTTTGAGTCGATGATGTGCTGAGAGTTTGAGAGACTCGGAGAAGCACGGGTGTCGGCCATCGGGATCGCCGCCGACGTCATCTTGAAATTATCTTCAGCCTCGTTATGGTTTGCATGTTAGCCGCCGTATACTTCACCATCGGGATTCGGGGCGTTACCAGACACTCAAACCATGCTGCTTCCGATTCAGTCGTGGTAAATCCTAGTCAAGTTATAGGTCAAGCCGTTGTGGAGAGATAAGAGCGCAGGTTTCCGAACTTTAACAATCTCGAGATCGATATCGCCCGGCCGACAGGTCTGCTGCGATCATGATGCTGATCCATCTAGAGCAACCTCATTGTTTGCCAATACTTATTCCTAACCCTTACTACTGGCTTTTCCTCCGCCCTATCTCGCCCTAGGCCTATTCCTCGCGCTTAATGACACTTCATCCCGTTCCCTCTAGCTACACAGCCGTCCTGGTCCTAACAATGGCCTACAGCAAGACCACGCATAGCACATACTGTTACCGCCCGTCCAACCACGTCATGCTCCAGTTCAATATTTACTGGATGCAGTCGCCACACTGTGGTGCTGGTCGGGCGCGTGGGCGGTGGAGAGCGATTGGTGCCTGGGGATTTGTGTACAGCATAGATGTGTTGCCTGTCTTCCTTCCTTCCCCCTCCCTTCCACGTACATTTGAGGTTGGACTGCGCTGGACTGACGCACCGCTAGAGCTAGCACACCGAAGAACTAGGGCAGATCTACGAGATGGGCGACAACGTCCGTGCCGAGGTGAGCAGACGGATAGGTCAAAGAATAACGTCGCGCGCCAACTGCTGGAGCACCGGCCAGAGTTCGAGCGGATCGCCGACTTGGCATATTCACAAGGAGAACCTTCGAGGCTGGAACTGATGTGGTGCGTCCTTTCCTCCTTCCTACTTTCTATTTACCCCTCGCTTTCCCCTCTGCTATCCCCCCTCCTAATCCTCAAACGTGAGAATGTGAATAGCAGCTGACCCACCTCCCTCGGTTTGCAGACCAGCCGCAGCGATTAGCACCACTAACTTCACTGTCACCAGTGACCAAGTACCCTGCCGTGTAGGCCAAGGTACATGATGTGCTGGACATGGTGGTCGCGAGCAAGGTGTTCATCTTTACCGATGATACCTCGCTCTCGCAGCTGAGGGCGTTGTTGCTGGAGACATTTCGGGGTCAGTGGCGGTATCCATTGCCCTAACTTCCTTCATTCCTTTCGCCTTATCTTCTTTATCTAGCACGGCACACCAGGTCCATTCGGATCGACGCGTCCTTGGCATGTTTCTGCTCGAGAACGCTGTTTTCTTGCATCGTCATTGCCTGTGGTGCGGTATGTTCTCATCATTGTCAGGTGGTCATCGCCGACTAAAAGCATCTTTCCTGCGAGCAAGTTCCTAGGCACTGTTTAATGTTTCATTTTCAAAGACGCGCGCACCTTCTGGCACTAACCCTGACCGCCTCTCACGGTTTATGGCGAAGTCATCACTCACTTCCGTAGGTTCGCGTCGAAGCCTGACCATTCGGTATGTTCTAGATTGAGTTCTTACGCCTGGTACACCATTCGCGCTGAAGCGGGTGCCTCAAGCACATCACTTCAGATTCAGGTAAAGTCTTAAATCCATCATATTGACTGCAACGAGCCCCTGACCATTATGTTGTGTTGTAGGGGGATTACATGTGTGTAGCAAGGCATTGCTTCGCCCGTGAGGCTCCTCTCTGCTTTGCTGAGCATGAAGGTGTACTCCCCCCTGGCCGTGTCTGTGCACTGTTCCGCTCCGGCCCTTGAACGCTATGATATACATCCCCCCTCTATAATCATATGTACACCATAGGCCCTTAGATTTCGACTTTAGCAATGAAAGATCATTTTGAATTATCTACGCATAAGAGTGATCACTTCAAAGTCTACAACCTTGAACAGACACAGACACTCCTCCCGCAAGGCCTCGACTCCGATAACCATGCCGTTTGATGACGATGTGGCCACGGCTACGCGGAGCCAAATGCCCTGGCACTCCGATATATCGGCCGTTCAACGCGGGTCCGTTGAGGGACTACTCTAGATTGATCTCGTTACACGAACGCGCTGACTACTTGAATCCACTTGAATCCCGCTTCGTCGTTAATGTACGTTGACGAACATGTATATTAACCAAACAGCAGATTAGTTATTAAATTCAGGTCAATCCAGATTCCACCTACCGTCAGCATGGACCTAACCCTCATCAGACGCCAACTCTTCACCTACCTCCCAGCTCCGACCGAATCATATTCTGGCAAGACCATCATTGTCACTGGATCCAACGTCGGCCTCGGCAAGGAGGCCGCAAAGCATTATGCTCGCCTAGGTGCCGAGACCGTGATTATCGCCGTCCGCAGCCCGAGTCGAGAAAGGCGAGGCCGCAAGGTCTGAGATTATGAGGGACACCGGCTGCAAGGACAGCACTGTGCGAGTCTGGCAGCTCGATCTCGGCAGTTTCGAGAGCGTCCAGCAGTTCGGTGCACGCGTCAACAAGGAGCTGCCCAGATTAGACGTCCTTCATCAGCAGAATAGGAAATGGCTTGGCGGGTGCTTGAGCCGACTTTGACAAAACATGTCTTGAAAATATCTTGAAATTGACTTTGGTGGTGTCAAACCTATTCAAATCAACCAGAAATGCAATAAAAAAAATTCCCAAGACAATTTCAAGACATGTTTTGGCCAAGTCGGCTAAAGCACCCGCCAAGCCATTTCCTATTCTGCTGATGACTTCTGGAGAACGCGGGTATCGGGACCGCCACGTTTAGGCTCGTTGAGGGCTACGAAAGCACAATCACCGTCAATGTCATCTCGACTTTCCTCCTCCTCTTCCTTTGCCTGCTGAAACTCAAGGACACCGGGCAGAGGCACAACATCAGACCCACCGTCACGATAGTCTCATCTGATAGGCATACATTCTGCCATGATCTTCCCGGGCTGACGCAGCCGACGGCAAGATTCTGGAGGCGTTGAGCGATCCGAGCAGAGCGAAAATGGCAACACGCTACCCCACATCCAAGCTCCTCGAAATTTTCTGCGTCCGCGCCTTCGCGGAGTCGCACCCGGCGGACAAGTACCCCGTCACGGTCAACGGCGTGTGTCCTGGGTTTTGCCACAGCGAGCTTGCGCGAGAGTTTAGAGGCGGATGGAAGTTATACATCATAAAGCTTCTACTGGCCAGAAGTACGGAGCTGGTCAGCCGTGGGCTTTTGTATGCGACACAGTATGGGCCTGAGAGCCACGGGAGATGGGTTTACGACAACACTATCCATGCACCAGGCGAGTTCGTGACCACGCCGGAGGGCCAGAAGGTGGAGAAGCGCTTCTGGAACGAGTTGTTGGAGAGGCTGGAGGAAATCAGTCCCGGGGTGATGCAGAACTGAGGGGGGAGCAGGAGTAGGACAAAAAATTGGACTGTGGCAGGCCTCGGTGTGTTTGGGTGCGCGAGTGGCTGCGGACTTTGGATTTATGCAGTCTGATGTAGCCGCAGCCGCTGCCGCTGCCGCTTTGATTGTTATTGGATTTCAAGTTATTGCCCCTTATGATGCACATTTACTCACTCACTCACTTACATATATATCGGCGGACTTTGAGCATGCTTTCGTTTGAACCGAATTTGGGGTTAAAGGGTTCATCTTCGTCTGGGGCCGAAATTCGTTATGACTCCATAAATAATAACATCGGTGTACTGAAGCAAATAACCACGAGAACATATCAAAACGCCGCTGGTGCAAATTTCAGTCCGCCGAGCTTATTATTATATGTGCGATCTTCCTAAATTCGAAGTGACCAAGCTTGTCCACAAATTTGGAGTCCATCGTTTCTGGAAATGCCGCCCCTCCGCACCATGCTATACACCAAATTCTGAGCTACTGCTGTTTGCATACTATTAGGTATGACCGTACTACACATTGCGCTAATAGCTAAGCTTCAAAGATTATTGTGGCGGCGCTGTGAGTGATTTTATCGTGCGTGCCACAATGAAATAGTACTAAATAGCATGTGGATTAATCGCGGGCGGCTTATCAGACGTTTATTAAACTCAAAAAAACCTCTTTTGGCACATATATGAATAAATAGGCACCAGCAGTCCTCCCATTCCATGTCCTAGCATCAAAATGCCAGCCCAAAGGCTGCTACAAACCCACAAGAGCATGATAGGGACTGTCCGCCCCTAAGCCGGTTGGTGCAGGCTCATCCGCGTCCGTATGAACCCTAGCATTTCATTTCGTGAAATACCTTTTTCTAGCCCACGATGTGCGGTTATTAGCACTCCAGTCAGTGTGCCGAAAGACTGGATGCAAGCAACATGTAAAGAGCCGCCACATTTGTCGGACTCTCTCTGTATGTAGCAGCGGGGCGGAACCGGCAGTGGTGCGGAACTTCCGAAAACGAGACGCACAGTCATGGCATCCGCTAAGAAATAGAAAGCTTTTCTGGTCGACGCGAGATGGCCGATGTGTCCAGGGCTTTGCCTATGGTATTTCAGGAAAAGATCTAGTGTGCGTGGTTTGGTGAGGATGATGTGCGAACTTTGAAGGTCGAAATACTTGACAGGTAAGTATCGGGGCATTCAGACGCGATCCCTCACACCAACCTCAAACCATGCTGTTTCCGAATCAGTCGCGGCAAATCCCTGTCAAACGAGCTCGAGGTCAAGACATTGTCAGATCCGTCCAGGCTCCTCTCCCGAGACAAGAGGTATGTGCGTAGATCGCCGCCACCCAGACCACTGGTCATTTACCTAATATCGCTGACTAACCGCTTCGTCACTGTTTGCGTCGACAATCGGCATGAAATTGGAAAAACAGATTCAAACAGCAGTCTCTCAGAATATTATTGCCGATCCACCCAAAACATCGGCCGCTTGCATGATACCGCTGACAGCTTGGATCCACTTGAATCCCGCTTCGTTATCAAACTATATATTAACCAAGCAGCAGTCTCGAAATATTAGTTGACAATCAGACTCAGGTCGTTCCTCCTACCGTCAACATGGTAGCCTTCCTAGCCTTCCTCAGACGCCAACTCTTCACCTACCTCCCAGTTCCGACCGAGTCATATACCGGCAAGACCGTCATTGTCACTGGATCCAACATCGGCCTCGGCAAGGAGGCCGCAAAGCATTATGCTCGCCTAGGCGCCGAAACCGTCATCATCGCCGTCCGCAGCCTCGAGAAAGGCGAGGCCGCAAGGTCGGAGATCGTCAAGCAAACCGGCTGCAAGGACAGCACTGTGCAAGTGTGGCAGCTCGATCTCGGCAGTTTCGAGAGCGTCCAACAGTTCGGCGCACGCGTCAACAAGGAGCTGCCCAGACTAGATGTCCTTCTGGAGAACGCAGGCATCGCGACCCGCAACTTTAGACTCGTTGAGGGTTACGAGAACACCATCACCGTCAACGTCATTTCGACCTTCCTCCTCTTCTTCCTCTGCCTGCCGAAACTCAAGGACACCGCGCAGAAGCACAACATCAGACCCATCGCCACGATAGTCTCATCGGAGACGCATACGTTCTGCCCTGATCTTCCCGAGGCTGACCCAGCCGACGGCAAGATTCTGGAGGCGTTGAGCGACCCGCACAGAGCCAACATGGCCACCCGCTATCCCACATCCAAACTCCTTGAGGTATTCTGTGTCCGCGCCTTCGCGGAGTTGCATCCGGCGGACAAGTACCCCATCACGGTCAACACCATGTGTCCCGGGCTTTGCCACAGCGAGCTTGCGCGAGAGGCTGGGTGGGGGCTGTACATCATGAAGCTTCTGCTGGCCAGGGGGACGGAGGCGGGAAGCCGTGGACTTGTGTATGCGACGCAGTATGGGCCTGAGAGCCACGGGAAATGGGTTTACGACAACACTATCCACGCGCCAGGCAAGTATGTGACCACTCCGGAGGGCCAGAAGGTGGAGAAGCGCCTCTGGAACGAGTTGGTGGAGGCGCTGGAGAAGATCAGTCCCGGCGTGACGCAGAACTAGTAGGGGAGCCTTGGACGCTCATGGACACCGCTGTATGATTACGACCATACCTGTACGGACAGTTGATCTATGTGCGCAGTCGTTGATGCTACTTCATTTGTTATCGGTGTAGTTTGTAGTTCAATTATTGACACAATGAAGTGGTGAACTAGTACCATGTTGTGTGAGCTCTAGTATGCAAGCTCTACCAGCGCAAGAAGGTAGTTTGATGGTCGACATTTCAGGAAAAGATCTAGAGTGCGTAATTCAGCGAGGATGATGTACGAGCTTTGAAGGTCGAGAAACTTGTCAAGTCTTGGTTGGGTATCGGAGCATTCAGACGCGATAATCAATCGCTGCTGCTTCCGAGTCAGTCGCAAGAAATCTAGGTCAGGACGTTGTCAGATCCATCCAGGCTCGAGGCTCCCGAGAGACAAGAGAGCGTAGATTTTCGAACTTGATAGCACGATAATCTCGACCGGAAGGTGAGCGGATCGGTATTGCCGCCTCCAAATTTACCGATCGCTTTTGCTCTGCGCCTCCCTGTACTTAAACTATATGTCAACTGCATGTTGTGATGGTGAGATTCCAAGATGGAGCAACGAAAGATTAGAATTTAACGGCGAAGAAAACAGGACCTCGGCTAATGGAAGATGAAGGAAGATGAGTTGCACGTGGACGAAGACGAAATCATCCAGGTGGTTTGGTATAAAGCTCGCTTCACTTTCTTCCTGCCAACTACCAAACTCGCTCATGGAACCGAAAGCAGCAAGATCACTGGTATGATGTCGGTAGGATACAATGGACATCCACGACATATGCAGACGAAGAGAAGAAGAAGAATATGGACATACGAGGCGGTTGGAGCAGAGCATGGAGCGGGACTGATCATTTGTTTTGTTGTGCCTACGAAACAAGATCTCTGATCAGTCCATTCTGCAAAGAGCCAGATTACGGATGCTCACTAGGCGCTAAACGTGCCATGGGAGCGCTGCTGCAGCCTCCTGCGCGTCCGCCGGGTACTCAGCGGGTGTCATTTCGGGGTCGCGAAAAGTTTCGAAGGGTGCTTCCATGAAGGGAGGGTCAGCGGTATACGGCGGTGATAGGGGGCCATTTCATTGCGCTTGTAAGGGCGCGAACGACTCTGCAGCTCGGATAGTGTTGGTAGGCGACTCCTGGGTGGACAATGATGGGTCTGCGATAGGTGCAGGATCGACTGGGTGGGAACTGTTCCATCCAGCGTACCCCCACCAAGACGCGGCAGCTGGTGAAGATTCCGCTTTGAGTCGCCTTCTGTTTCGGTAGCGTCAGAGTTGGCTGTTCATGCGGAAGGGGAGTCTGCCGTTTGAGACTCAGAAGTGGTACCAGCTGTCACGCCCGGGACCACGGGTATCGTCGTCGTCACTGGGGATTTCTGCATTGGCGGGAAATACGAGACAAGCTCTACATCGCATGCATGAGCGGCCAAGAATGGCGTAAAACTTCTTTGTAAGCGCACCTGAGGCCTGTGCGGTGCCATCTACAGCGCTGTCCTTATCCTGGCTACCCTCTGCAGCTATAGCGGGTACAACGTGACCCAAGGGCTTCTTGGGTCTTCCCAGCATCGGGATTCCCAGAGTGAACCTGCTCGCCGATGGGTTGAGACTTGACATCGACACGTTGCCGTCTTTCTTTTCCGTTCGCAGAGTTCCGGTGCATGACACTGGGTGGATGAGGGGAGTTGAGCGTCGCAGATACGTTGAGCCGAGGATCTTCCTTGGCTACTGAAGCGTAAGGTTCCGCACGTGAAGCGGGGGGGTTGGCAGAGAATGGGGGATGTGAAGTGGCCTTGAGTAGTGATGAAGTTTAGAACCAACTTCTGGCTGATGTCGCTGGGCATTGAAAGTGATCAGCTGCGGCGGAGATCGTTGCGGGGCCGGTTCTGGCTCTTTCGCGGTTGGCGGTAAATCGGCTGGGTGTAGCGGTTGGCTGGTGCTTGGGCGTCAATTGGTTCGGTCGGCGGTGTGTAGTCCGTGTCTAAAGAAACGAAATGTGCCGCCGTGTCGTTGCCAGTGGATCTGGAGAAAGATCAGAACCATCTTGAGGGGGGGGAGGGTTTGCCGAAGGAGCTTCGAGTGCGTCGGCAGGAACATCGTCGTCATGACTTGCAAGTTCAGATGAACTGGTCGCGGGAGGTGATACACCTCGTGCAGCATCGTCGGTGAGTCCCACTGTGCAGTGACGAGCACATCAGGCGCAGACTTCGTCGCATCGCGCGGCCCTGCTGATGCTTCCTCCTCCGTCGACTCTGGCTCCTCGGATATAGACCCAACGTCTTGCTATCTTCTGACATTGCTGATCTCAGGGTGTATGAATCTCGTCTACGCATGCTATAATGCGCGGGCAGCTTAGTGGTCGCTGATTCTAACGGCGCTCCTTGTTCCGGCTCAGCGAAACGAGAGCAAGACGAGAGTCGGGCTTGCAGGTGCCTTATTCTTGGACAGAGACATTTCTCGCCAGGGGTGTGTGGATGAAGAGCATGTTCGATGAGGACCGCCAGCAGAGTTCATTGTGCAGAGGTGCTTGCAAAAGAGCTTGTGTGGAATAAAGGCCGAGGCTCCCAACGCGCAGTGTCACGGTGACACAGGAGTCATTTACCAGCATTTACCCAAACAACATGCCTCCGTCGCCCGCAACTGTCACCACCATCCTCCGCGGCACATGCATGATCTCCTTCCTTCTTACCTGGTCCGTCTTAAAACTGGGGGGAGGGCATTAAAATCGAAAATTCAATCATAGCTGTGGGATTCGGGTGTCGTGGTGACAGCGTGAAAAGGAATCGCATTGCCGTGTCCTTCTGCTCGAACCATCATCCCAAATTCAAATACGGTATACGTATTCACCGGCTCTCACATCCCACTCAGAAGTAAGTGATACTATGTGATTGAATTTGGCGAAACAGATGCGGGAACACGTGGAAACACGGCTAGGAACGAACAGTGCAAATTCGCCAGCTCTCAGATCTTGACAGACTAATTAATTGCAAGAGCACTGAGTGGAAATTACTCGTCAACTCACTAGCACCCCGAACGAAATTCTCGTGCTGAGCACAAGTAATATCTCCACGAGCTCTACCCCGGAGAGCACGAACAGCCCCATTCCAATCGAACACATAGGCATCATCGCCAATCCTAGGCAGTCCTAGGCCCATCCTCGCATGGCTATGGCAGCACTGGTGCCGGTCAATCTACAACGCCGCCCAACCCGCACTCCATAACCCTCCCCACGCCGGCCAACACGCCATCCTCGTCACATCCACCTCCACCTCCAGCACAGCCTCGGGATCATCAACCCCGCGCCCGGGCACGCTACAAAACAATGCCCCTATCACACCTCTGCGCAAGCACGCAATTATCGCCGGCTCCACAGGCTGGTTCGTCTTCGTCGAACTGCTGGTACTGGGCGCGGCGTTCTGATATAGGAAGCGGCGGTACGAGTTCCTCGACGCGCTGGCGGCGCCCGCACAGCGCATACACTCGCGCGCGATGCTACTCGCGGGAGAGGATCTGGATGAGGACGATGGGATACCGCAGCCCCTAATCGGCGGAGGGGGAGGGGGCGAGAGCATCGGGATCCGCAGCCTGCGCTGCCCACAGCCTCGCGCACGGCATTGCACCCCTCCGCGCCGAGCACGCCTAACGCGAAAGTGCACCCCAACACCAGCGCGTGGCCCACCCTCCCCGCGCTCACCCCGGAGCAGACCGCGTGGGACACGACGGACCCGCGCTCGTCCATCAAGGGGCTGCACCACCCCTGGCGCGCGTACATGAACTAGTACCTCGCGCGCGGGGAGTGGGAACGAGAGCGGGAGCGTGTTCACGGAACAGCTGGATTTCGACCATGAGGAGGAGGAGGGGCAGGGGAGGTATTGCGATGAAGATGAGCATCGGGGGGAGGGGAAGAGGAAGGGTATCCGCTCGTGCACGAGCGGAACAACGGCACCTCGTCCGAGGAGCCGCCGCCGCACACAAGCCAGACGTCACTCCCCGTGCGGCCCAGCCCTCTTGGAGCATGGGGAGGATGAGAGCGCAGAAGCAGGAAGCATAATTGGATCGAGCGGACCTTGGCGCGGTAGGCCTCGACGTGTTTGGGTGTGTATCGCTGCAGACTTTGGGTGTATGGTCGTTAGTGCTTTGTTTATTATTGGATTTCAAGTTCCTGCCCGTTATGATATGATGCACGATGCACATTTACTTATATATCGGTGGACTTTGAGCAAGCTTTGGTTATGTTATTTACCTCGTACCGAATTGGCTCATAGCCACTTCAACCCGGTGGATTGAACTCTGGGCGGAATATTGGGAGCAGCGTTCAAGCTATAAATTACAAGCGTATCTCCGGGGTCTACTCTAGGGCATCTTCATATTGTTCTTCTGCTTCGTCGTCGAGATCATCAGAACCACCCTCTTTGTCTTCAGAATCACCCGTGCTGGCCTGTTCGTCTTCAAGGCCGTTCGAGGCGTCTTCATAATCATCGGGGTTTTCGACGAAATTCTCAAGGGTAAGCGTAGCCGAGTCTCGTGTGGCTTTATTCTTCTGCATCTCAGTCAGCTGTGAAACCCCGCCAGATGCGATGAACGCCTGACAGCAGGCATCTAGTTACACCATATGCGAATGAGCAGAATGTACTGGGAGTGAAAGGAGAGCCTACCGTCGCACGAGAGGGTCAACAGGAATTCGAGGTGTGCCTTATTTGCCAAACGTAAAACCGCTGGAATCCCATTGAGCTGGACAAATTCTACCCGTGCAGCCGCTAAGAACGCAGGTCAAGCTTTCGAAAGGGATGTAGGAGAATAGCGATGCAAGTACCTTCCTTCCTACAGACTTTCATCAGGATATCTAATGCGCTAGTAACGATATCACATTGATTGTTTTTCAGCAGCTTGATTAATGCTGGGATAACATTCGAATGGAAGATTTCCGCAACAGCGACCTCTGTGTGAAAGAGTTAGAGTAGCGATTGGGAATGACAAGCTAGGCATACCGTTGCCACTAAGCCAACGAAGCGTCCTCGTGACCGCCGGTGCATAGGGTCCATCGAGCATCGCAACGAGGGACTTGACGGCGTCGCAGCTAATGATGCGGTCGCGAAGGATCTCTGGAAACTATTGAGTGGGATTCGTTTGCAGAAGGTCGCACAATTCTCGCCTCTATGTGCCAGCTGGAATAAGGCTAAATTGGCAGACCGGGCATCGCTTCTCTGCAGCGTTGCAACGAGTGCTGGAATCATGTCAGAATCAAGGATGCATTTATCGGTTTCCTCTGTGCTTCTGTCAGTTGAAGCTAAGGAGTGTGCAGATATGCTCACCACTCCCTATGAGCGTCAAGATAATTGCAGCATACCAGCACCCAGAGCCCTTAAGCATCTGTACGATTGCCGGAATGGCATTTACTTCCAAGATCTGCTTCCGCGCATCCTCTATGGGAGTTCAATTTGTTCAGCTGCATATGTTTCACTCCTTGTGAGACATACCATTCTTCAATAGCCACCTAAGCGCATTTGCGGCATCCTCTGCATGAGGCCCACCGAGCATTTTCACGAGGGGTTTGATTGAGTTGTGGTGGGCAATTTGTTTACGGAGTGTTTCTATATGTAGTTTTTTAGTGCACTTATTGACGCGGTGAAGTGGTGAATGTACTGTTCTGTGCGAGCCCTATGAGGGCAAGAAGAGCAGCTTGACTGTCTTCGCTATTCGCTACCTGCTCCTCGCGTGGGGAAGAGTGTTCTCCGTGATCTGTAAGATCTCTCAACACATTTCTCATTGTTTTAAAATGACAATCACCCTCTCGGTGTACGGAATGTTCAACGTGCAGCTTGTTGACGAGCCTAGGAACGACTTCCATGATACGGGTCCTCACGTCGGCTAAGTAGTGTATTAGAACGAAATTAACAGGCACGATGGTCACGCACGGTTTCGAGCTAACTTTGCTAAAGCTATACCTGAGGACTTCGCAATGTCTTCATTATTCAGCAGTAGTATTAGAACTGCAGCGACGTTGTGCTTGCACAGATCCTCGAGCACGCTATCTGAAGGCGGATTGTGAAAGTGATCAACAGCTGACAGTGCATTATGCTCACCATCCTCGCACAACTCCCCAATCGCAAATGCAGCAGCACGACTATGGGTACCTCCAAGCATGCCTCTCAAAGTGCTGATGACACCGTCCGATTGAAGGATCGCCTTTCGAAGCTTCACTAGTTCATCCATCAGAAACAGTCAAGTTTTCATCAACTATTCAAAGAAAAAAGATTACCTGTCTTCGCTATGCGGCCCATGATGTAAGTCGCGTCACGAACCTCGTGCCCCTTTAGCATTCGAACCAGTGTCTTGATTATTTCAGCCTTTGAGAACTTGTGGTTTATATCTTCTATAGATGATTGATTTGAGAGTGAGCATACGAGCATATAATGTGTAAGAGTTAGTACTTGCCGGAGAGGGAGGGTAGAAGTGATGCAAGAGCCATGACAGCTGGACCGCGTTGGATATCTGGCCCCCGCAGCATCTCGACAAGTATTGGCACTGCGCCGCATTCGATAACGAGCGATGCAGTATCTATAAGAGACAATGAATTATGTTAACTAGCCATCCTCGATGTATGCGAGAGAGTTGCAAACGGTTGTATTCTGCCAGATTGTTTAGCGCATATGCGGCTGGACCTGCGTGACTAAGGTTGCGCGACATCTTGATTATAGCGGAGACGATCGTCTTTATGCAAATAGCCCCACTAGCCCAGGGCAATACTTTTTGCAAGTCCGCCAGTAATTTGACAGTGGTGAGAAATGCCAGTGAATGCTCGCCCGAAGGAGCAAGAAATTTCGTCAACGTCTCCTGAAGATGATTTGCTTCTCGTATAAGCTTGATCCCACCGTCTGCGAATCGTTGGATCGGTCCAGAAGATACAAAACGGCTATTGAATTGGACTCACTGAGACTTGTTAGAAAATAGATACGGTTAAGGATATGCGACGCGTCACCATCAGTGATATCCTTGTCACCCAAGTGCGCAAGTATTCCAGGTAGATGAGTGAAATCAAAAAGGTCCATCTCGAGACGATCTTTCCAAGCAGGAACTCTGCGAAACTCGCCAGATGGACCAGTCCCGAGAATATTATGCCAGTAAAGCATGGTTTCCGTCCCACGCCAGAATTCTGCGAGGGGATAGTACCCTTCACCCTCGGAGTCGTAGGTTTTACTAAGCTTGAAGGCCACCGATGCGTGAATTTTTTGCCCGGGATAAATGACACGGCCCGATCCAAGGCGCGGCACCCTATCACACATCAGCCTCTACATTCTTTCATTCCGGGGGAGAAACGCACCGAGAAAGGTGGGCCGGATCGTGATTCACCTTGAGGCTATATGGTATGCACTCTAAAAGCCACCAAGCGCCACTGAGGGATTCTGTCGGTTCGCTCTCCTGCAAATCGTGAACTTTCCAATTAATGCTCGCCCGTGAGAAATGCAATCCGGCCATAAGCGCTTCGTTCTCCATCCAGAGAAGTGGCACACTCTCGAGGTTAAGTTTGTCGTTGGGCTTGCTGCCGCCTCCACTGCGAATATATGAGCATAACAGAAGTTTAGACACATTCATGCACACGCACACATCCGAGTGGGAGCCAGAGAACCATACTTCCTTTGCGTTTATAGGAAAGGGCTTGTGAAACGGTCCCGCTATGCACTCTGGCAAAAATTTGACCCTGCACTCATCGAGGGCGAGAGCATGACGGAACGCGCAGACATGGTCACATGAGTCCGTCAAAGGTAATGTCATCCCTTTGAAGATACCTATCGAAGACACCGTATCCCTTGCATTGGATATTAGACAAGATGTGGATGACAGGTAATGACCACGTACCACACCCCAATGAAGTGCACGCGCACGTCTTTGACCGAGAATGTTTCCTTGAAATGTTTCGCCGCCTGTTCGCGCTCTTCACCGTAGACACTAGCATACAATTCAAAAGCACTAAATATAGTTTATGATCAGTCATAGCAGGAGCAAATTTGATGAGTGATCTGACAATGGTATCTGCTCCTCGTTCCCCTCATATAGCAGACCGACCTACATATGAGGAGTTAGTGAGTCATGTGTGGACTGACGGCAAGAGCTTACTTTCTCGATCATTCCAGCCAGCGCTCGGACTTGGAACGCCCCTCTCGAGAAACCTTCAAAGCATCAGGAACCACCAAAAGCTGCATAGATGCTGTGTTAGATATAAGCCGCTACAGAGCGCTACAGAGGGTACATACTTTCCCCCAGTAGGCCCCCGTAGCTAGCCGTAGCTTGGCATAGAACCAATGATTGAATCAGTAGTATTGGATATCAGAAGATATATACTGCAAATTTGAACTTCAAACCAATAACAGGAGTGATCAGGGGAGCAGATGTTGATCGAGAAAATGACAAAGTATAATTAACTGGCTAGGTAGCGGAACAAAACAAAGTCTATATGACGGAAGTAAGGGTTGACAAAAAATCTATCGCATTTCTCGAGCACGTTGTCGGCAGTCCAATCCGAGCAAACCTCCCGTCCAAACTTTGGAATCAAGTGGACAGTGCGCTCCATCAGCGAGATAGGAATAATTGAGGTACGTCGACTGTGCATCCGGGTCGAATGGGAGATTTGATGCATTTCAATGTCGGGGGCGATTGAACCGAGTGGCGTGAACCATTGAACATATGCGAGGGGTTCACTGAATGTGCCGAAGTCTTCCGGCAGACGGAAGATGACCCGCACTTGGGCGACGGAGAGTCCTAGAGAAAGTGAGTCAATGTGAGTGTTCGGGGGAAAGTGATTAAACTAAACATACCTCGAAGGGCATTGCACTGTTCCAATTCATCGGCCCCAGAACAAATCTTGTTTCGAACAAGGACAGTGTCGAATCGTGGAGGCACGGCTGCAGTCACGCCATTTCTGGCGATACCACGACGAGTATGTACAACATCTTGGGTGATGTCTTGGGTGACCTGAGGAACTGGCGGGATTTGAAGAGTACATTGCTTATATACGGAGAGCCTGAGATTGGCGTGGACAATTGGGATGCGGGTGGAGGCGGAAGGGGATGAGTGAAGAAAATCTGAAAGGCAAGTAATGAAGTCAACAGCACCAAACTCGCGTGCTATGGTGTCGATGGGAAGTGTGTGTGGCGGGGTTTTGGCAATCGAGTATGTGGAGCTGACGGCCTGGTAATCAGGTACGTCGTCGTCGCCGTCATCGTCGCCATCGTCGTCAGTGTCTGCGGATCCATCCAGCGATGCAACCCAGTGAAGATAATGAGAGAAACGGTGGCAGGCGTCACGGCGACGAAGCCACACCGTCATCTGCTTTATATACTCGCGCTTGTTGCTAGCGCGATAAGCAGCTTTGGCGAAGTCGATATGGAGGCGCTCGGGGTGTTCGGAACTATAACCATCAGCGGATCCCCGAGAGATAATTGAGGCGATGTAGTGCTCCATTGAGTGAATTTTAGGGATGCTGAATTGGGTGCGGATACCTTTGTGGACGAAGTAATGCTTGTTTTGGTGAAAGGAAACCCATGCGGCGTCTAGATTGCGCAGAGATTGTGTTGTGTGGGATTGGAAATGGGCATAATAAATGAAATCGAGTGCCGCTCGGACAACACGAATGAGACCAGGCTCAGCTTGGCCTGCGAGGACCCCCAGGAAAACCTTCTCCATATTCTTGTACTCCGTTCCCGTCCATTGGGAGACCAATGAGATCCCCTTCTTGAAATGGCGGAGATCGTTTCCTGGGGGCATGGTACGAAATCGCTGGTCGATCTCGTCGGGCCCGCCACTGACACACTCAGTGGCCCAGGCGACGAGATGATCCTTAAATACCCCTTTATGTAACTGGTGGAGAATGTCGGGCGTGAAACAAGAGAATATATCGCAGTGAGGGAGGTGCTCCCAGAATGGTTTGATGGGGCGAAGTCCTTGAGCTTCGTACTCGGTGCCACTGATCCCCTGAGCCTTATCGGACATGGCTTTGAGTGTCGATGGCTGATCTCGCCAGGCTGATCTTACAGGCTCTCCGATTTCGTGGTAGCCAGCAACACAGCGCGGGCATCTGCTCTCGCGAGTGCAGGCAACAAGACATTGTTCCGGGTGGTCGGCTATGTATGCTGCAAGGATCGGGAAGACACGTCGGATGAATCCATCGGCACACAGAATATCGATGCCATTCCTTCCAGCGGCCTGCAGAGGGGCTAGCAGCTTTTTCATGCAGTCATGGAAGATCTGATAGCCGGCCCGTGAGCGCTTCGACTGGGTGAAGCACTCGAGCTTTGTGACTGGTATGTAGCCCAGCAAGACTGTCGCGCGCTCAGATGGTTTACGGCGAGTGGACTTGTCAATGTTGGCGATGGTTAGATACACTGGATGCGCCTGTTTATCTCCAGAAAAGGTTGATAGGTGAGTCTTGTCCGAAGCTAAGACAACGGCAGCAATTGTGGCTCCGGGTTCGAGCTTGTTCTGCATAAGGTGGTGAGTATTTGCAAGTAATGTGATCGATCATTCAGTGCTGCTGACCTGCGTCTCCCACCACCAGTCCCCGGTCCACATCTCGTCATATATGCGAGACTTCCCTTCCTCATCTTCGTAAACTCTCTCTGGTTGAAAACACATCTTATCGCGAAATGCCTCATTGCCCATCAACTCTTTGATGCATTCAATGGGATCACGCCTCCACAGCTGCAGCGTCTCACGTTGCGGCTTCCCCTGCCTATCCTTTCGATCCCCTTTCACTTCAAAAGTGTCACAAACCCATTCAGATCCTAGGGGAAGAGCATCGATTTTCTGGTTGAGCGATCGATCATTCTTGAAGGAAGGATCTGTCTTGTTGGAAATCTATCGAAGTGAGTTAACAAAATGGTATTATAACTGGAATGTAAAGCTTACAATTGGAAGTTTCAGAAAGTCGTCTGTTGCATTGTGACCAACATTACGAAGGAGCCACTGAGAAAGTTCCCACTCGTCCTGGCTTTTGAATGATGCACACGACTCCTCCCCACTTTCTTTCTGCTGTTCGTGAAGCTTTGCGAAATCACTTTGGCCTGTGCCTTTCGTGGCGCCCGCAGATCCAGGGTATGCTTCGATCCATCTCAATGCTTTCCCGCTATGATTCTGCTTGGTCGTCGGAGGTATGGTAGGGTGATTCGGCTCAACGGGTGGGTTGGGCTCAACGGGTGGGTTAATGTCCTCCATCTCGACATCCTCAGCTGATACAGCTGCCTTCTCTGCCCCTGCTGACGATGACTGACGCCCCAGGACACGCTTTCTGCTCTCTCGACAAGTCTTCTTAAGGGCAATATGAAGGCGTAGCCCTCTCGTGGTTGGCAGGTGCTTTCCACAATATCGGCAGCGAATATTACGAGGCATGCTGATATGAAAATAATAGACTTGAAGAAGCAGATTTGATGTTTGCAGCCCGCCAGAAAACAGCATACAATATAATGTCTTAGTGCCGGCCACTTTGAAAGGGCGACAGGCACACGATTATCGGCCTATGCGGGGCTCATGGCGGAGGTGTGTGAATCATTACATCACAATCGGACCTTGGGGGGGGATGGTTCGTGTTTGAGCAGGCTGTTAGGTAAATTTCTGCCCACCGATTCATTATTCATCACTAAGTATCTTTCTCTTTCTACCTCTATCAGCCATCATGTCCGACTCTGAAAACCAGCCACCGACTCGTTCTCCCCGTAAACGCACTCGCAGTGAAGTTGATACTTCAAATGTGACCCCCAGTCAGGGCAAGAAAAACTGCAGGGCCAGCAAGAAGCAGAAAGACATCAGTAAGTTCTCGTCTGCCTATCGCCTATCATTTTGTTCTAACTTGTCCTATAAGACCAGGCCCAGGCAGCTGACGATATCAGAAAGATGGAGCGCGCACTGAAGAAGATGAAGAAGGACTTGAAGAAAACTGAAACGGGCGAGACATCAACACGAGGTTAGTGGCTTTGACTCTAGATGCCACTTTTGTCACTCACTTAGCAAGTCCCTAGATGAGGACGACATCGAACCTTTTGAGAGTGAAGAGGAAGATACAGAACCCATCAGCTCGTTCCGCCATGAGGTAGGCCTCTGCGCTAAATTTGGGCCTGCTCATTCTGATGTGATTTATGCCAGGCTCGCCACATTGACACCACTATGTCGCCTGCTCGTCGTCTTGCTCCCGCCAGTGCAAGCCGCCACCCTAACCTGGCTCTTGCTTCTATCACCAACACCTCTGCTCCAAATTATCACTTCGGCGACGGAGATGAAGAAGACGAAGACCTTGGTAACCCAACAACTGCCACCACAACCAGCCCTTCCCCCCGGACAACTCCGTATTACCACGATCACTTTGACACTCCGACACCTTCACCATCGGCATTCAATATCCGTGGCAGACCTTCTGATGACACTAGGACCAAGTCGCCTCAGCCGGAAATTGCTAGATGGAAGAACGGACTTTCACCGGACGATGGAAGCAAACCCTGTGCTTCGGACTACACTGACGACGTGAAGAGGATCATCCTCAAAGCATGTGGCCGCTACGAAGTATTCATTGTTACAGAGAATGTTTTTCCAGATCACGATATTCAATCGGCCAAGGCCCAAGATTACTTTACTGAGGCATGTCAAACAGTCGGAGCGAAGTATGAAGTGACAGATAGAATAACAGGCATTGTAAGTAAAGTAGTCTTCTCGTCTGAGCCCCACAAACTAACACAACACGATCAAAGATCAAAGCTCGGGGCTCACGCATCCGTGGGGTTATTCGAAGCTGTGCACGATTCAGAGGAGATGCCGCGTATCATTTCGTGCCTCAGGCGGCTACCTCGAAAGGTATTAGGAGGAATAAGAAGCTAGCTGAAGCACTTCTTGAGGACGATTGCTTCTGCTGGACGGTGCGTTGAATACTCGAGTTGCCCTTTCATATAATGATATTATCATACAGTCACCTTCCAACAGAACTGGCGGTTTTGCCGAGAACAATCTGATCTACCAAATCTTCAACAACACGTTCTTCTCAAAATTCCAGCGGAGCCTCGGTATGGCGTATGCGGAGCATTTTGATCCGTTCCCCTTGCCAACGTTGGCTCTCATCATCACATCGGCGAGTCACATTTTGTCTAGCCTGATTCACCTATACTGATAACCTGCCTAATAGATCGCGTTCCAAATCAAACAATATGACCGCGACGGTGTTGTCAGTCACCAGCAGTTCTCCGAGGTCATAGTCAAAGAGCTCTATGACGCTTACTTGCAGAAAGTCGAAGACTGGGCTAACCTGGACCCCACTGTCACTCTGAAGCTACGAGAAAGATCATACCGGCGCGCTGTGTAAGTCTTTTCTTAATGATTAGTGTACATTCATGCTCATCACCTCTTATCACCAGTCGCTTTGGGGGCGCGAGTGTTACTGCCGTCAAAGGCATGTCCCCTGAGGCGAAACTGCGAGCACAGATGGCGTTGGCAGGCCGCACTATAGATGTAGATGCAGAGCGTGAGGAGGCATCAGATGCTTCAGTGGAGATTTGAGGTCGAATTATAGTTTTTTTTGTACTATGCCGCTGCAATCCATTTTGTATCACTATTCGCCACTGCATGTAATCTATTGTCCTACAAAACCATGCTCCCATTGTTTCTAGTATATATCAATCTGGCAACCACTCGCTATCACACCCTACTTCACTCTCCATAGCCACTTTCTACCACTGCTCTGCAAGTCTACATAACTGCGAGGCCGCTCTACGAGATGCTACTGAGCCCTATGGAGACTTGGCTCTATCCTACTGAATACTATGTAAAGGGGGGGGAACCGATTGACCTACCACTGCTACTAGACCCTACTGCACGCTCAGTAGCATCCTCACGTGCGTCCTGATGAGGAAGCCATCATGAACGCATGTCCAACACTGCGCAATGTCGAAAACGGTACCGAAAAGGAAGATATGATCTCCAGGTTTGTAATGCTCCGATAACCATCGATAAGCTCCAAGAAGAACCTTTTCAAAGTTCCTGTGGAGAATGTCAAGAGTCCTTGTGGCCCGACGAGGATTTTTTGGGGTACCGTCTCATCGTCGAAGGCGGAAAGTGAATAGAGCGCTGCGAACGCACCGGGGTGCGGCAATTTACGTCGCCCAGCATAATACTTTGCTCCCACTACTATCTCACGCGCTCACGAGTCACGGATGAGCTAGGTTCTCTACTAGGTTCCCGGAGATCGGTGAGGCTAAATGTATATTTCACAATACCCAGCTGACCCCGGCGGCAACTCCCTGATGACCTCGTAGTATGTCATCTGCGTTCAACTTTGCAGGCGCCAATGGCATGACTCCTGAGGCTTGATCAGGCTCTCTGGATGTACTGTCACTATGGGCGAGACTGGACCTAGATGGTAAATGTACGAGGAAAGGGGAAGCTGTCGATCAACATCGCAGCAAGCTTTTACTGGTATGACCAGATATACTTCTGAACGGCATAGCAAAATGAGCTCCTTGTATTCTCGTATTTGGAATTTGTGTCATCAGGAAAAAGAGCACGATATCATAAAGGTATATAAGCCCATTATAATGGTCGCAATATCAAGAATGGCTGCAATTTTCAAGGTTGACCTTATAATGCCATAGGCTCGATTAAAAAGGACGGTTTCTTTACGTAGAATGTGCAGATATTGCAGGCATTGCAAAAGCAAACCAAATATCGGCTAGTTATGAAAGTGCGAAAGCTCTCCGAATATCCAATCACGATATAAAGGGCCGTTGGCCATCGCAATCATTGCAGATCTAAGAAGCATTCACAGCACGTATAAATGTTCCCCCGCTTCACAGTGGTTTGATTTGCTAATGGAAAATTCATTTGGCATTGCGAATACATACAATATACAAATAAGACATCATAGCGGGGGAATACGTGTACCACTGGCCACTCGGGGTGACAGAGGAAGGGGCATTTGGCAATAGAAGGCTGCCGCTATAGGGAATTCTTGAAATTGGTGAGTGAATGCTCCAGCCACGCGACACGAGAATTGAGCTCGGTCCGACGGTACTGAGACATTGAGAAATATTATATAGAGGCAACGCCTTGACATCGGGTAGGGCATAGGTTGCAGGTTGAAGAAGAGGACTTGTTTGAAACACCTAGAAAGCGGTCCTTTGAAGGCAGTATCGAGCCATAAAAAACTTAATGAATCTTGATTATAGACCTCAGCAGCAAAAGACTTGCTAGAGAGAGAATACCGACGTCTTGACATGCATCTGAGGTTTAAGAAACACACGTGGATTGAAGAGACCGGAGCTATAATTCGGAGGCCAGATAATTGTTGAAAAGAGAGAGCGGGGGGAGGGATGGAATGAGGTGGTGGTTGGAATGAGGTGGTGGTTGGAATGAGGTGGTGGTTGGAATGAGGTGGTGGTTGGAATGAGGTGGTGGTTGGAATGAGGTGGTGGTTGGAAGAAGAGGGAGAAAGAGAGCGACACTGTGCATGGAGTGAATATCAGTGGGTTTATATACAGTGGAGAACGGGTCAAACAAGTACAAGCGTACCTCGATTGAGAGTGTTATTTAGCGAGCGGGTGTTGTTTAGTGAGCTTAATTGCTCAGGCACTCGATGCTCGGTTTAAATGCCAGCCTCCCGGTTCATCCCGCGCATGAGGACGTGACGACGTATATCAGATCATGCAGCGTACAACACAAGATTCAGAGTACCCAGGGCCAAGAGAGAAGCTTCAAGTTCAGTCAGCACACTGTCGAGCGGGAATGCAAAGGTTTGGGGATGTCTGTGACTCAGAGAGCTAAGGAGGTCTCCCGAGGAGGCGATGTTGTTTAGGGTGGGCACTGAAAGACTTTGCTTCGTAGCAGGCGGAAATCACAGTTGTAAGACCATGCGATGCATCTATGAAAAATTTCTGCTTGGCTGACACGGAGCGGAGGATTGCAAGCCGATTGCAAAGGCATTACCAAGTCAGTGTCAATGTGGTGGTTTTGATCAAAGAACAGAATGCCGCCAAGAGTTGAGCTGAGTTGAGAGTTTGGTTGTAAATATGCGAAGGCCTATTGTAAGAGCAATACAACACCTTGTAAGTAAGGAAACACTATTTTTTGTGATCTCGGAAGTAGTATCAAGGCATAGGTCTGATTTCCTTTTTTAGTACGATAATAACTTCCAGGACGGCTGGGCAGAGGTTCCAATGCCGCTGTTGTAGTATTTCAACTGATCTTCGCTGACATCAATGTGGCTGTATAGCTCAATGACATTGGTGTTCTGTGTGTATTGGTCAAAAAACAAACGGACGAGAACCACTGCGATGCAATCACCTTGGGACCGTACTTATTCGATGTGCCATCTAGGTTTATAACGAGGTTTCGACCGTGTTTTCCATGAGGCGGCGGTGTACAAGAGCATTTGAAGAAAGTTTCGGAGGTCTCTGTCTGAGTTTGGGTCTGCTTTTCTGGCATTATAGCAGGTGATCTCTTGATAAAGCGTGTTCAGGAGGAAGGGGGAATGGGATGAGAGCCAGGTGTGCGGCGCAAGGATCCCTCACTGATAAAGGCACGGTAACTTCCAGGCTCCTACCAATCCGACTTTCCGAGGTTGAGAGGGCTTCATATCGATAGTGCACGCAAGGCTACATGCTGATAATTTTGTATGACATAATACAATCACGGACTCTTTTAGCCAACTTCTCTCTTCAACCTCTCCAAGACGGCTTGCACAAAACATCGGTAAACAAACGCGCCACCCGCGTTGGTCCCGCGATTTCGCTGCATCTATCATCGACTCTCAACACAATCACTGCTAATAAATAACCGGATCAACTTCATTGAATAAGCTATTTGCAATCACAATGTATGATTTTATTTCACAGTCTTCCCGCAACGGCAGGAGCCAAGGCATGAGGGTCAAATGTAGCCCAAATGGCTTAAGCTTCTTACAAGACTTCCCACATCGAGTTGTCCACTTGCTGCACAGCTTTGCAAGACAAACAAAATCTCCTTGTGTATGCACTGTAAGCCAATTTAAAGTGGAGTTATCATATCTCTCTCTTTGGATCCTCATGTACGTTGAATTCAATCAAGCACCACAAGTGATCGGACAGTGGTTTTGAAGGGCCCGGGTGACCTTTGTGTACACACCTGCCTTGTTAATTCTCCACCCTACTAGCTGCGCATAATCTTCCCGTCTTCATGGTCTCGTTGCAAGAGACACTGCCGCCCGCTGCGAGCAGGCCAATTTCCCGTGTTGTATGTGTCGGTACTGCTTCCGCGCTTGGATCTTTGAAAACTCGAGCCTTCGGTCGGGTTTTTACACAAGATGGTAGTTCATAATGTGATCAAATTCATTAATTTAGACTACCTTATCAACAAAATGTCTTTTTTTTTTTTTTTTGCGGTGCCAGCGCCATAGTTCCATTTATATCTAGTTTAACACACAATAAAGGAAAGATGACAGTGTAAGCTATAAGGATGGGCCTCGTTTGAGACCTTTTTATGAAAAGGGAGAAGAACCACTCGGGGAATGCATTTACGCACGAATGTTTTGCAGACAGTGTGGGACTCCATAGAATGCGATCGCAGATGATCAAGGTGGGTCGTGCCCCGTCTGTGCCACCTTGTCAATGCGCTGCTTCTCAATACCCACTAGAACCCCGCGGACGTTAGTCCAGTCTTCGGGTAGATTTTTTTCGTTACGAAGTGTGTTCCTCCATGTTTGGAGGACTAATTTTCTTGGGATCGCTTTCTTTTCAAATCTGGTGCTTGTCATTGCTTTGTCTAGGTCTAGTCTCTGGTTAATTGCAGCGATCCGTTGGTTTCTGGTTTCTTGTTCCTCTGGCCATGTTTCTATTGATGCTTCATTGAAGCGTTTATTTCTCAGCCTCCATATTAAGTGTGCTGATTCTGTTATTAGTATTCTGTAGAATCTATTTGCGCCTGCCATTCTTTTTCCTTTTGCGTCTTTGAAAATCGCCATTGTGCATGCAAGGATGCTCCCTATATTCTTGAGTTCTGGCCACTGGTCTCTCTTCATTTTCCAGAGGTCTTCTGCCAGATTCCATATCATTTTCCTGCATGGCTCTTCACATTCTAGCAAGATGTGCTGCATGGATTCCTCTTCTCCACAGACTTGGCACTTTTCTCTTTGCTCCCATCCAGGTATGTTTTCCCAGTATTTTCCTATCTTGTATGCTCTATGGAGGGTCTTCCATAGGAATATTCTTATTGGTCTTCTGACATCTTTATTTGTGGTTGATTTCCATATCCTTTCGTCATTTGGGGTGAAGCCAAAGGCTTCTTTTGTTGCATGTCTTGTTATATCTAGGACTTCTTTAGTTCCATGACGGTTTGGTCTTACTTTTCTTTCTAGTATTGCTTGGTATGCTAGAGCCTGGGTCATTGTGGAGAGCTGTGCTCCTGCAAGGTTGAATTTCTCTTTGATGGTGAGGTCAATTCCATCTGGGGTTGGTTTGTCTGCACCTTCTCCTGCTAGGATATCTGCCATTTCATTTCCATGTACACCACTATGGCCTTTTATCCATCTGAACTTTGTCTCTGCTCCTCTTTCTCTTAATTTCGCTATTATAGCCTTGATGAGTTCTGCATTCTTTATTCTTACAAAACCGTTTCTTTCCCATTCCTCCATGTATTCTGTGAGTGAGTCAATGACATACATTGAGTCAGTGTTGATCTTAAGGGGTGCATATGGGGACACCTCATCTAGTAGGTACAGGATGGCAGCCATCTCGCCTACTTGGTTGGATTGGTCTTCACCTGGTATTCTTATTGCTCTGTTTCTTGGGTCTTCGTTTCCATACCATATTCCTGCACCAGTTCTGGGGCCTCTCCCTTTGTCATCTTTGTATGAGCCATCAGTGTACACTTCTATTTCTGGGTCGTTGTATCTGGGTTCTATTCGTGTTGCAGGGATGGTGCATTGTTCATCCCCATCTCCAAAGATGCGGATGTAGTCTTTTATGTGCTTGCTTTGTGGGATTAATGGGTCAAATATTATGAATCCGTTCTTTGTTTTTGCAATTTCATTTGCTTCATGCCTTCTTGGTGTCAGTTCGAGGTTGTCTTCTGGGTCTTGGTTGTCTGGTCTCCACTTGGGGTTTATGTCTTCGAGGAGCTTTAGCGCTTGTTTGCAGCATTTATTGGGTTCAGTACATCCTCCTCTTATGTCTGTTTTGCAGTATTTGCATTTGCAGTTCTTTCTATCAAGGTGCCTATGACCTTGGGTGTTGTCTCGAAGTCGTTTCGTTATCTTGATCAGGTGTTTTACTTTCTTAGTGTTGTGGTTAGTTTTCATGCATTTTGTTGTGGTTCTCTGGTGCAGTCTCGCTGGGGGTTCCTCTGATTTTGGGTGGTACCATGCTGGCACTTCACTTTTCGCTTTTTCAGATACTTTGATTGCTTCTAGGTTTACATTGTTCTTTTCACCTGTTTTCATCATTCTTAAGAGTCCTTTATCTAGGTTGATGCTTGTGTGTGCTCGTGTTCTGGGTCTCCATGATTGTATGAAGGTATTTATTAGGATTCCTTCTGTCTCATCATCTAGTCGGCCTTGGTTCTTTGGGGCTGTTTCTGTTATGAGGATGTCGGCAATGTATGCCCACATTGGTCTCTCTTTTCCGAATTGAAGATATTTTTTTAACCACATTATGTCAATTGCTTCATTTCTGCTTATTATATCTAGTAGTCCTAGTCCGCCCTCTTCTTTTGGCAGGTATAGGGTCTCAAGACCTATTGGGGGTTTTTTACCATCCCACATGAACTCTCTGATGAGTTTGGTGACCAGGGTCTCAGTTTCTGATGGCATTCCTTGCACAGTTGTGAGGTATTGTGTCATGCCTCCAATGATCATTTGTGTGATGTGTTTTTTCCCTCTTATTGTGGGGTTCCCTCTGCTCCATCTTTCTAGGTTTGTTCTTATTTTCTCAATGGTTTTCGTCCAGACTGACACTTCATTTATTCCATTTCCAACCCATGCACCCAATGTGCGCATTGGTTCTCCCTCTACTGCTATGTGTATTTCTTGTCCTAGAGGCTCATGTGTTGCATGGTTTTTCCTTGATCTTATTAGGTTCTGTCTGTGCTCAGGCGTTCCTATGGGCATGATCTCAGTTTTCTCCACATTGAACCGTGCACCTGATGCAATGCACCAATTCTTTAGTATCACCTCAAGGTCTTCAAATTTATCAAATTCAGATAGGAAGACTGTTGTGTCATCTGCAAAGAGTGTAGCTATTAACTTTTCATTTGTTCCTGGGATGTTAAAGCCTTGGAGCTTCTCTGATTTCCTGAGGGAGTTCACAAGGGGTTCAATCGCAATATCGAAGAGGAGGCATGATAATGGGTCACCTTGTCGTACCCCTCTGGTTACGTGGAAGTTTTCACTGAGTGTTCCATTTATCATCACTTTTGTCTGGGCATTTTGGTACAGAGATCTTACTGTGTTTATTAGGTTCCCTGGGAGGTTGTATCTTGCCATAGTTTTCCAGAGGTAGTCATGACGTATTTTGTCATAGGCTTTTTCCTGGTCTAGGGCTACAATCATTCCATTTTGTGCTTGTGATTCAGTGTATTCAATCATTGTTCTTGTCAATTTCACTTGGTCTGATATACTTCGCTTAGGTATGAAGCCAGCTTGTGCGGGGTGTATGATCTTGTGGACTACTTTGCTTAGTTCTGTGGTGAGTGCTTTTGTGAAGATTTTATAGTCAGTATTGAGGAGTGTTATGGGCCTGTAGTTTGCTATTTCACGTTTGTCTTTCTTTTTGTAGAGTGGGCACATCCACCCTTCTGCAAATGCTGTATTTGGGGTCACTCCATTTTCCTCAATGTCATTGTATACTTTCGTCAGAGCTTGTATTACATGGAAGGTTGGGGCCTCTGGGTTCGCTTTGCTGGACTTGGTGCACATTCTGTCCAGGAGTTTCCAGAATTCATATGTGAGGCCATTTATTCCTGCTGCTTTTCCATTTTCACTTGCGTGCAGGGCTTCTCGTATTTTGTCTGATGTTATTTTCATTGCGAGTTTCCCTTTGTCGGGTGATGGGAGTTTGGATTCATCATCAATGAGGTTAAGTATTTTGTCTATTATGATTCCTCTCTGGTCTTCGGGTGTGTTTATGTCATCTGATAGTAGGTGGTGGTGGTGGTCTCGCGCTATTTGGGCCATTTTCTTTGTGTCCGTCTCATATTCAGGTGGTTCCGAGTTTGGTTTTTTTAAGGCATGCATGATGTCTCTTGGTTTTTTTTCTGCATTTACTTTGGACCATTTCTTTCCTATGGTTTCTCCTTCTAGTGCCTCGTGGATTTTCACAGTGCGTTTGGCTGTGTTGTGCCTGATGTCTTCAAGTTTCATTATTTTTTGTTCGAGGATGCCTACATTTGATATTTTCTGTTCATCTGTCATTGTGGGGTCATTGTGTGTGTTTTTTTACTTCTTCCTTCATTTTTTTCAGTTGTTCTACCATTCTTGGGACTAGGACTCGTCCTTTCTGTCTGGCTAGCTGTATTATATCATCTTTGAATCTTTTGAACCTTGTCTGGGCATTTCCTGTCTCAGTTCTTGGTGCTGTGGTATCTAATTCATTTGCAAAGTGTATGCCTCTTTCTGTGGCTTTCTTTTGAAAATCTTTGTCCGCTAGGACATATCCTGGGATGGTCCAACAGCCTTTTCCCATGTGTGGCATTTGTCGGTGAGTTACATCTACTCTTATCATCTTGTGGTCAGATCTGATCACTGCTGGGGTGTCATCAATTACCCATTCTGATGCAGTTTCTATGATCTCCTTTGTTGCATATATTCTGTCTAGTCTGGCTTGTGAACCATTCGCTGTTACTGTGTGTGTGTATCCTTTTTCATCTTCATTCACTTCTCTCCATCCATCAGTCAGGTTGAGTGCTAGTTTCAAGTCGCCCAGGGCTTCTCTGGTATTGTTGCTGTCACTCCTGTTTGGTATTCTGTCTATGGAGTCTTCAACCATGTTGAAATCTCCTAGCATTAGGTCTGGATGAGGTACATTTTCATTTTCTTTGTATATTTTCTGGATGTCGTTCCAGAATTTTGCGCTGTCCACGTGTTTGTTGGGGGCATATATGTTGAGTATTGTGAGCTTCTTTTCTTCTACCCATGGTATTGTGATTGACATTGCACGGCCAGGGATGAGTTCATTTGTGGTGATGTTTGCTGTGTTGATTATTTCTTTGTTTATGACAAAAGCTACACCTTGGGCATTTTCGTTATCACCTTGTGAGTTGAATACTTCCATTCGTTTACTGAAAAGGGTGTTTATTGTGTCTAGGATGTCTTGATTCAGGTGCGCTTCTTGGATGGCGGTTATGCCAATCTTCCCTTCTCGTATTATTTGGTTCATATTTTTCCATTTGTCGTTTGCACTCACAGTGGAGCCACGGCCTCTTATGTTCTGGCATGCAATTCTTACTGTTGCACGTCTTGTTTGTTCTTTCTTTGCACGTGTCCTTCTTCTCCATTCTCGTCTTCTTCTTTTCCTTCCTTCAGTTCTTGCCTTCCTTATGGTGGCTGATTCTTCATGTTCCTCATCTTCATTCCCATGGAAGTTGATTCCTGGTTGGTTTTCAGGTGGTACTGTGGATCCTCCTTGTTCAATAGTGGCCCTTGTGGCTCTCTGATGTTCTTGTGTGTTCCTATGGCCCTGGTCTTGGGTTATTTGTGTTCTCTGTTCATTTCTCATGCTCTGAGTCTGTCGCTGTTGTGCAACCATGTTTCCTTTTTCACCGGTGCCTTGGTTCAGGTTCATGGGGGTTCTTTCCTCTAATCCATCTCCGATCTCGACGGCCCTGTCATTAGGGGGATGGTTGATGGCTGATCCCATCTCCCTTCCGAGCACGTCAAGGTGTAACCGTTGTGGGCGAGCCGTAAGTTGTGATGCATCTTGGTGTGCGTGTTGTATGTTGTAATGTGTTGCTCCTGATGCTGCGCCCCAGTTTACAGGGATACCCTGGGTGCGGGAACCATTTTATTCCGGGTTACCACGGACAGTATGTGTGAAATCCCCCTCGTACCTGCCTCTATCGGTCCTTAACGAGGTTCATTCACTTAAATCGGCATCACCTATGCCGTTGTTAGCACATTTTGAAGTGTGCTTTGGCCCACTGTGGCACAGTGGGCTCTTACCCCTTCAGCTTTCCTGTACATGGTGGGACGGTGAACCATGCCAGTATATTTGGGCATCAGGGTTTTTGAGTAGGTGTTCTACCTTACTCGCTTGGTCTCATTTTATTTAATGATAATAGTAGTTGCTGTCTTGCCCGTCTGGATTTGTTTCCTTCCGTCAAAGGTAACTGTTCTTGCATCAGGGCGGGCCCAGACCGGTGGTAAGATGGGTTTGTCATCCGTATGTATAGCCTCCTTAGGGGATTGTGTTCTGGGGTGGTTGCATTTACTGTGGCTAGCGATCATTACGTTTCACTTTTTTTACGTTTCACATTCTATTCTATTCTTTTTTCCCTCCCCAAATTGTTTTCTGATTCGAACCTTCTTTTTCTTTCTTCTTTTTTCCTTCTTCTTTTTACTAAGGTTCAGGCTCCATTCCTTTTAAACTGGTTTCCTGTGGATTTCATCTCCATCAACGCTTTCTTTTTACCTCGTTCACTATGGGCCGCACACTGTCCCGCACACACTCTTTTTTCATTGTTTACTTGGGGGTTCCCCACACTGCTTCGTGCGGCGATTTCGTTCACCTCTGCAGCACTTCAGACGGTCCTTCCGGGAGGGATGCCACCTTGCCCCGGTTGCATCGATTGAGCGACAGTCCTGAGGGATATCAATATCCCTACGAGCACCAATATCCCCACGAGCACAAGTACCGTGATGGCATGATCATTTGGGTGGATGGGTGGGGGAAAGTGCGATTGGTCGAGAGGAATTTGGGGGTGCTCGACATGCGGTATTACGCCTGCTTTGGGGAGGGGGGGGTGGAGATAGGTTGGGTTCGGGTGCAAGCGACCGCGACGTTCATGCGTGCACGGGGGGGGGGAGGAGGGGCCCATCAGAAGCAGGCCACGGAATTCGTTATCCTTATAGGGCTGTTTTGGCAGATCCGCACATCCACCATCATTTCGTGTCTCGCATGGACGGCGACTTGTGTTTTCGGGGCCGATGTCAGTGTGTGGGAGGTATTCCGGGGGTTCCGGGGGGTTCCGGGGACGTTAAGGGGCTTGGGAGTGGCGAGGGCGGTGATGTGGTCTGCCGTCAATGGACTGATGCTTGATAGGATTTGATTCGCTCTCAGATTTACTCTCTTTTTTAATGTTTTCAGTTCATAGTTTTCGTGGTTTATTTCGAAGCTATTATGATGACATCGTTCAGGATTGCACGTGCTTGTTGGGGAATTCGGAGAGTGCACATAACTACATCTAAGTAGTGAGATAATGGGTAGAGTGTTCCAGAGCCTTCGATTTCCACATAATACTTTGGGCACCGTAGACTGAAACATGCTATGTTAAGAATTTGAGGCAGTCGGAGTGACGGTTGCAGAGGACCAATTGTGTTTGGTGAGCAGGTGTGCGTGGAATCATGTTGTGATGGCTGTGGCAGGTGTTTAGCGAGCTACAATCAAGGTCATGTTCTCGAATGATCACGCCGATGGGGGGAGGCATTTTGGTAACTGTTCATGTGTCATACGGTCGTTTACATTTCGTGAGTAGGTATTGGGAAAGGTTGTGTGCGAGTTCTGTGGTTGGGTTCGTAGGTGGTAGCTGGGTTCGGAAATCCCTATCTCTATCCCCTGAAAGAGTAGCTCGCTCGGGCGCCGCGGGGGCCCCGCCTAGTCATGTCTCGTCCTCCGTTCCCACCACGTCCACCATGGGCACCACGATCGTTGTTTCCACTAGGTCCACCACATCCACCTCGTATTCCTCTTCCCTGTGCTCCTCCTCTAGATTGGGGGCCGTAGGCGCGACGTGTGATGTTTGGGAAAGTCTTGACCTCCCAGTCATCGACAGTGTTGATGGTGAGGCCACATATGTCCATCCAGTCAGGTACGTCCGTATGGTATGGGCAGAGGCCAGCTGGATGGTCTACGCCCCGGCATTGGACGCATGCCCATCCTGGGTTGTATCTTCCGCATCCGTTGAAGCTGGTATCATATTTGGTTCGGCTTATCGCGTCGTTTAAGGCTTTCCAGAGCTGGGGAGAGGGGTGCGCTAGGTCGAGGTAGATGTTCAGGGAGGACTGGTCGACACTTCCTTGACCTTTTGCTTCGACCCGGTAGAGAGTGAACAAGTCGAGTAGGGTCTCGGCCTCGGTATCGTCCTTTGATTCGTCATCGTTCTCCATCGAAACATCGTCTGCCGGTCCCCCGGGCCCCGGGTTCCTAGTCGAGTATACGTAGTCCAGGAGGATGTTCCATACTTCGTTCTTCCTCCAGAAACCTTTAAAGGTCCTGGTCAGTAGCTTTACGCTGCCGGGGACCTGGAGGCCTACAAGGCCTTGGATGGTTCCGAGGAATGCGGTGGGCGCGATGTAGTCGAAAGGGTAGATAATAAATGCGATTTTCTTGTTCGCGAGGCATCTTTGGTCGACGAGTTTATCGGCTACGTCTTCAGGGAGGTTGAGGATTGCGAAGGCGTAAGGCGCAAAGGCATTTCGTTTCGGGTCTGCTTCTGGGAGGCCCGGCGAGACGTGGAAATCGTCGATGTCGAAGTGCTCTGTTATGAGGCCCCTTACTAAGTTGACTAGGGTGGGTACACGCTCAGGATCCCAAGAGTTTTGGAACATGATGTGGATGAGGACTCCCGCTCCGGGTGCTGAGAGCCAGTCTCTGAGCTGTGAGCGTTTGAGGTTGTCGATGTGGAAATTTGCGTGGGGGCCGTAGATGAGCGGGAAACCCTCTTCGTTAGGGTATGCGATGGGGAGTGAGTTTGTGTCCTGGGACCTGATACGGTCGCTGTCTTGGACTCCCTGCATGATGGCCTGGTTTCTCTCGTTTTTCTTCGTCTCTGGGGTTGGTGGGGGTGTGCATCGGTCGAAGCTGTTGGGTTCTTCGTCTTCTTGGTCCCTGGAAGGGGAGTTTGGGGGGGGCAGGTCGTGGGCGGGCGGTTTCGGTGGGGGGGGCGCATTCTGGGATCTCTCCTCCGCCTCTCTCTGGTCCCTAGTCGCCTTTTCCCTCACGTCTTTGACCTCTTTGTCCCTCTTCGCTCTGGCTGCCTCTCTATCGCGCTTCTTTTTCTCGTGTTCAGCCTGCTTCCTTCTTTCGTCTTGTTCAAGGTCTTCCGCTGATGGGTGACCTTTCCCCGCCTTGTCTGACATTAGGGACCCTGCAGAGGTGGGGCGTTTTCTCGAGGCTGCTTGTGTTGCCTCGTTTATGCGTGAGTCGAGGCTCTGGATGGGGGGGGCAGTAGGGGGGAGGGGATCGGTTGTTGTGAGTGTTTCTTGGGCGGGTGCTTTGCTGTGGAGCGAGATGGCTTCGCCTTCCTTATCTTTATGCCTTTTCCTCTGGGCAGATAGAGGTGCAGGAGTGGGGTCTACGGGTTGAGTGGTCAGATCGTTGGTTGGTTGGAAGGGCATTGGCAAGGGAGGGGGGGGATGGACCGGGTTCGTACCATACATCCTTTAAGGCTTGTGTCGCTTGCAATTCACTTTGCATCCTCGTGGTGATCGGTTTTATCGTGTTCGTGTGTCGTGTTGTTCGGGTGGTGTTGGTTTGTGATGGGGGAGGAGGTCGTGCTTAGGTTGTGTATCGTGTTGAGGGAGCGTGGCGGATGGACCCTTCGATCATTGGTTGTGCCAGTGAGTTATTTCTGAGGTGACTCCCTTCTTGCGGCTTCTCATTTTCTCTCGACGCTTTGGTTCGTTACGTGGGGCAGTAAGGGCGTTGGATCATTATGTAGTTGTTTATTTATTTGTTCATTTGACTCGAGTGAGAGGGTGTTCGCCCGTTCTCCGAGTCTGGGCTGTTCGACCCGTTTTGTTCTTTGTTCTTTGTTCTTTTGCCTGGTCAGGTCTATCGGTCTATTAGTTTCGTCGTCGTCGTGTTGGTACTATGTACCGTTCGTGTGACGAGTACTTGTCCTCCACACCGCGTAGAGGGTTTCCGACGTGGTGGGGATCAGATCATCAACAAATGTCTTCTCATTATCTCTACAAGGTGTGATGATCCAAAGGGAGGATGTGTTGAAGGAGAGGCAACGCGGGTGGCGCGTGTTGTTTACCGATGTTTTGTGCAGAAGGGTTGGAGGCACCTGGGATTCCCACGAAACGTCGCATCTTAGTAGTGCCAGCAGTGTCCGGTGGCTCTACTAATTTGTAGGCTTCGCCCAATATCAGGGGACTACTAGTACACCCTACGCTGATCTCCTGCCTCTGCCGCGAAAAAAAAATTGATTCTGGGCCAGCCACAGTGACCCTATGCGGCGTTGGATATTCTACGCCACAACCCGAGGCAACGGGCCTCTCCGGTAACTTCCCACACTCTCAATCGAGGCTGACCAGGTCGGACACTGTCGTCGTCAGTAGTGCTCGTTGTTACCCATGCTCGTCGCCATGTTCGTCGCTGTCCCCGCCCCTTCCCGTCGCTGTTGTTCCCCCCACCATGACCAAATCTCGGGCTGGTCTGAGCCGCAAGGCTAAAGTGACAGTCGGTCACTCATTTCGTTCGGCCACCACTTCCGCTCAAGGGCCCCGTGGTCGAGAGGAGCGCATCGCCAAAGCGCAGGCCGTTCGCAACGCGGAGATTTCCAGTAAGCTCATCAGTTATTTTCCATATACCACTAATCTGACCTTGTCCTAGTGATGAATATGACACAGCGGCAAGATATTTTGGATTCCAACTTAGCGACTGAGCACGACATAGAAATGGAGGACGGGGAGGATGAGGCCTTCATGCGCCCGCCCCCAGGAGCTGAGGGAGCTCACCACAGTCACGCGGGGGATGAGGATTTAGTTTCGGAGCTGGGGGAGGGTATGCGCCAACACCCTGCACGGTGAGTTCAATTCTACGGCTCAGATACCCTAGGCTGATCAATTATCCCTCCTAGAACAAAAGACACGCATATTCGCTCGGATAGGACACTCCTTTCCGTAACCCGATGGAGAAAGCAAATGCCACATCTCGTGGCTGCTTACCTCGAATGGAGGAGCGCGCCACGGAATGCACGTCCGATCGATGCAGACGCTTCGCCCGAAGACATCGTCCCCCCGCCCGAAAGGCCCCCCACACCCGTTGGAGGCGAGGATGAAGACGGTGAAGCAGCTCTTCCATCCGACATCTCGCCTGAAGAGGGGGACTTCGTCATGCAAGGTGTAGATGTATTTGGTAAGTCAATGCTCCAATTACTTTGCTACGCTAATTCATTTTATCTTATAGACTATAATATTTATCAATTCCGCAGACCCACTGGCATGATATATACCAACAAAGCTCTCATCAGGTCCGGCTTTATTGGTTTGGCACCGCTATACCCCACCATAGCCATATCTCTTCGCACACTTGAAGACTACAGACAAACTCACCGTGTCTGTCCGCGCCTAAGCGTGCAAGCCACTGTGCGCAAGCTATGCCATGTACACAACATGAGTAAAATTACATTTGATATTCATACAAATTACTGATGGCTACTATTCAGCGTCCCTTTCATCGCCACCTCTCTCGTCAGTTTAGTGACACTTTTGACACCTACCTCGAAATACTGCATCACATGGAACGACAGATGGCCACGGCGCTGGGCCGTGACTCGCAAGACTGGGCCGTGCAAAATGCATGCCCGTGCTGCCAGTACGAGCTCGAGGGTGAAGCACCGCTCGAGCATTGTATCCTGGTAACAATGGACGGCAACAACTCGTTGAAGCTCGTCGACGAGTCATTCCGTCGTGGGCTCGAGCGCGCCGACAATCACACGGGACACTCAAGCAAGTGGCTCCCGCCCGCCTACGTGGATCTGTTCAAAGATGAAGTCGTGAGTCAGAACAAGGGAGGGGCCGCAGCTGAGGAGGTGGTGGATGACGATGATGCGTGGTTGGATATGGAGGTGGGAGGCCAGGACGGGCGGTTCACACAGCAGGCGGTGGATGTGGATAATCCCATGCCAGGCGTGGATCTGACACCGTGTATCAAGCGGTGGAAGAACGCCGGGCCTGAGGGGCAAAAAAAAATGTTCTCTATGTTCTTGATAACGGGAGTGTTCGTGTTGCTCTGCCGGCATGGCCTTCTCATGTTATTTTGTGATATGATTCAGAGCGGCGAGCTGTAAGTGTATTCATTCTAATTTTACAGCGGCTAATTAATTCTTTCTTAGCGCCAAGTATCCTCTCGCCATGGTCGCGAAGATTCTCGAGCTTCTCGGGGAGGACAATGTACTTGGATACGACATCGGTTGCGCCTTCTCGAAGACCGTTGCCAACAGCACACTTGGAGCTCGTGCAGCCGCCCAACACCTCAAATTTGTGGTTCCGTCTTTTCATGGGCACGCCCATAATAGGCCCTGCCAGCTAGACTTCCACCCGCAATACATCCCCACCCTCGGTATTGAAGACTTCGAGACATGTGAGCGCTGCTTCTCGCTCTCGAATAGCCTTGCACCCACTACCCGCCTTGCAACCAAGTTCCATCGGCAGCAGGCTATCGAAGCTCACTTCGATTTTCACGACCAAGACAAGTACGCGGCACTTAGTATGTCTTCAACTCCCATGTACATGCCCATTTTCCCATTACTAACTTCGCATAAAATAGGCACTTTTATTTATGACAACTACCAACAATCTGTCGAAATTATCGCCACGAACACGCCCATCGTTATGCAGGCATGTTTGGATCTCGACATCGACATTCAAGACTTCGACCGCAACCTGGATGATGAACATACATACCTGGCTAACCTGAAGATAGACCCACTCGCCAACACGCTTCACCTTGACTACGTCAAAGCCATTGACCATCTCACGAAATCTCGGTGAGTCTGAAGTGTGAGATCTATGCTTCATACTGATATGTTGTTAGCGCGGAAGCCGCTGTCGCAGCAGCCGCAAATACCCACCTCGCCCGTGACAGGGCCATTCTACATGGCGCAATTGGCAAAGACCTCACGAAGCTACAGCGAGCGCAGACAACCACATTCAATCGTGTTGTCCGCGCGGAAGACTATCTCTCCACCCTGGAGACGAACCTAGGCATAGTAGAGACGTGGACGGCTGACTGTTCAGAATATATTCGGATTCAGGACTACATTAAGAACAAGAAATACCTTCGCGCCGTTGATACTCTCGAGGCATTGGTTGTGCAGCACCTATTTGAGCTCACGAAACTAAATCATAGTGGCACTGGTGAGTTCATTTAATACCATCTAGTACGAGTACTGATCTGATCACATTATATAGCTTACAAACAACGTACTCACATCGCCAAAGCTCTACAAACCCGCTCTCGGGCTATCGGGAGGGCTCTCACTAATTACAACCACCTGGCGAAGACCCTCGAACCGCCACACGAGGACCTCAACTTTCAAGAGATCCTGCTTTACTCGTCTCTTGCCGAGTTCGATTTACTACGCGATACCCACAACACAGTACAGACTCGCGTCTGGACGCAGCCGAAGTACAGGATTGCGATGGCCGCCTACTACAAGGTACAATGTGCGCGTGGCGAGATCAAACGTGCCAACATCGAGATCGCGCGTCTCCGTACATTCATCCGTGATGATACCGCTTTGCATCTTACAGTAATTGACACGCTACACACCTCAAATCCCGGTCTCTCGGCTGTCCTCACCCACAAATGGGAGTTACAGTCGGCTGTCAATGACATCCACATTATGCGCCTTAATGCTGTCGCAAACCTTCCGGGGTACACAGGCGGACAGAGCTGCGGTGTTAGGGTTGGAAGTCCGTTGGTGGCTCGTGAACTAGGTGAAGGGAGGGTAGCAGGTTCATTAGTGGAGGACGAGGACGACATAGATGATGACGTGTTTCAGGATGCTTTGAATTTGTTGACGGACTATGTAGCTGCAATTGATATTGTCTCTTGACTCTACACTCGCTGGTCATTCTAAGGTGGTAATAATTATATTATATGTGCCGTGTGTGCAATTTTGAGTACTTGACCGCTGCTAGACCGCTGCATCGGGAAATTCTAGCCCCTATCGTGATTTACGGATTCGTAGGTTCAACGTTTTGGCCTCCAGCACAATAAAAAGTAACTGGACAGGGCGAAGCTGTCCAGCCAGGAACCGGAGCTGCACAGCGCGTAGCTATGCAAAGAACCAGCTGTACGGACACATCACCAGCCAGATAGGCCAGCCGTGCCCGCCCTCCTGCATCCCCCTGGCCCATAATTGCAACCAGGTAACACGAAGCTATCCTGCATCCCCCTGACCAAATACAAAAGCTAATATAATAACCAGGCACAAATGATGATCCGCCAAATACAATCATCCCACTGCTCCGTGAGACCGAGTAATACATGGAGGGAACAGCCTGACGGTGCTGGTGGATTTGGGCAGCTGCGAGCAGGTGGCTAGGGCGACAACGGATGGGCGGCGTTGGGCATCTGCAAACGTGGATGAGTTCGGGTGCCTGCGAGCGTGAATGGGTTTGGGCAGCTGCGAGCAGGTGGGCTAGGGCGACAACGGTATGGGTGGGTTTGGGCGTCTGCGAACATGGATGAGTTCGGGTGTCTGCGAACATGGATAGGTTTGGGCGGCTGCGGGCGCAGGCGGTGCTTGGGCGGACACAGGCCGGGTGCCGGGGGTTGTAGTAGGAGTTCGACCGGCAGGGGATTGTGCAGTCGAGAGCGGGTATGGATTAGGTGGGCAACTGCGAATACGGGTGGGTTTGTGCGGCCGCGAGCGAGTGGACTAGGGCGGCTAAAGGGTAGGTTTGGACGTCTGCGAACATACATGGTGCAGCTGTGAGCGCTGAGCCGTGTGCTGCAACGAGAGCAGGCAAATGCTAGCATGGGCGCGTGCAGTGGCAAGCATGCAGCTTTGAGCACTGGTGGGTTGAGATAGCTGCGACCACGGGCACAGGATGGCGCGGATGAAGAATGGTTGATGAGGCCGTGTGAATGTTGACGTTGCCATGGGGTTAGGATTGCTCAATGGGCATGGAGCAAAAGCTTGGGGCGGTGCATGTGCGCGAATAGGTGGGTGAGAGCGCTGGCCCGTATAGGTACTAGAGCGCGCTGGCGCAAGTGCACGCAGGAGAGGGCTGGTGTGTGTGTCTGGGGGCGGGTAGTGTGGCGGGGCGACCACTGAAAAAAAGACTGTAGATAGTTGTTAGCGGGTGTAATGATTAGAGGACTTATGAGGACTTACAATATACAGGGCACGCGGGAGAGGGCCGGGGAATGTGTCTGAGAGCAGGTGTGAAGTCTGGCGGGGCGACCACTGAAAAAAAAGACTGTAAATAGTCGTTAGCCGGGTGTAATGATTAGAGGACTTATGAGGACTTGCGATATACAACCCTATGGTCGTCGTAGTGGATTCCAAGTGTTGAGAAGGGGAGGAGACATCACGAAAGGTAGGGACATGGTACAAGGAGAGGAAGACGACTGAGGGTGAACCCGGAAGGAAGTTACTGGGTTATAACTTCCATCCGGATGTCAAAACCGTCCGCATTTGGACGGTCTGAGTGGCTGAACTTCAGCCACTCAGATTTGCGTACTCAGGGCCCCAGTGTGTTTTGAGAGTCTACGGTAGCTTCTTAAGTTTGTTTAACATGTATGTAAAGAGAATTATAAATGGAAAATCATATATACATAAGCCCTGAAGCATAATAGAGACACCTCAAGACAATACCATGATTAATTGCCATGAACCAGGATATCATACATTTATAAACCAATATGATTACATTCTAACACTTGGAGTATACTAACATGATATATATATAACTTTCCTAGAAGCTAGAATTTCAGTTGAGTAGATGCGGAGAGAGGGGTAGCCAGAATACCCACAAAGACCAAGATCCCAACAGTGTTTAGTGATTGATACACTCGGTAACTTCCTTCATGTGCTGTGAGACTTACTGAAAGCCGATCTCTGCAAATGAGCTCTGTTAGAATATTAAAGACACACTATGCACATGTTCTACGGCGTCCGATCTTCTTCAAGTACCTTAGATCTATTTAGATAGACGGCATACAAATCTATGAGATAACGACCTGATTAAGCTTATCGCGCATGTATTGCGCCGATCTCATTCAGCATGGCTTCGATTTAATTCTGATATTTGGATGATATATTAGCATAGTTAATAAATTCAACTGCTAAAGGATCTTGATTTATCTGCATGTCCGAGCTCGCTGTTGAGCGAAACGACGCCAAACGAGCGACGCGCCACAAACGACCGAATCCGGTAGTTCCGCAGCGATCGTGTCCACTCGCCGACAACAATAACAACAACAACACCGACTTCGACAACATAGGGAAAGCGACAGAATGGGATGGGCTTTTGGATAAGGTAAGTACTCACATTATTTTGTACTTGCAATATTTATTCTGCCCTCCAGGACTTGTCCACGACTGTTCGACACATGTTGCAACATCCCCAGCGCGGGCTTGCCAGAAACCACGGACCCGGGCCCACCGCGACCACCCAGGACCTCCATCATCACCCCCAACCATTGTTTTACTCTCTCGCGCATCATCGTGCCGCCATCCTGACCCCTCAGTCCGGCGCCCATAGCAAACCTACCCTCCACCCATGACAGCAAAGCACACCTGGTGAGTTTATTCACGTAGCGATCTCAGGTACACCGCGATATGTCGGCACCCAGCCTGGAACCACGCCTGCGGTGCTCGCTGATATTGTTGCAGCCTTGATTGTGGACGTGCACTGACTTGACCTTGCCTTTTCTGCAGGAACTGCGCCGCGCGCTGTACGCTAGGTCAGTACGCGCTCGCCTTTCATCTTTGATGGTACTGACACGCTCGCCTTTCATCTTTGATGGTACTGACACGCTCGTGTACAGCTGAGATCGGAAGACGATGTGCTAGTGCTAAGACATGGATACGCGAACACTGCTGGCATGCCCGTGTGCTCGCAAACTCACAGCCCATCCCAGCGGACACATGCCCAGCCCACACCCGCGCTTCCGCCGCTGTCTCGACCTGTGCAGGACCCGTACGGCGATCCAGCATATTCCAGAGACCACCGGTTCTTTGCCCCCGCCCGCTCGCCGCTTCATCTCCTCAGCCCGCCCACCTTTCAAAATATTGCCAAGTTGAGGTGTACCACCCTCCCTCCCGCTCTCCTGGAAAGAGTTCCATCATGAGCAAAACCTCTAATAACGGGGGCACCGCGTTCCTCAGTGCAGCTGCTGCCCGCCGAGGAGACCGAGAGTGTCAGCTCAGGCGCAGTGCAGACACTGAGCTTGGCGGGCGAGGAAGGCGTGAACACACAGCACCACATAGTGCATGTGCCTATAGCAGGATGTTAGATGGGAGCCGGGATGAGGAGTAGGCATGAGTGCTTCTGCTTTGACTCGCGGATCATGATATGGAGCGGCTTGGGGAGTATCTCCCGCGGCGTCTACTCGCCCATTGACATCGTCTACCCGTCCTAGCCATCAACCAGCTTAAAGACGGGGAGCCGCTTGGGCTCCTGTTGGTTCGCGGTGTGACGCTTGGTTGTCGCGGCAGTGCCCTTGCTCCGCTGGCTGTTGGTGTACGCGGCGGCGATGGTGCTGTTCTCGTGTGGGTCCTCGCTGAAGGACTTGAGGTCGTGTCCGCTGAGCAGGAGCGCTGGGCTTGGACAGTGGACCTGGGGGAGGATGTGATAGCCTGCAGTACGGTTATTCACATTAGCACAGTACTTGATACTAGGGATGGAAACATACCTTTGGTGCGCAACTTGTTCTTTGGTGCGCGACTCGCTCTTTGGTGCGCGACTCGTCCCTTGGTTCGAGATATGGCTGCGTCAAGTCTTTGTCGCGATACCATTGTTTGCCGTCAACCAACTTTTCGAACTCACCAAGGTGTTTGTTGCGAAGCGCGTCTCCAGTTTCGACAAGGTGGTCAAGCACAAAAGTGGTCTGCGAAACGTTGCGCTTTGGTCGAGCGCCGTTGGACTCGGGAACAATGTACAAGCCGTGCCCACTGGACTCCGTGCACGACTCGTCGCTGAGGGCGTATCTCGGCTCTAGCTTCCGCCAGGGACGCTGAAGTGAACAGGTAGTGCTCAGATTGCCCCCATTTGGCGACACGATACCTCCATCGACCAGTGCATGGCGCCCATTGAGCTACCCATTGGCCCCATTCGTCGGCCATTGCGACGAGGAAAATGTGTTTACAGCCGCCATTCTTTTCCGTCTTTCCTGGTTCCCTACCAACATGAAGTCCCTCACCACGACATACTCGCCTTCGGCATGCCAGACTCTCCGCACTGCACAGGGAGGGTACCCAGGCATTGCAGCCCTACCAGATGGCACCACCAATGAAGCACGGCTCATTTCTCAATGTGACGCAGCTGATAGAGCTTTTTTGCGAACTGGCATGGCCAGCGACGGTGCTCATGTAGCAGATGAGGAAGACCACCCGTTGCTACAATCGTTTAGGAGGGAGAACCCCGGCTCGTCGGGTGAGCGGCTGAGAAAGGATTTCTTGCTGCTCTTGAGACAGGATCTGTACGACGTGGTATGTTGTCTCTCACACAGTATTGAGGTGCCCATAACTGACACATACTTCAGGCAACTGCTATGGACCGGCTGTCTGGAGGCGCCACGCTTATCATGCAGACCGGAAATACACATGCCAAAATCATCAATATTCCGGAAAACAACTTCGCGCAAGTCTACTTCACCCTGCGGTGGATGGAGCGCCTTTCGAGTTCGGCACACGAGCCTCTGTCCAACATTGTCAGCACTTTCATCAACAGTGTACAGGTGCCCGTCATTGCTCAGCAGCGAGCTCAGCTGGGCGACGACGACGCATCCGAAAATGTCAAGGGCCATACTCACACTCCGAGTAGCCTTGTCCCCGCCACCATGACACTCAATGCTCATCCCTGCAGCCCATGGCGAGGTGGATTGCGTGGCCGCAAACCTCATGCCAATACCCTCGTACTTCCGCACCTGCGTATAATCAGTATTTCCGACTCAGATGACTCCGACACCGAGGAGAACGGTGCTATTCCCAGCACGCCGTCTCGACCTCCCTCGAATATGAAGTGTGTTGACGCAGCATCTTTGGCCGGCGTCACGAGGGACCTCAAGAGATATGCATCACCATACCCATTCCTTTCCAAAGCCACTCCGACTCTTTCAACCCCCCTTCCAACATCATCTGCTATCAGCGCGGGGTCAAATCTTGTATCCCCTCCCGCTACATCATACTATACGCGGTTCAGCCCGATCATCCCATCTGGACCATCATCGGAGCGCTGGCTCGCTGAAAATCAGTGGCCACCACGTTTCACGAACGTGCTTCGTGAAGTTGCGGAGGATAATAGTCTCGGCAAGTGGGCTGATGTGCTGGTAGAAAAGCACAATGTTGACCGTGAGTCCGCTGGGGCTATGGTGAAGTGTCTGCTCGAGGACTTCGAGCGACAAAGCTTGCCACCTACTTATTAGTGGCACATGATATATCATTAGGGCTTCGAGCGACAAAGCTTACCACCTACTTATTAGTAGCACATGATGTATCATTTAAACTAGCGGCTAGTTTATTCTAAAAAATTGTACAATGTCTGATATTGGTTTTATTGTATAACAGACAATTGAATTGCAATACTCGTCGCACAGGATGGCCGAAAGTAAGTACCCCCTCCTCGCCATCCTGCTCATCGCGCCAGCAATACGGAATCACTAAGTGTGATGATGGGTTACTTTTTTTCCCCTTCTACGCCCGTAACCATTCTCTCTACGCACCATGCCCCAGCACCATGGAGCCGCGCTCACTGCCAGAGCCCGAGCTCGAAAACAGCAGCTGCCACGAAATAGGAAAAAGGTCATCAAGCTGACAGCTCAAGCCAAGAAAGAACTCACCGCACAGTGAAATGCCAAGCGCGATGCCTTTGATAAGGGCGTGGGCGAAATCTGGCGATACTGTCAGAAGGCTTGTGAGGACCTTGGGGTCAAGCACCGCAAGCCGCTGCGAAGATGCCTCGATGCAGTGTACCTGGGGGCCAGAATTCAGCGGAGACAGCGCAAAACAAGTGCGTGGAGGGCATACCTTGCAGCTACAGTCAAGCAGATAAACGGAGGTGCGAGGCCCCCTTTCCTGCCGTAAAACTGATATTGACCTGCCTATACAGCTCGTGAGGTCGGCGAAGCTAAAGTTAACGCACTTACCGTTTCAAAAACTCATGGCGACAAGTACCGCGAAACTCCGGCCGCGACAATTCAACAGTATATTGAAGATCTCGAGGAGAGTCGGGTGGAAAAGACTACGGGGCGGCGGGTGACTGGTGGGTCCAAAGTTGCGGACATCCGCAATACATTTAAAGATGTAACAAAAGCTGTGAGTGCGCCAACACATTTTTAGTTGAATATCAGCTAATAGACCAGTATTTTCAGCTCACCAGCTTGGATGCCCAAGTTGGCATTAGATCCGTCGTCCTGATGGTGAGGTCCAATAGTGAATATAACCAAGCACCCCTTTCCTTCTTCACGGACGAAGCTACCGCAGCCTTTCTTCCTAAAGTGTACGGGTTAGATGTCCAGGATATGTTGACACGTATGGAAGGGTATTCAGTGGCGGGTGGAACACTCGCAGGAATGGCGACAACTTACAAGGAAAGGGTTCATGCAGCCAAACGCGAGCTGTCAGCGAAGCTGCGTGAAGCTCTTAGTAAGTGCTACTATCACTGAAAGATATATTGTATGACTTACCGATATACAAACCAGGCCTCGTTACCGGTAATCCCAAAATCAAAATGCAGTACAAAACGTTCTTCCGCGACATCACCCTGAAGCACCACGTTGCCCTTCGGAATTGGCCCCACAAGATATTGCAAGCTCCTGGAGCGATGGGACATTCACTGCCCGCGATCACCAAGCTCCTCGACCTTGTGACCAGCGGCGAGGTGTTCTTTGAGATAGTGGACGCGGACGAACTTGAACAGATAATAGAGGAGCAGGATGAGATGGTAGCGTCTGGGGAGGTGCTAGTGGTTAGCCGAAAGCCGCGGAAGGATACAGGACAGAGCAAGAGGAGACAGCTACACGACGATTCGGACGAATCGGGCTCCGATTCCAATCAACCACCTCCAAAAAAGGCCAAAACGTCAGTCGCTGTCACCAAGACCGTGCCTTCAAATTACAAGAGTGCATCACAGATAGTTGATTCTGACATTGAATAGGGCACATACTGCCAGTAATCTTACAATAGAATTCATTCTTTTACCCTCTCTACTCCATGCCTCACTACGGGCCAATATGAGTGATTTGAGTTGTAAAACGAGCACGTTGAGGCTGATAATGAGGGAGGACGTCAATGATGGTAAAGGGTGTGGACAGCGACGACGGGAAGGGGCGGGGACAGCGACGAACATGGCGACGAGCATGGTAACAACGAGCACTACTGACGACGACAGTGTCCGACCTGGTCAGCCTCGATTGCGAGTGTGGGAAGTTACCGGAGAGGCCCGTTGCCTCGGGTTGTGGCGTAGAATATCCAGCGCCGCATAGGGTCACTGTGGCTGGCCCAGAATCAATTTTTTTTTCGCGGCAGAGGCAGGAGATCAGCGTAGGGTGTACTAGTAGTCCCCTGATATTGGGCGAAGCCTACAAATTAGTAGAGCCACCGGACACTGCTGGCACTACTAAGATGCGACGTTTCGTGGGACTCCCAGGTGTAGCTAACAGGAAGTACGCACAGAATGTGCCGGTTGGAGAACGTCCTATGGAGTGCTTCGAATGAAATATGTGTATTTATAGGTAAGCCTGAGATGACCAAGAGGTGTAATAATACCACATATTGTGTGACTATCTACCCTGGTGTGCTCTGGAAGGGAATAAGTGCGATAATTTGGCCTTTTGGCCGAAAAATAGACTATAACCACGGGTAAAACCTCAATAAAGGCACAAGAGTACCACATGTAATTTTATTACCACATTATAGACATCTACCACCGACAGCACGCAGAGCAGAAGATCGTTCAATAAGCACCCATAATCACCCCCGCGCCCCGCGAGCAACAAGCGCCGAAGCGGCCTCTGTGCCGCATCCAACCACGATGAGCTCAGACTCAACAAGACCGATCAAGCCTATCTCTCCGATTTTTTCCATCAATTCCAAGGCCGATGTCATCGTGCGGTCTTCCGATAACATAGACTTCTATGTCTCCCGCTATTTCCTCGCATATGCCTCCCCCGTTTTTGAGGGCTTGTTCTCAATACCGTCTCCCCCGAGCCCGGCTGCAGCTGAGGACAGTGACGAGACCAAAGACGGCCTGCCCATCCTGAAGCTCGCAGAAGACAGCCTGATCCTGGAGCGGATTTTGCTCCTCTGCTATCCCACGAATCTCGTCAACCTGAGGGATGTCTTTGTTGGGGGCACGGAGAATGAGGATGTCTTCGTCGGGGATATGGAGGATGCCGCGGCGCTCCTCCTTGCGCTCGACAAGTACGACATGGCGGCCTCCGGGCAGCGCCTGCGGCGGCTTCTGCTCGAAGCGCCGTTCTTCCGCGCAGACCCACTGCGCGCGTTCGCGGTCGGATGCCGCCTGAGGCACACGGAACTCACGAAACTCGCAGCGAGGTATCTCTCAGACGCCATTGTCGACCGTGCTCCTCCCGACAACCCCGACTACGCAACCTTCACCGCCTTGCAACTTGTTAAAGGTCGCAACTATCGCATAGATTGTGCGCTGGCCGTGCGCACTGCCGTGCGAGAGATGGAGACGAAGGGGGATACCCTGTGGGTGTTCGCCTCCGGCGATAAACACCGGGATGGATGCATGCATGGAAGTTCGACGTGGTTCATGTGGTGGGTAGTCTACTTCCTCCACGTCAAAGAGGCGTTGGAGAAGAATCCATGCGGGCCCACAGCAATGGATTCCAGCTATCGAGTCGCCGTCATGAAGGGAATCACTAAGACAGGGTGCGCCACATGCGCAGCGATGGTGGTCCGGGACCTCCCTCGGTTTAGCGCAGCTTTCAGCGAGCGCATTGAGGAGGAAATAGCAAAGGTCAGTGGCTTGAGTGGTCTGCACATGCATGCTATCAACTAGGCTGTTCTGACCACGCCTGATCGCAATCATTCTAGGTCGAACTGGACATGGAGTGGTGAAAAATTGCGCGTGTGATACACCTGCTCTCAAACTGTTTGTAACTTGGGGCTCTCGTTCATAATGTACCTCTATTGCCCTAACGCGCATAGTACATACAACTTGCACTACTGGACTCGACCGCTATGGATGCACTTGGTGGGGATACCGGTGCGTCGGGAAAATAAGCCTCACCCCACCACCGCCACCACCGCTCACCGTTTACCTTACACTGGGGTTTCCTCCTCCTGCTCCCTCAATATACCGTCAAAAACGACATTAAAACGAGTTTGAACATGTATGCGCGTTGATCTCGTTTCTCGTGGCCTTCCGATACATACAGCCGAGCCGGAATTATCGTCCTCGCAAGATTTACATCGAAGATGCGCAAACCGACGCGGCGAACAGCCTCCGCCAACTCTTGTGCAAACGACTATAACTTGCAAATTATCGCGTGACCAAAAAGCAAAATGCTGAATAGATAGCAAGGTTTCAGCGGAGATGTAAAGCATTGGAAAGAAGAGAAAAAGTTCGCGACGCGCCTGGACGGGCCGGAACCTTTGGGGAGCGATTTCAGAAACAACCTCGATCTAACTTTGCGGCTATTTAGCAATCATATCGAAATTATTGTGACACTTGCAGAACTCATCGAGATATATTATGCTATTCCTAACCTTGAAAGAATGTTGCAGCCATCTTGACAAGGCTTCGCAATGCCCCCAAAATGTACCACAACATTCCCAAACAGTGGAACGGCATGTAATAGCATTCGGACTGATTTGCTGATGGCCTGCATGTCGCCTCAACCAAGCCTCAACACCACTGCCATGAGCTCAGACTCAACAAGATCGATCAACCCTATCTCTCCGGTTTTTCTCATCAATTCCAAGGCCAATGTCATCGTGCGGTCTTCCGATGATATAGACTTCTATGTCTCCCGTTATTTCCTCTCATATGCATCCCCCTTTTTTGAGGACTTGTTCTCAATACCGACTCCCTCGAACCCAGAGGACGGCGACGATATCAAAGACGGCCTGCCCGTCCTGAAACTCGCAGAAGATAGCCTGATCCTGGAGCGGATCCTACTGTTCTGCTATCCCACGAATCTCGTCAACCTGGAGGACGTCTTTTTTAGGGACATGGAGGATGCCGCATCGCTCCTTCTTGCACTCGAGAAATACGACATGGTGGACTCCGGGAAGCGCCTGCGGAGGCTTCTGCTCGAATCGCCGCTCTTAAGAGCAGACCCGATGCACGCTTTCGCGGTCGGGAGCCGGCTGAAGCACACGGAAATCATGAAACTTGCGGCGCGGTATCTCTCAGATGCTCTTTTCCGCCATCCTCCCCACGAGAACCCCGACTACGCACACTTCACCTACTTGCAACTTGCTAAAGGTCGCAACTATCACAAAAATTGTGCTCAGGCCGTGAGCACTGCCCTGGGAGAAATTGTGATAAAGGGGAATGCCCTATTTGCTTTCACCTCCGGCGATAAACACAAGGATACATGCATGCAAGGAGTTGGGTCTCATGTGTGGTTTGATTGGGGGGCAACCTACTTCTTCCGGGCCAAATCGGCGGTGTTGGATAATCCATGCGGGCCAGCGGTAATGGATCCCAGTCATCGGGTCGCCGTCATGGATGAAATCGCTGGGGCGGGGTGCACCACATGCTCAGCGATGGTGGTCCAGGACCTCTCTCGGGTTAGCGCAGCATTCAGCGAGTGCATCGAGGAGGAAATAGCAAAGGTCAGTGGCTTGAATGGTCTACACATGCATGCTATCCACTAGGCTGTTCTGACAACGCCTGATCACACTTATTATAGGTTGACCTGGACATGGGGTGGTGAAAATTTGCGGTAGTGATATACCTGCTCTCAAACTGTTTGTAGCTTGAGGTCCTTGTTGGTTTTTAACAACTTTGTTCAGGGGTTCGGGCTCGTGATTTATCCCCTATCCTGGATGCGATTCGTCTGCTTCTATATCTTCCAGCATTTGCAGCGTGTCATTAGCATCTCCGGTGAATATCAGTCTGAGCCGGATTGCCGAGCAGTCTTGGACTACAGCTTCGGCGTGTTTATCACGACAATCTCAGCAAAGTAAGCTCATAACGCGTGACCGTGGCTTCAAGGGTGGATGAAGGCATCTCGTTCGGGGGCTTCGCAATGGCAAATGTTTTGTTGAGTATCCTGTTGTACTGGACGCACTGCGTATGATTCCTCATCGAAATCTACGATCCGGGGGATTTTCCTGTCTCGGGCACGTTTGATTTCACGTAGTTTGAAAGCGACAAGAGCTGTTGGGTATCAGAGCTGCCACCATTTACTAGTAAGCATCGATTGGTCAGAGCCAATGCCCGCAAGTGGATAAGAGGGTCGCTATTTTTAGGACTCGGCTGGAAAGGATAGGTCATAAGTCTCCCCTTGCAAATCACCAGACAAAGTTTCAGCCTTCATGAGCTCCTCGAACCGTGGGTACAGAAGACTTCGGAATCTGAGATGGCTGTTTGGTGTGGACGAGGGACGCAAGAGACGTCCCAAAACAACGAAATATTCATATTAAGTAATAATGATAAGCGCCCACGATGACCCATCCCGGCCGAGAAGAAACACCGAAGCTCTCTCTTACTTGTCATGTCCGCCGCCGACACCGCCGCCCAGCTGCGCAGCGCAACAGCCGCCTTCGATGCCCTCTTCGCAAATCGCATCGGCCCCGCCAAAGCGGCCTTCGCCGCCGACTCTTCCCCGTTCCACCTCCTCGGCCAGGGCGTCTGCGCCTTCCTGGAGGCCGCGCTCGGCATGGAATCCGCCAGGATGACGGAGGCGTCCAGGTGTCTGGCGCTGGCTGAGGCGGGCGCAAAGAAAAGGGTCAAGGAGGGAGTACACTGGGAGGTACTGCACGCCGATGCGGTCGTGTTGCTGGGATTGACAAATGCGCTTAGGTCAGTCCCCGCCCACTTGACTTGCTGTCAAATCTGATCTGATATGATACAACGCAGCGAGAGCTACATGGGCTACGTCCAATGCATGTAACTACCTTCCCACCTGTCTGCCCCTGCTTTCTGCTCACACATCTCCCCAGATACGCTCTGAACAGGTCCGTCTCCTCGACTGTCGGAGATCACGTGACCTGTACTAACTGGAACACAGTGCACACTCAAAATTCAATAGACTCTTCAAACTGGTCTTCCCAGCGGGCCTCGACGGCTCGCCTGCACCGTCCTCTTCTTTGACCGCGAACCCGTCCGCAATCTTTGGGAACTCGAGCGCTGCCTCCAGCACAAGTAGCTTTTTCAGGTGGGGTGGCAGTGGGAGCAGGGCTACGTCGCCGCTCCCAGGGACACCGAAGGAGCCGGAGCCCCAAGATCCCGCCATAACCGATCTGATCACGGCGGGGACTGCGTTCGGCCACGGCTTGTTTTCGCTCGTCTTCTCGCTGCTGCCGTCGAAGGCGCGCATGCTAGTGGGTGCTCTGGGCTTCCGATCCGACCGTCCCGCCGCCCTCGCTGCGCTGGTCAAAGCTGCCGAGTGTGTCGATGGCGCGTTGGTAGTTGATGGGCAAGAAGGGGGAGGGAGAGGCGACGTGCACGGCGTCTTCGCCGCGCTCGTGCTGATGACCTACTGGGGCGCGGTGCTCTTAGTCGGTGGATGGTGTGCATCTGAGAGCGCCATCGTGCAGGAGTATGCAAAGCTCGTGGAACGGTTTGTCCCTTCTCTTGTTCTTGCCCCCTTCGGTGTGAATTGATGAAACGAACGCAGAGTATCCGCACGCTACCCGACGGGCGCACTCTGGATCCTCAACCGCGCCAAGATCCTGCGGATGACCCACGACGCCAACGGCGCCATCGAAGTCCTCCAGAATGGCTTGAAGGAGGACGAAAAGGAGGGCCAGGCGGAGGGCACTGTCGACGGAGTTGCGTTCAGGGAGGCCGATACGCTCGTACGTCCGCCCATTCCCTGTTTTGTCAGTGTAGTGAAAAGAGGGCTGCTGATGAGGAGGCGGAGAGCAGCTGTTGTTTGAGCTGGCGTGGACGCTCCTCGCACAGCGCCGGTACCCCGAGGCGGGTGAGCTGTTCATGCGGATCACGGAGCTGAATAGCTGGAGCCATGCGACGTACTACTTCCTCGCTGCTGGTAAGTCTTCTCGGCTTTCTCTGCACTCATTTCCTACCCACTGGCATACTCTCTGTGCTCAATGGCGCCTCTTTTCTTATGGAAAAGGTACTGGTGCTAATATATGCGTCTTTGCAGGCTGCTACTTCTCCGCTGGCGACAAAGCGCGCACACAGACTCTGCTCGACGCAATACCGGGGCTGATGGAGAAGCGCAAGGGGCCAGGTGGGAAAGAGCTCCCAACGGAGTCGTTCTGCAAGAAGAAGCTGGCGTTCTACAAGACAAAGCAGAGGGCACTGGGCGGGGATGAGGCGAAATATGTTGACGTGATACGGATCAGTCCCGCTGAAGGTCCATTCTCCATTCCCTAACCCCCCCTTTCCAAGCTAATGCGGGACGTTTCTTGCGGTAGAAATGGCGATATTCTGGAACACCCACGCACGCATCGATGCGACCATAGCACGCGCGCATATCGACGAGCTCAGCGCGCTCACGCCCGCCGTTGGCATCACCTCGCCATATATTACGCCATCTCCTTCTTCGCAGCCTACACCCGCATCCTCTGCGCCCTCCCTGGCTCCAAGCAAAAATGGAAACGCAAGCGTAGACCTGACAACCCCCGACGAACTCGCGATCCGGGCTCTCCTGTTGGGCATCACGCACCGCGCGCTCGGCCCGCCCGCCTACCCAGCCGCGCGTGCATTCCTCGACGACGCGGTGCGCACGGGGGCGAAGTGTGTAGCGGGTGGTGCTACGTGGGTCGTGGGCGTTGCGTAAGTGTTCCTTATCTCTCCTTTGCTTTTGCTTTTGCTTTTGCACTTGATGTTTCGTATCTCTCTTTTCGTCGCTGATACCTTGAATCGGGTTTAGATATTTCGAGACGGCCGTGCTGGAGCTTAAAGTCGCGGATGCCGTATCCACCGCTGTCACCTCCGGCGGTGAAGAGCAGACAGGAGTCAAAGTCAACGGCCAAGCAAAAGAGAGTGAGAAGAACGAGAAGGAGTTCTGGGCTGCTGCGATCACGCGTGCCAGCGTGCTGCTCGACCGTTCGGCGGCCGGCGGCGATGTGGACCTATCGTCGCGGCTGGAGAGCCGTGTTGGGATGCTTCGGGAGGAGCTCAAGACGAAGAGGGGGATGCTCGGGCTCGCTGCGTAGGAATGTGGGCATGGTTGGAAGTCAATGGAGTCCATTGCGAAGATTACGGAGATGGGGTTAGACGAGGTTTTTGAGGGTTGATTTTGGCACTTCAGTGCATGGACTTTGCATGAATAAAACATAACTTATATTCGAGTGCCACGGGTACACTAAAGTATCCTGTGATTGTATCATGGGGATCTAGGCCCCTATCGCACGCGCAGAGAGCACGCTTGATGTTCTGTACTTTCACTGTGAGCCCTCGGTCCCCCCCTCGTATACACTGACACGAATAAGCTCGGTCAAAATAACACCACCATCCGTGGATAGTGCCCCCACGGCATCAGACCTGGTATGGTTGGGGAGTGACAACTCTGCAATGGGATGTCCGATGCGTATTCGTCCGGTGACGCAATTGTAGAGACGCTCATGCACCTCATGCACCGGGAGATGGGAAGATAGCCAACGAGGTATGGCCAATTTTCGTAAGCGAGGCCAACGCACGCTCTCTCCATCTGCTGCTTGAAGCAATGAAAGTAACGCCGGAACATTTCTCTCTATGACCACTGTCTCTACCTGAGGGAAAACGCGCATAATGGGGCCAAATTGCGAGATGACTGCGCCACATTCAATGAGCATGAGTGTACTAAGAGCCGGGAACGGCTTCTTGTCGGAGGTGGATAAGAATATCAGGTCGTCGTCGCCGAAGTTGTACAGCGACAGTACTTGTAAAGATGGGGCATCGATAGCTTCGTAAAGCACGAGAAATTGGCTAGCGAAGTGCTGGCCATCATCTGCTCCTATCCGGAGGGTTTGCAGTGCTGGCAGCTCTATAGCATCCCCGTGCAGCCAAACATTCGCGTCTATGATTTGTCCCTCGACCTCAAGCAACGTTAGGCGCTTCAAGGAAAGGAGAGCGTCGCGCAATGTCTCGCCACTGAGGCGCGAGTTGGGGTGAACATTGAGCAGGTGGAGAGCTGTAACAGAGTCCAATGGCGGTAAACAACAAGGGACCTTTGACAAGCGCACTGTTGTAAGCAGCGGTGCCCCGCCGGCGAGAATTGTCACATCAATATTGCGAGACAATGGCCATGGCTGGGCTGATACGGTAGGTTTCCGTGACATGTCGAAGGATTCCAAAAGTGGGGCAGAGAGTGGGAGAAGGGTGGTAAGAAGTTTGTCGGCTTCAATGGTTGATGCAGTGACTATCGTCAATCGACGACAGTGGTTCATGTGATCGGTCAACAGCTGGACAAAGGTTGCGAAGTCTTTGTGGGCTGTCATGATGCTGACTGTAAGATCAAAAGGAACAACTTTCGTCCTAGTCAAGTAGAGGGCGCAAAGTTTGAATCCATGATGCTTTTCAACAGATATCTTGGACCACAGCCTGGGTGTATTGGTCGCAACGTCGCGCCATCGACGCGTCACTTGCGCTATGATTCCGAGAAATGCTTGCCCATCTTCGCTGCGACGCATTTCTTCGAAGATACATGCAAGAATCTCGTTTGGCAGCGTCGCAATTGCAGCTGCATCGTTGAATATACCGTTATATTCAGCTTGCACAGTCCGCGATATGGCATCCAAGTCCGCGACCTGAGCGAGTAGGGCGTTCCGTGCAGTGTCGACCTCGTGTAATTTGAGGGAGAGCGACGCGAGCTGTTGTGCAATTAGAGCTGACACCATCTGAAATCACAATATGAGCCAAATTTTTGGGGCGAAAGGTATATTTAACTTACTTGTATTTGTATCGATCGAAAAAGTACTGCTCAAGGCTCGAGTCGTTGGCCTAGCGCGTCCCGTCAGTCCGAGAACGCAACGGAAGAACGCAAAGAGGGAACGCAAGGGAAACGCAACGCAGCGCACGCCAGGTTAACGAAAGTTGCAAGGAAAGGTGAATTGCGCCACATGCATAATATTTAATGAAGTCTATCAACACGTGTGCGGCTAGTCTATAGCTAGCCCCTGTCCTCTATTCTTAGTCTTCATCACCAGCCTCACCGCCACATCGGCGTTCAGACGTGATGGGCCAGCCTGTGCCAGATCTCGTAAGGTGACGAGGAATATACAATTAAATGGGTTGCGTCCCACCTTCAAGGGTAGCTCCCAAGACGGAGGCTGGAAGGTATGATAATGTAGGCTTAAGGGATTCACAGAACAGCAAATTGGAACGCCTTCGTAAACCCAAGCCAATGTGACCGGGCTTAAGCAGAGCTCCCCGCACAGATTTGTTGGTCCCGGAAATAGAAACCCCAGGACGGTTGGACGGTCATCTTTGGTTCCGTGCAGTACAGCATCGGCTCTACGGTTCCACACCATACAATCAACATCATTCGAGGATATATTGGATGGTGTATGTAGGCTATATAGCCGTGGTTTGCACTTGTCAATACCCACTCAAAGGTCATGCAGCAATGTAGAGCATGAAGACCTGTATTAAGTATTATTCCTGTGCGTCGAAGTCAGTGCGTTACTCTCACCCCCACTAAGAAAACAATACGCACTAGGTTCTCTTATCCAGCCCAGCACCCAGCAAAAACCAGCCCACTCATTGACTCTTCAACAAGTTTGCATATTTGATGTTCGTCTTGCGTTCCACTTTCATCTTTCGCTTCTCAGTGAGACTGCCGGGGCCCTCGTCTGTGGACACCTTGGGTTGCAGCAACGTCCATAACCAAGGAGGGTACTCCTCGTCTGCCAGTGCCAACACGGGGGGCTGCCCTTTCAGCCAGTTGACTCCTGTGAGAACCGTGTTCTCTGGACACGAGGAGAGGACAGCTGCCAAAGAGAATAAGGGCCTGTTAAAATTCCACCTGAAGCCACGGAATGGGTTTCACTGACCATCGGTCTTGGACGCGGTCTCCTTTTTAGTTGCTTTGCCCGCGTAACCGCGTATAGGGTGGCTGGTGCGAGCACATGAGGACGCCAGAGTTCGTAGAGCGCGAGGGAAAGACATTGAGTATAGGCGGAGAAAGTGACAGCGAGCAACGCGCCGGACTATGTGACATTGTGTGACAAGCCTTCGACCGGAGACTATAGGCTTAGCAACTGAACAAATTGCCCATCACAACTTGCAAGCATGCCCCTTAGTCAACTCTCGCCACTATAGCATCGAATCTTCTTCAAATCGAAATCTACAGCATAGCAATTGAGAATCAAATCTGCGCTTCATCGTCTGCACTAGGCCATTTTGAAGCAACTTCGCTCGTTCTCCGCAACAGATGCTTAGCGGCTCTGCGCTTGCCGAGTGCCACCATCGCTCAGGTGTAATCCTTGCCGCATCTCCAAAGCCTGCAGAGGTATATCAATGAATCATAACACCGTCTCCGGCCATTACAAGACAGTGCGTTGACTTCTTTTTTATCACCATATCATTACAATCCCACCTGCTGCCGCTCTTCGGATGTCCGAACGTGTACACATATGCAAATATTATCACGCGCAGCTGTTCCAAATCGCGGACCTAAATGACGATAGGCTACATCTCATAGCGAAGGCGTGATCAAGACTGCAGATCATTAATCTTCCTGAGGCTGCGGATTTGATACTCCTGTGATCGCTGCAGTGACCGCTACGGTTGGCGGCAAGCTACACGAAGCTGTACGATGCTCAACTCTCTTTTTGATGGGCAACACCAGTTTTTTGAATCTGTGCGTTGGCCGAAGCCCGATAGAAAACTACTCGTCGAAACTGCTCCTGAGCCTCTCCTACCTGTTCGTTTCCCCCTTCCTGGTCATATTTTTTACAGGGGACGCTGTTGATCCTGGCGATGTCAGGTCTTTTTCTTCGTGTTCTTTGGTGCTTTCGGTGGCGTAGCTAGCTCTCCGAATCTCACGCGTGCAGGAAAGGAGGCGGAAAATGAAAGTAGTCTCAAGCTACTGGTGCGATTCAAATCAAGGTATTCGACGAATTTGAGCGTGTTCCAGCGCAATTGAGTTACTGGTACCTCGCAAATCGTCGCCTCGGCGTTTGCTTCGCAGACAATGCTGCATACTTGGGTTTCTATACAAGACTGCACAATTGATAACAAGAGAGGCGCTAATAGATGCTACACAGCAGATCATATTACCCATATATAACCATGACTAAAAAAACCCAGACTCGAGGATATTCGGACGTTTCTCAGATTCACCAGGCATTCAAAGCACCAGTGTAAGAAGGCTTCTTGTTAATCGATTCTTAGCGCGGGTGATTTGTAAAGCATGATTGTCCTTCTTACCATGATTCAAGTAGGCTTTCTGCCGCGAATGCCTTTGGCATGCGTCGCCCATTTTCTGAGTGTGAGTGGTTTCTTGCTACGGAAGAGGACAGTACCTGTATCATCTGAGCTCGAGCACCCTCGGTTTCTGCATTCTTCGCAGTGATATCTACCGCAGTCCGTCGACTGCTGGGCGAGCAGTGGCCCGGTGGCCAGCACATCCTGCGGATGCAAGTTCCGTGTGCCACTTGAACACCGCAGTGATAACTGGCGCTTGAGTCGGTCTGGAAGTGCTGGGCGTGGAGCCGGAGTGGACGGCAGCGTTAGTGGCTTGGATGTCGAGACATGTTGCCGTGATCGCCACTTCCTTACCGAGCGCGGTGAACTGCGATAGAACGGTCTGGAAAGATGTCGGCACTTCGCCCACGATAAACGTGTGCATTGGAATCCGTTGCCTAGTCGATTGGGGTGCCAGCGGCCTTGAGCGACTTGACGAGATTGAGCATGGCGGTGGCCCGTTGGTCTTCTCGATGCTCTAGCCGTTTGTGTAGATCTTTTCTGCTCTGATCGTTCGTTCGCCTCTGCCTCAATCGCGACCTCTTTACTTACCGCTGTGTACCTCAATGTACACTTGATGACGCATCGCGTGCCGATGGCGGTAGTCTTGGATGTTCTCCATGCTCTGCCGTTGGATTTTGCAAAATCTGGCGTTGAGCATACGTTGTGCATTGGAGAGGGTCTGGATGTTTTGGGATTTGTTTGGAACTGGAAAGTTGCTTAGTATCGAGCAGGTCAAAACATAGCGTTGATGGCGTCGCTTGTATCTATTGCTAGTCGGATCGCTTCTCGGTGGCCGTCATGGAATTGTCCGGAGTACGTAGATATTTCGCCCGCATGGTGAGTAACAAGGGTGCTGCAGTGTTTGTTCACGATGGAGGTTAGCTGCGGTGAGGTCCTCATGCCACCTGTTATGTGTAGGGCGGCGGTTCTCTGGACTCGTGATAGTGCTGCTGCAGCTGCTACCGATCCTCTTGCCCTGGTGTTGGGTGCTCGTCGTATGGGGTTGAGCCAGATGCTGGCTCCGTAGAGCATCCGGGGGACGCACACTGTAAGATATAAGCGTCGTGAGTAAACTCCTTGCATTCCTTTTACTGTCTTGGAAATTCTCTTAGTCTGATTGATCCAGAATCTTCCTTTTGCCGCCGCGTAGTCGGCGTGTTGTTTAAAGGTGAGGTTTTGGTCCAGGATTAGGCCCAGGAATTTGGTGGAGGCGACTGGTACGTTGGTGTGTGTGCATTGACTTCATTCCCTGCGCTTCAGGTCGCCGAGCTCCATGCCGATTCGTTGGGAGCCTGAGTTCCCGCCTTTATCAAGGCACATCTTCACTCCACGTCTTCCTTACGTGCAGTGCATCTCACAAGCCGGGGTGTATCCACCCTATCAGGTCTTCCGTACGCGCTTAACTTGTTCGCGTCGTCAGAAGCTTGCAGCCAATCCTCGCTGGACATCTACATTAACAAAGGGGGCCGATAACGAATTTTTTATCACCATATCATTACAATCCCACCTGCTGCCGCTCTTCGGATGTCCGAACGTGTACACATATGCAAATATTATCACGCGCAGCTGTTCCAAATCGCGGACCTAAATGACGATAGGCTACATCTCATAGCGAAGGCGTGATCAAGACTGCAGATCATTAATCTTCCTGAGGCTGCGGATTTGATGCCCCTGTGATCGCTGCAGTGACCGCTACGGTTGGCGGCAAGCTACACGAAGCTGTACGATGCTCAGCTCTCTTTTTGATGGGCAACACCAGTTTTTTGAATCTGTGCGTTGGCCGAAGCCCGATAGAAAACTACTCGTCGAAACTGGGCCCCTCTATCCTATTCTTCCAACCATCCAGAACATATTTGGTACAGGGGACGCGGTTGATCCTGAAGAAGCGAATTGTGCCGCGTGGCATGAAGCAATCACGGCGTATCTTTAATCTCACGCGTGCAGGAATGGAGGCGGAAAATGAAAGTAGTCTCAAGCTACTGGTGCGATTCAAATCAAGGTATTCGGCGAATTTGAGCGTTTTCCAGCGCAATTGAGTTACTGGTACCTCGCAAATCGTCGCCTCGGCGTTTGCTTCGCAGACAATGCTGCATACTTGGGTTTCTATACAAGACTGCACAATTGATAACAAGAGAGGCGCTAATAGATGCTACACAGCAGATCATATTACCCATATATAACCATGACTAAAAAACCCAGACTTGAGGATATTCGGACGTTTCTCAGATTCACCAGGCGTTCAAAGCACCAGTGTAAGAAGGCTTCTTGTTAAGGTTCTATTATTTGCAAAAAATCAGTTCCTTGTACCATGAAAAAAAATGGCTTTGTCTTACGGCATCCCATTGGCAAGCAGCTCCCTGGCCCGAGAATGTGTTAGGCACCCAAGAGTACTAGTGCCATTCTCAGTGAGTGAGCAGCCGTTTCAAAAAAAAAACAGAGACATACCGAATCATCAAAGTCCCAAACAGTGGCACCCACACATCCTGCAACGTTCTTGCACGCAGTGATAACTGACGCATAGTCCGTCGACTGCTGGGCGAGCAGAGCCGGAGTGGAAGGCAGCGTCATGCGGATGTCAAGTTCCGTGATCGCCACTTCAACACCCAGCGCGGTGAACTGCGATAGAACGGTCTGGAAAGATGTCGGCACCTCGCCCACGATAAAGTGGCATTGGAAGCCGACGCCATCGATTGGGGTGCCAGCGGCCTTGAGCGACTTGACGAGATTGAGCATGGCGGTGGCCTTGGCGCCGGTGTTTTCGATGTTGTAGTCGTTGATGTACAGCTTGGCTGCCGGGTCGGCAGCGCGCGCGGCAGTCAATGCGAGCGTAACATAGCTGGTTCCAAGTACATTGTAGAACACATCTGAGCGCCAGGTACCCTGTGACAGAAATTTGTGATCAGCCTGATTTCACAAAATCTGGCGATAAACATACGTCGTCATTGAAAGGCTCTGGATGTTTTATTTGTTTAGAACTGGAAAGTAGCCTAGGAGGAGAAGGTCAAAACATACCGTTGATGACGTCCCATGCATCTATTGCAAATCATGCATCAGTGACCGTCATGGAATTGACCGGAGTACGTACATATTTCGCCCGCATAGTGACTAACAAGGGTGCTGCAGTGTTTCGTCACGATGGAGGATAGCTGCGCCGAGGTGAAGCTCCCGGAGCTGACCCAGTTGGGAAGTTGGTTGTACCAAACACAGTTGTGCCCTTGAAGAACAGCATTTAAATATCAGGGTCTTGATAGGTTGGCCGTAATTCCTCACCTCGCACAAGCTGTCCATTCTTCTTGGCTAAAGCTACGAGCGCATCGCCTCCAGCGAAAGTGAACGTTCCTTGTGTAGGCTCCGTGTTAGCCTGATTTGCATGTGAGTGGTTAGGAGCGTGTAATTCTGTAACGAAATCGAGTAGACGTACCCATTTCATTTGATTGGCAGGTGTCAATTGTCCAAAGTCCGCTGCGTTGCTCAAGTCGGCGATGTACGCAGTGTTACTGGGTAGGTCAGATGCTGTGCCATAGTATAATTTTCCTGCAGCTTTAGCGGCCGTGTTGAGGCCACTAGCACCAGTGCCGGTAGATGACGAGCTTGCAGCGGACGAGCTTGCAGTTTTTGTCGAACTTGCGGGGGTTGTCCCAGTTCCCTGCAATATATTCAATATTGAGTATTGAGGAGGGCGGCGAGAAGGCATTCACTCACGGGAATGCATTGCGAGTAGTAAGCGCTGAAAGAGGTCTGAAAGCAGCCGTAATCAAAATCAATGAATACAGAATTCAAACCTGGTTGTGACTTACACAAGTATTTCCGGCTACGCAGGTCGTAGCTCCAGCCCAACCTATGCCACCGCCTACGCATATAATGTTTCAATTAAAGCGATAGAAGTGCATGCGTAGATGGGAAGACTTACACTGCGACCATGCAGCACCCTGAGCAGTGGCAAAGGGAATGAGCGAGAGGAGTATTGAGAAAGACAGCGACAGAAGCATCTTCGAAATCCAGAGAGGCGGTTGTTGGTGTTGTAACCAGCATCAGGCCTGTCTTTTATACAAGGGCCTCGGTATTTCGTCGCAAAAAGACTGCAGAGTGTCACTGTCAAGGCACGGCCCTCCAATATCAAACTTTCAAATATTCGCGTTCAAAGGTTCGTGCACAATCCTCGGAAGCTTGTTTGATCTCATGTGAACGACATGAGAGCAATAGACCCGAAAAAGGCACCCGTTAGGTGGAGTTTTTTGAAGATACGGAAACGGCTTGATAGAGCGGGAAGCTACTTGGCGATCGAGTTCTGGAAGGATACCCCGAGGTAATCTACCAAAATGCACACACGTGTGGGATGGATGAATGCATGTGCATGCTTGCAAGTGTACCTGTTGAAATTAGAATTCACATAGCTCGCGGGTTGGCAGGAACATAAGGTTTGATGGTAGAATGCATGACAGCCACTGATCACTCACAATGTGGTCGCAAGTTGAAGATGTATTTGCGGTACCTTTAGCAGCTACAGATACTGCCATGGGATCACGGGATCTAACCTCAAGCTTCCTATTCCAATTCAAATTGAATTCAAACGACGAGGTTGAAAACATACCACTGCTGCTGCTGCTGCTGCTGCTGCTGTGATTTTCAACAGTTGTTACAAGAGCACATGCGGTCAGTTATGCTCCGTTCCGGGAAACTGCCGAGATTCAGATATGTCAAGCATTTCGCCGCGACAAGTTCTTGATGCTCTAGATGTCTCTTTGCTCGTCACTGCCCAGGTCAGCCCTCGCCGCCGTGTGCCCTCGCTTCTATCATGCTGCCGACATATCACCGTCTTTCTTGATCATTTTTGGAACACGGGGAGCCGCTGCGGAGCTCAAATCTGCTCAACTGCCCAATATAAAGCTAACATAGTGGCTGCAACAGTTTTGATCCGTGTCGACGAGGCCAAAGCAAAACTGCCGCGAAAACTAGGCCTAAGATATATATAAATCATCTGTGTAGGAGATTCTCCGCCAGTGCTGCCAGAGCGTATTTAAGTATTCTGGTATTATGGGATGCGGGGCTAAGAGTAAGTCTGTTTTAATACCGAGACATAAGAGCAGTCAAATGACTGACGTAGATGGTCATGGGGATAGCAGATCTGCAGAAATACAATGCATTTGCATCAGGCGTTTAGCCTATACAGTGTACAATCTGGTACATTGTCATGCAACGTTTCGAAGTTACTGGAAGCGAGGTGGGAAAACCGGCCCGGGAGGGCCACCTGCAGTATGTGGGTGTGACTTCTCTGTTCTTCTTTAACCGCTGGCTGGATGGGTCTCAACGGTGAGTGAGCTTCTGTCGTTTAATCCAATAGGGCCCTTGCGTATGCTACCAAACGTCACATTGCAATCCGGATACCAAAACCTTGAAAATGGCTCGAGGGCCATAAATATTTAACTTAACCCGGACATGTAGACCCTCAGGCCTCAGGCTTTATGCGCTCGAAGGCCATATCACCTTCAGGCTTCAGCAGTGATATTGACGCCGGCGCGGGAGAGAAATTAGAAATTTTTGGAGGCTGTATCATCATCCCGAACAGCAAATGCTCGAAAAAACCGTAAGACACATCGCCATCCGGACATGCCCGGTCCAGAAAACGCGATTTTTGAACGGGACACTAAATGGCAGATTTCAGGAATCGTTGATGTCATTTCATGGCAATTTGATGGCATACGCGAGGGTTCTCTCCCAATGTACACGGAATGCGAGCTTGTTTGACAGCAAAGGTGACTATTATATGAACTCAAATCCAGCAACCAGCTGCTCTCAGCTGCTTCGGTGCAATCTCCCAGTGACATCAATCTGTGGTCTCCTGACAACCTTACACCATGTTCAAATCCCTTGTCCACTCCCGCCGGCGCAGCGATCATCATCATCATGCTTCGTTCGGCTATGAGGTGGCCCTTAGATGCATCTTGCTGCCGAATCTACCCCGCTACATTGCAGATGGCCCTGGCTGACTAAAAACTTGGCCATTATTCAACACTGGTCGGTGAAATATGACAGTCTAAAGAGTCGCAAATTGGCTTCCGATGTACTACCAGGGTCTATCCGCCAGTTGAACATATAACGGACCTGGCTCCACGGTGTTTCCACAGTTTGCGCAGCCTCTACACACCATGTTTGCTCTCAAAAGTTTCGTGGCTCTTCTCGTCGCCGTTACCAATGCGTGTGCGCTCTCTAGCACATTGCAGCAGGTCACCAACTTTGGAACGAACCCGAACAATGTCGGGATGTATGTCTACAAGCCCTCTAAATTGGCGGTTCCGACTCCGTTGATCATAGGTCTGTTGATTTATTTATGTATTTAAGATCGACGTTTTAATTTCTGAGCGAATATCAGGAATGCACCAATGCACAGGCACCGCTCAAGGCTACTTCCAAAGCACGGCGCTCGCTAGCTTAGCCGACACCCATGGATATATCGTCGTTTACCCCAATTCTCCCAGGTCCGGCACCTGCTGGGACGTTGCCAGCCCTCAAACGCTTAGCCACAATGGCGGCGGTGATTCTATCGCTATGGCATCGATCGCCAAATATGCGATCGCCAATTGGGGTGTCGACAGCACCCAGGTGTTTGCGACTGGGTAAAGTCAGCTCGTTGTTCAATTGGATGGTTTGCTAATCATGATTGTTTATTTCAGTACATCATCTGGCGCGATGATGGTTAGCGTGCTCATGGGCGCATACCCGGATATTTTCGCAGCTGGTTCGCTGTATTCCGGCGTGGCTTTTGGCTGCTTCGCAGGCCCAAGTGCTTGGAACAACGCGTGTGCTACGGGGGAAATGATTGAAACACCGGCATACTGGGTAGCTATATTCCCTTATTTTCCTTCCGGAAAATACTGATTCATTATACAGGGTGATTTGGTCCGGGCTGCTTATCCTGGATTTACAGGAACCCGCCCCAGGGTTCAGTTCTGGCACGGAACTGCGTGAGTACGCTACCATCATCGCACTGGGCACCTGAAACCTAATGAAAACAAAAGTGATACCACCCTTTATCCCCAGAATTTCCAGGAGGAAATCAAGCAGTGGAGCAATGTCTTCGGTGTCAGCGCGACGCCTGTTACGACCACGACCAACGACCCCCTTCCCGGATATTCGCGCGAGTCCTTCGCCGGTGGAAACTTCCAAGGGATTCTTGCGCAAGGCGTTGGACACACGGGTGAGAAGAACTGAAATTGTATGGCTGTTATAATTTTAATCCGACTTCAGTCCCCGAGCAGGAGACTGACACCCTCAAGTGGTTCGGTCTTAGCACGCTTGCACCGGGCGGCGGTGGTGGCACTGGTACAGGCACAACCACGTCATCAGCCCCGGGGTCGTCCGGCACCCCGACTGGTGGCACCGTTCCGCAATATGGACAGTGCGGAGGAATTGGTTACACGGGAGCTACCAGTGAGTAATCCACTATTTTGCACAGAACTCCAGCCTAACTAGATTCCAGCCTGTGTTTCGGGGTTCACATGCAAGGCCGCCAGTGCATACGTATGTAATTCACTGTCCCTGAAGTTTGTACCTGCTAACGTGTCCCAAACTTATCCAGTACAGTCAGTGTCTCTGATCTCTATCGGCTGGGATGCGTCGGGCAGCTGTTTGAGGTGCATGTTTGGGCGGCATCAATTTCAATTGGAGGGTCCAGTACGGTTGCATATGTCCTGCTTAGTTTTTCTTATCTATGTTTCTCCTCAAATATCTGGGTTCATTGACTTGCTTATGACTGTGATGCACTGCTTGTTTAATGCAAGTAATAAATATTGAGCAGAAAGCTGTAAATGGATCGGCGAGGACCGGTATGATTCAGAACGTTTTGAACCTGAGTGGTGTCAAGGAATGTCATCACGCGTCCGTGCGGCGCGGGACCGAGACCGACAAAGGCGCTCAAAACTCTCACCGCGCTTGTATCATTCCATACCACACAACCCTCAGAACCTATACCCATGTCCACTCAAACCGCGACTCAGACTGCGCGAGGCAACGCTAAACGTGGGCGAGGAGGTACCAGAGCTCGCGGCAATAACCGAGGACGAGGAGGCCAAAATGGACCCCAAGCAACATCTCGGCCAGACGCCAGCACTAGTGTTGCTACAGCGGCGACTGCCATTGTGACAGATGACAAAACCAAAGCTCTTTCTGAAGCTCAGGCAAATGGAGTTCCTGCCGATGACGCCGACGACGCCGAGGTCTGTTGGATCTGCGCCGAGCCAGTCAAATACTACTCGGTCTCCGATTGCGATCATCGAGTATGCCACATCTGTGCTCTTCGTCTCAGAGCATTGTATAAGAAAACGGATTGCACTTTTTGCAAGGTATGTGCTGTTTTCTATTCAATCTACGAGCTATCTCTGATTCAACGATCTACTTCAGACTGCTCAACCAACCGTGATCTTCACTGTGTCTCCCGACGCCGCGTTCTTAAACTATAAGCCCGATGATATTCCTTGCAAAGACTCAAAACTCGGCATATTCTTTGAAAATGAAGCTATGATGGAAGAAACCCTCCTCCTCCTTCGGTTCAACTGCCCCGATTCAAGTTGCGATTACATTGGCGCTGGATGGGGGGATCTAAAGCTACATGTACGGGGTCTCCATGGGAAATTGCTGTGGTCAGTGCCGCAAAGATCCAGTCATTTGAATCTCTCTGACGATCCAGATGTCCCTCAGTGAGGTTTGCATACGGTTCAAGAAGGTTTTCTCGCATGAACACGCGCTCTATGCCCCAAACATCCTCCCCCTCCATCTACCCTCGATGGCACATCGCTCTCAAAAGGCCATCCCGAAAGAGCAGATCGAAGGCGGCGTTCACCCGCTGTGCCAGTTTTGCCGCGAATGCTTTTTCAGCGACGACGAGTTGTATTCACACATGCGTGAACGACACGAAGAATGCTTTGTGTGCAAGCGAAATGAAGTTCGAGATCAATAGTGAGTCCTATCTTGAATCGCTCTTGCACTGCTGTTGAAACTGACAGCGTTCCAGTTTCAAGGACTACCAGCATCTAGTATGTCATACTAAACCTCCTCCAAGAATCAATCACTGAATATCATCTGCAGGAGAGACATTTCACAGACGCTCACTTTGCTTGTACCCAAACATCATGCCAAGCCCGCAAATTCGTAGTTTTCAACTCATTACTTGATCTCAAAGGCCACATGGTCGACGAGCACGGACAGGAGATGAATTCACGGGACAAGAAAGACGCTCGCCGAGTTCAGGCCGAGTTTGAATTTGATGAGCTTGGCAGTGGAGGTGGGAGACACGGGAGACGTGGAGGTGGAGGTGGAGGAGGGCGCGGAGGCGGAGGTGGAGGCGGTCGTGATTCACCTGATGCTGGCCCTTCTAGACCTAACGGGAACTCCCGTCGCAACGCCTTTGCTGGAAACTTGACTGTCGAAGGTGCTGGTATGAACAGAACGACTCCTCCTGGGCCCAGTCGTCGTGCATCGCCATCTCCGCCACCGGAAGACCCAGTCATAGCCGAGTATGTCCCACAAAATTGTCGTCATTCTAATACTAATGAACCATCTCAAGGCGTTACGCTGCTTTTATTGCACGCTTAGGTTCCCTTGCACCTCATCCTACTACAGCAATACCGTCCGTCAAAGCGTCTGTCCGGGGATTCAAAGCCTCTGAGGCTAGCGCTCGCGATATCATCTCCACTGTTTGGACGGTACTAGACCAGAACTTGGATGACACGGCCAGCATTATCAATGCTGTAGTAGACCTCATGGACGAAGAAGACAAGAAGAAAGACCTGCTCAGCTCTTGGAACGGCTTTAAGATTGAGGTAGGTTTTACTGATATCATGCCCTGCAATTCTGAACCTTTCCCCCTTCCAGCAACGAAGACAATTCCCGGATCTCGTCCCCACCTCCGTAGGATCTGGTTATGCCGGTATTGCAAACGGCAGAGTCCTCAACGCCAAAAATGTGACATCGACCCGTTCTTCCAGGCAATCATCTGGTCAGCTGTGGGATCGAGTTGCCCAAGCTGCAGGTCCATCATCTTCCTCTGCGCGTGCTCCTGTACCTGCTCCTCGCCCGCCCCCCAGTTTCCCACCCTTGCAGCCCGCTTTGGCGCCTGCGCCCGTCCAAACCTTCAGACAAAACGCCAATAGAACCACCCCTTGGTCTGCCAGCTCTTCGGGTGGTGTGCGAGCACCAACGACTGCGCCAGGACCACCCCTACCAACGTCTGTGCCAGGGCCTGGGGCAAGTCTGGCCGATACTCGAAAGAAGGGGCCAGGAGGACAACCCCGGCCACCCGCCCCTCTTTCCAACTCTTTGTTCCCTGGGCTCCCTTCATCTAGTTCCACGAGACAGAAACCAGCAGTACGCGGAAACCAATCGCTGAAGAACATCATGGGTGACAACACGCCAGATGCTTCTGCTTGGATCCCAAGTGCCGGTGGGTCGTCCGGTTCTGCGACCCCTGCCCCGACCCCTGCTCAAGAGGATGGAGTGGAGACGGCAGCGGAGGCGATAGCCCCATCCAAATCAAAGAAGAAGGGGAAGCAGAAGCAAACGCTTTTCACTCTTGGTTCTTTCCCCACTTAAACGGCGTATCTCGATAGAAATATTACACCTTTTTGACCTGGTCATATCATGTCCACCATGAGCAGAGTGCGAGTGCTCCTGTCGTGGAAAGGGCTACAAATAATGCATATGGTACCCGAGCTTTCATCCCAGCTTAAGTCCTCCGTGCGGCCGTTGAAACCTTCAAGGGGCACAACGGTGGTCTTGTTAGGATGGGGCGCGTTGATGCGTCCCATTCGCATATAGCCCGGATGATCATCGTGTTTGGTGAAATGGGTGAAGCTGGTCAATTTCATGGGCTGCATGTGGATAAAGTCTGGACAGCCAATGGCACGGCTATTTCCCATGGAGCAAGGTCCGTCGACGACGTATCGAACAAAATCTAGGGTCGATTGGCCAGGCCCAGGTAGGATAAGCAAAGCATCTTCGTTTTCCGTGAAAGTGTACGTCGCAACGCGTCCGCCGTGATGTCGAGGACATAAGCTGTCCCATAGCTGTTTCCCGATATATGGGTGGTGATAGTTGAAAGATGCGAGTGGTCTCAAGATCGTAGACGGTATCGCGGTACACACTTGATCTTCGAGGTGGGCCTGAGGGGTTTCATAGAGATAAAGACCAGTCAAATTGGACACCAGAATCATGTCGGGACACAGCATCGCCAAGCGCGGACCAGGCTGTGGGATAATTTTCAAAAGTGAGTACGGCCGTCAGCATGCAGTAATGAACTGAAGTATCTCACAAGTAGCTCTTGCCCGAGGTTGATAAAGTAATCTTCCCCTTTGAAAGATTTAGAGAAAGATATCTGTCTGAGCGCAATTACGTAATTGCCCTTGCGCATGAGACCACATGCAAGTATATCGCCCATTGCGTGGAAGTCAAGGCAATGATTCCTGCGCGTAATCTTATTGGGTGTTATTCATTTAGTGTCTTGCACAAATTGTGAAGTGGGAGCAAGGTACACACCGTAGTCAAAAGACGCATGGCCGGCATATTCAAGTCGATGAAATATATCCGGAAATCTGTGAACATGCCCCTGATGGAAGAGTGAGTAAAGATTATCAGGGTCTATCAGCAAATATCTTACTCTGCTGTCGTGTAGCATTCAACGAGAACCGTCCAATTCTGGCCAAGCGAGGAGCAAGAGCGCCGCATGTCGGTGGCATCGGGGTGGTAGACCCGACGCTCCAGATGGCATGGGCGTGATACCTCTGCTAAAATCGTGGATAGATGTTGGGTATGAAATAATTGCATGACGCCGTCTTTGAACAAGGTCAAAATGTAGTCTCCTCCAAGGAGGATTTCCGTGCGGCATACATCGGGACAGAGCTCAAGAGATCTCACCCTAGCAGGTGTGACCACGTCTTGACTCCACTGGAGATCCAGTCGAGTGAGCAAAACTGCTTTGCGGATAAGCTCGTCCGAGGACATCCCAGACAATGCGTGCTGCATTGCACGAAACGGTAAGACTTCCATGATATCGGCAACGACGTCTCTCCAGACACACGCCTCCCCCATCACGATACATAGGTGGTGGCATGTCTTGACGTAGAACGGCCAGTTAGATTATGGCGGCCTCGTGGCGAGAATCGAAATACATACAGCTCGAAGATTGAGGAGACCTTTCACAGATGTGCATCTCGCGATTTGCACCAGAACATCGTAAGGAAGGGTTATCATGAATGGCTGAGACGAGAGTGTTGACCGTTAACGTAGTCTCTCAAGTCTCCCTCGCTAGAGTAGCCAGCTGATGAATGTTGAACCTGCGGGTCCGACTATGTAAGTTGACGCTGAAGTGATCTAGAAATTGAAATCGATCAGTTGCGAGGAAAGGGATTCGGATGAAGTCACATGTTGACGCGTCGCCGAGATCCACGGCCATTAATATTGGCAAAGCTCAACATGCACTCAATACTTGAAAAGATCTTGCGTCGATTTCTAGAAGACATGTACAGATACTTTCAATATTAGGACAGCCCCAGGAATAGGAAACAGGCTCTATAGATCCACTTGCAAGATTAAGAGCTCTACGTAGTACGTCTACACCCACGCCGTCAACACTAATAATTATATATATTCCAGCTCTGCAGATTTGATCAGAATAGGAGGCATAGAGTATAACGAATCTTGCACTCACGTTGCGCCACAGCAGACCCCAATGTGATTCGATGGCTCCATCAATACCGAAGGCCACACCTCTGAACCACCAGAAGTTGGCCACGATCAAAAAGGATATTACTCCAAATGTAATCGCTTTCGTCTTGTGTGACAGTTTCCGGGACGAGAAGATGAAATGATCAAGGAGATGTCCCGCCATTATGACAGCGAAATAGAGCGTTGGCAACTAAGGGCGATATGATCAGCTTCGGTGAAGTATCAAGTAAAAGCACAAGGTACTCACATAGTGATGCACGTAAGTGACACGGTCCATTATCAAGAAAGGGACTACAACTAATGAGCATAGCACTCTTTGAAAAAAATAAGTTTACTCACCGTAATGGAGCACCCATCCGAAGAACGCAATCTTCCCGACATATAGGAACTGTTCCCATTCCCCTGCGTATGCGGTCAGCAAGGAGCCATGTTTATAGTAAGGAAAAGACATACTAGGTTCCATATCGGTGTACTTGCGCTGCTGACGCAACAGATACACTCCCAGAGCAAGCAGTGAGAAGGCCAGGCTGAACGTACTGCCCCACCAAATGATTGGTGTCCCCATGAGGTAGTATTTGGTCTGATTATCACCCCAACCACACATTCTGAGTCCAACGTTAAGGAAAGGCCAGTCTGTAGGTTTCGAAGCAAGAATATCTTCCTTGTCGGGATCTGGGATGAGGGCGTTGTTGGAAGTCATCATGGCGACGTTAAGATGCCAGAAATCACGAAGGAAGGACGAACGGTAAAGCTTCATGTTCCCCGGTTCCACTGGTGCAGGTAAATGTTCAGCAGAATATTTGAAATATGCAGCAAGGATAACTTACGTCGGTTGTTCCAATGACTCTCGACATTCCAGTAAGCGTATATATCATCAGGACTGACATCCTTTTGGCAAGACACTTCAATCTGCTTGAAACCCCACTGCGGCAGGACGGAGTTATCCGCACGCAGATAGCATCCCAAACCAGTGTGGCGGAGACGCATGCGAGTAGTTAACGATTGGACGGTCTTGACTTCCCCCTTTTTCACGTCATCTACGATCTCAACCTGCCAATGGTCGTATATATCCCCGATGGAATCATTCCCATACCCGGATACCTCATTGTTAAGTTTCGACACGGGCGCTGGGATGGTGTGAGAGTGCAAGTTGCGGGTGGTAGAGGGGTGCTGAAGACGAATGACGTCGCCGTCGGACAGGAACCGGAGGTCCGCGTAAGGGTCGAGGGCGGGCTCATCCCAGTTGGGGAGAATCACCCACTCGTTGTTCTCATCTTTGTAGTGGTAGCACGTCACTTGCTGCTGGTTGGACCCGGACGGGTATGTCTGTACGTGCGAATGCAGCAAGCCACCACCCCAACCCATGTTTTTCAGGGTAACCTTGGAGCCAAATGCAACATCTACAAGAACATCTGATCAGAATTTTGCGTTGATGATAGAATATTGATCTAATTACCAAGTGGGCTATTTGCAAAGTCGTTCCCGATGAGATTTGCTTGGAATAACGAGCTCATTTGTGCGTCCCCAGGTCCAGAATGGTTGAGGATCAAGAAGTGAATCTTGAAGGTTGTCATATACACGAGAATAGGGAGAACGATGAGACACGCAATCCGCGCCCCCCAGTGTTTCGCTTGGTCTCGCTACATGATCATAAGTCCCTGAAAAGATCAAGACTTCAGAGAAACTCACCCATGACATCTTCAGATCTCCGAATTTGTCCCAAAGGTCTTCGATTGTGTAAAGACCGACAAGCGAAGTTACAAAAAGACCAACCATCTTGACGCTAGGTTTAAATTGAGTGGTAGAATGCGGAGCACAGAAGTGACTCTTACCTTGAGACAGAACCGATGGAGAGACCTGTCATGAATAGCCAGATCCACCAGTCGATAGAGAATGATCTATTGCGAGCTCAGCTAAATGTAATTGACAAGCACAAAAATAGGATACTCACTGCCATTGTTGGTTGTGGAATTTAGTAAGACAAAAGACAGTGGTGAACGTAAAGAAGAGGAGCATAGAGTCCAGCAATATGAACCGTGAGATGCAGAGCCAAGCGACATCTAGGTCACCGTCAATGACTGAAGGTTTGTAGATGAATACTTAAGACTGACCGCAAAGAATCATGAGAGTGATCAGATGAGTTGCCCAGAGGCTCATGCCGAGCTCCACCGATGTGTACCAACCCAAGGGAACCATAAGAACACCAAAGGTTGCTATCATGACCCGCATGGCCACGTACGGAACGGCATCGCCATACTGCTCCCCACTTTTGAACTCAAAGTTGCCGTCGTATCCAGCCAGCAGACCAACCAGTCCCACAATCATCTTGCCTAGAGGCGGATGCACGTCAAAGTAAAATTCGCGCTTCAAGTAGTGCGATCCGAATTTGCCAAAGTGAGCCTCATCCCAGATAACCAGGCCTGCGTGGCCAATTTTGTGGAAACGCGTCCAGCACGATAGGAGGGTGTATATGGCAGGCTGAACATGCTCCATGTTTTGCCACAGGAACTCTCGCTATACAAGAGGTCAGCCAGTGATGGAGAAAGATGCCAACGACAAACGCACCACGGTGGTCGGCGGGGGCGGCGGAGGCTGCCTCTGCCTACCACTGCTTACACGGCCTTTTCCAGACTTGGACTTCGAGTACACATCTTTGCTCTCGTCGTCATACAGCTCAGTATCAGGTCCAGCATCGCCCAACAGCGGTTCGCCACTGCGCACAACTCTCCTCCTCGCCGTATCCTCAGTCATGTAGTGCAAAGGTAGATCCTGCGGTTGCTGTTGAGCTCTGTAGTGGTCTGGTGGGTATGGCACTTGTTCAAATTCCTCGGAGGAAGCAGAAGAGGATTCCCTCGGAGCGCCAAAATCGATTGCGACTTGCGGTGGTCTCATCGGCTAGTATGTGGCTGAGTAAACTGACATGTAGCCTGGGCTAATACGCAGTGGTAAGAGAGTGTGGAGGTATATATGCAACAGCGCGACTTCGGCGGACACGTCGTTCTGTCACCTCGGGCACAGTACGATTTATCCGCAGCACCTTACAATATTATAATTAACACAACCTGAACTCAACTTGAGGTTATCATGATTCTCTAAGACGGCCCATCGCCGCAAAGGACAACAAGAACGATAGCGAATAGATATTAAACAAGAATATTTTCAAGCAGAAAACAAGCGACCCGCAGGTACTTTTATACACCGTCTGAACGCGATGTAGCCGCCCCAGGCAAACAAAATCACAGACACCTCGCGAAGTTGTTACATATGGATTATACATTTTGCGCGTGTCTTTGGTAAACAGCTAAGAATAAGAGGATCAGAACAGAGCGTTAACCTCAGAAAGATCAGGAGACACACCTGTTACCATGGCATGGTCACGTTCATATGGCTCCAAGGTCACTTGCTCGATGGGCTTGAACTGGCTTTTCTTCAACTTGTCGACCTCGGCACGGAAGACTTCGTCGGGCGGTGCTGTCGAATCAATACAACTCGCCTTGATGGAGATGATAACGTGGCCGCCATCTTTGAGGAAGCTTTGAGCGTTGAAGATAACAATACGAGCTTGGTCAGGTTGAGCAACGTCGGCAAAGATAACATCAACTGTTGAGAGCAGCATGCGGTATTTGTTCGGTAGTCGAGCATCTTCCACAATAGCTAGATGATTTTATTATCAGAATGACAAGCAGATGTGCGAAATGATACGAAACTCACGAATAACATTTGTCCGCTTTTTCGCCATATTTATCAAGTCTCGGCCAGATCTTGGAGAGAACTCTACAGCGTATACCACACCTTCCTGTTAAGGCCAAGCATCGTCAGAAGAATGGCAAGGATAGGAGTAAAAAAACAAAACGGACCGGTCCCACAATATCTGCAACGTGACTGACACTGGTACCACTGGCAGCACCGAGGTATAGAACCTTCTTGCCAGGGGCGATATAGATGTGATCGAGACCACCAAGAACACCAGCAGCAAGCTTGCTCCGGAAAGGATTCCACACGCGATATTCAGTTTTCGTGCCCTCGACGCCACCTTCGATAGAGATGCGCTTCTCGCCGTAGACCGACTCTCCAGGGACAAGGTTCTTGGTGACCAGCATGTGGTCTTTGCCTTTTGCAATGAACACTCCGGCATGTCTGTGCGGCTCGAGGACAGTGTTAGAGCCTCCTCTTGCTCCACCCCGTCCACCACGAGGGGCACCGCGACCACCGCGGCCACGATCGCCCCCACGTCCACCACCTCGATCGCCGCCCCGTCCACCACCTCGTCCTCCGAAGCCTCCGCGGCCAACTCCGCCGCCTCGGACACCTCCACCTATGATTGAATCAGCAAACATGTGGCAGAGATAGGATATAAAAACGTACCTCGTCCTCCTCGTCCTCCACGGTCTCCAAATCCACCACGGTCCCCACCAAATCCACCACCTCCGAATCCTCCACGATCACCACCGCCCCGGCCTCCACCACGTCCTCCTCCAAATCCTCCACGGCCTCCTCCTGGTGCTCCTGAAAAGTTGTGATTATCCGTCAGAAAAGTGTGATCAGCCATGGACGATCATCAACAGTCCTCACCGTATGACATTGCTTGTGCTGCCTTGTTTTTTAAGGGATACTCGGCTTGAGTATGGAGCGACCGACAACAACGAGCTGGGTTTTAGATAGAAAACTTTCCCGACGTCTTTTCGCAGTTGCCAAATCAGGCTTTGGACAATTTCATCCGAGAAACGTGACTTCAGGCCAACCGTTCGGAATCTCCGAGAGGACCCCCTGTTTACATACTCCGGTTGATGTTCGATACTGAGGCGGACGCAAAACCTCAGATAATGTGCCTGGTGTTTGATATTTCGCGGACGCAAACCGCTGTTTTACGGCGGAGGGTCCAATAACTCGTGGCGGACGTAGCAGCCGGTCGACAGCAGTACTAGTGTCCGATACGTCTGCAGACGTATCTGGCCCCTCGCAGCGACAATGCTACTAACCAGTGGCTGCTAGTGGGCCTCGTTCCGCCTGCGGTCTGCTGGCGATCTGCTGCCACACTGCCACTAGAAACAGCCCGGGTTGCACTGCTCCGCGTTTACTCTGTCCAATACTCGGTAGGCGGACGCAAAATGCACTTGGCAACGTCTAACCCACATGCGGACGGCCAGCGAGGTACAATACCGACGGGTGGACGCAACCTCTCAAATAGGGCATGTACGATACTGGGGCGGACACTTTTGGTCGTATCAAAGGCGGACGGTTTTGCCTCGTTGGGCGATTGTCGGTATCGAATATCAACCGGAGTAAACAGGGGTCAGCAGGGGTCCTTCTCCGAGTCCACCCTTGCTCTACTACTTACCTTGATACTACCTTAGCCAAGTCTTAGCTCTTCAACCAGCAGTAATCACTTTCTATCCCGATTTTGAATGATCACTCATTCCCGAATTTAGATGGTAGCAGCTCTCTATGCTGAAAGGCTCGCGTCTCTCTCCCTCAAGTTGCGGGAAATAAACAGCGCACGAGAACCTCTACTCGCTCAGATCGCAGATCTAGAAGAAACATCCCGTGCTGTGCAGCACGAATACAACATCATTCTCAACAAAGCATCTGCAATTGCGACGCTTCCAAACGAAATCATTGCATCCATCCTCGAAGAAACGCGTGGCTTGGAATTACTGGTGTCGCAAGTAACACATCGATGGCGCGACGTTGCAATAGACTCGCCCAAGCTGTGGTCCAATATACAGGTCAACCTTGCAAAGGAGCAAGCAGTCAACCTCAGCGCCCTCTATCTAACTAGATCGAAAGGATTCCCTTTCAACTTAACAATTGTCAACAATATCGGAGGGATAAACGAACATGTCGCACTCTTTGGCCAAATGTTGGCCGACCACATCGCCCATTGTCGCCATTTAACAATCGACTATTCTTCAAGGGATTGCAACATCCTTCTCGACTTCCTCATCCCGGTCGCTGCACCTCTTTTAGAGTCCCTCGACATGACATATTGCGATTACCGTCCGCATGATAACTCTCTAGGACCGGGGCCCAGGATGGCTGACATATTGAGGGGTGGCGCTCCGGTGCTTGCATCGGTCCACCTGTCGCAAATGCCATGCTGCCTGCCCCCCTTGGGCTCTGTCACCACACTCCGTTTACTCGAGCTCCGTCCTGATTCAGGCATCATTGGAAATAAATGGCATGATGTGCTGGTTTCTCTGACGCGCTTGACTTCACTCGAAGTCGAGGGAGAAATCATGGCCAGCTGGATACAGGGGGCGGCGATCACGCTGCCGGCGCTGCGAACTCTTCGCATATGCGCAACCGGTGATCAGGAGGTGGCAAGGGAATTTCAACGGCTATATGAAGCTATCGATGCACCATCTTTGGAGTTCTTAGAGTTGAATGGTTTCATCAATCCCGATCTTGAATTCTTCGACAGCCTGTGGCCGTTGGGAGCCAATAAATATCCGGCCCTTCACACGTTGTCTCTCACACAGTACAGGGAGCCTGGTGCAGTAAGCTCACGCACACATTTTGCCCCGATTATGCTGGCCTTCCCGCAAGTGCAAACAGTGATATTCAACGAACGTGGCCAAGGCGAGGCTTGCAGTATACTGCGACTCCTTCTCAAATCGGACACGGGAGGCCTATATTGGCCTGTCCTGAACAATGTGGCGTTCCCCGCTTTGCAATCTGTTGAAGGAGACGATATAGACAATTTGCTGCACCAATGCCTCACCAGCCGAATCAGCACAGGTCATCCTATTGGCACATTGTCATTTAGCAGCTCTTGCGTTTCCACGTTGAGGTTGAAGGGAGCGTTGTCGGAGAACGGTGGACGCATCTCTCCGCCGCCTTGGATGGACCTCGTAAAGGTAGCCGAGTATGAGAAGAGTGAGGCCTGACCGAGTTTTTAATTTAATTTAATTTATTTGAAATCCTGTTTAACCTCCATCGGGGAGGGTGTCCCTATGGTAGAGGTAAACTACTCTATTTAATGTACATATTCATTGCGAGATGCCTGTAACAAAGACCGTCGCCCGTAATGAGGCTCCAGGAATGGTAGATAGAATGAAAATGACATAAGTGGTATGGTGGCAACCTCTGCCATGCCCCGCTGCCCGACTCCCGAGCCTCTCCCGTTCGACTTCGCTCTCCGTCCTGACCGAGTTTACACTGAGCAAGTGTTCTAGTGGTTGTATTGCGGACTGTGGACCTAGGAAACCGCAAGTAAAGTAACCAAAAAGTAACGCATAGAATGGTTTTTATTTGACAAGATACTACATATTGACAGATTCTCCAAAGATTGCACTTGTAACGTAAACTCAACCTAGCACCAATACGCAGGCAATGTGATAAGACTCTTTTGAGCGTCTCTCGTTCATCAAAATCCAAATACCGCATTATCCACGTTGTAAGTAACTTGGAAGTAGGTAGGTATCCCAGCGGGAATAGTGATAAGTACAGGTCTGTAGCATTTACGACGGCTAACTGGGCAAAAGAGCTTCACGTGTATGCATATATACCGTGATGGTGATGGCCTACGATACTTAGCAGATATCCAAGTGAGGACGTGGCACAAGTACTGTTGGAACAGCGAAGAGCGTCCTTGCCTACAAATGCCTGGTAGGTGCACCCGAGGAGGCAAATGATGTTACTGCGCAGCCTTGACCATTAATATCATGTTGCGGGCGGCAACCGGGGCATGCGGCGTGTTTGAGGAGGCTTTGCCGAGTAATCGGTTCTCCCTCCTATGCCCCGTGCTTTCAGGAGCCAGTATCCAATGCCAGGCTCCAGCTTCCACTCTTCTCCCAGCCAACCTTTCATCCACTCCACCATGTCCGCGTAGTTTTTTCCATAACCATCATGCACCGGCGGACCAGCGGTCATTTCCGCTCGTGCACAGTACGCAAGTGCAAATCCCAAAGCCTGCATCGACGGCTTGATCCCCGATGCACGCATCCATGCAAGGCCCCGTGGAATTTCCGACTCGAAAGATATAGAGGCGAGGAGGTGGAAGTAGTTGAGAAACGTGAGGTTCGTGGGATGGAAGGTGTGATGCGGCCTGATTAGCTCGAGGTTCGCTGGTGACGGGGAGTTGCTTTGGGATATTGGACATGGAAGTAATGCTGCGGTGGGGATGTTGCCAATGATAACGGAGCACCATACTTGGCGGGCGACTAGGGCGGGATGTTCATTACGCCATCGGATCTGGTGCGGTCGGCGTTCTGCAAGTGACTGAAATACACCTGTCAGGGCCTCTGATCGGGATGTTAAGATGCTCAGGGGGGAGTCGGTGGGCTGAGGAACCGGGAAAAGCGTGTCATCCAATTTTAATGACATACGCGCCGCATCTGCGAGGGTCTCCAGGAGGGTTCCATTGGGCTCAACGCCGTACAGAATGCCCATGCTATCCCATAGCTGCAGTACGAGGTCCGGCCGGTTGATGCCTTGAAGGGCATAGAGGAAATGTTGAACGAAGTGCGGTAAGACGCGGTCGTCAAATCCTTCAAGCTTGAATGCCGACCGGTGCGCAGTTTGATTCGCAGCATGAATGATTTCAAGTATCTGGAGGGCATCGCGTAGTTTTCCTGCACGTACGAGGGTACGCATGGCCCAAAATGCACCCTCTTCATTCATACTGCCCGTTGCCCACAACCTCGCCCACCATCTGGCGCCCTCTTCGTACTGGTGTCGGCTGTACAAAGCTCGGATAACAAGCGCGTAGGATGATGCGCTTGTAAGCGGAGGATTGTTTTTAAGCCGTGCGTCCTCAGCAATTGTGAATAGCGAGTCCGCGGGGAGCGTTCTGTGATGTGCGGCAAGTTGGCGCGTGTAGTTCCACGGCTCGTCTGAAGGCGTGTCCTCTGGCCCCAGTTCTAGGTGACTATTAGACAATGGTAAAGGTATCTTCTTGGTCTGTCTTGCTGCTGCTGGAGCTGCCTTACTGGCAGCCAAGGAGCCCGCTGGAAATGGTGACGGATGGAACCATCGTGCGGTTATCGAGGAGACCAGCCTCAGAGTCAATATTTTCCGTAAATGTGAGGAAGTGCCAAATGAAGATTGGCTACGGCTGAGCATAGACTGGGTATCATAGAGCTGAGGAAGAGAACCGCGAAGACTGGAGTTGCTCGACCGCACGGGAAGGGAAGAAGAGAATACGTTCAGCGCTAAACATTGACAAAGACACCGACGGCGCGTGCTGGCAGTGAACGTACATGCGACTTTGATGCGACTTACAACTACCCCACCACTTTAGTTTTGCGTAACGCGTCAATCCCCTCCGAGGCCTCGAGAATGGCTGCAGGCTCACTCTTTTCTGGCCAGGCGCAAAATCTGGTCTTCTGGTCTGGCCAGGAACGCGAAGAATGCGTCAATAACGATGATGCTGAGCTGGAACCTGTTTCAGATCTCCTCGACAATCTTCAAGAGGCTATAGATTTCCGGCAGAGTCAGGATGGTAAACCGGAATCCATGTATGTTACCCTGTTTCATGGTGAGTAACGGCAGTCTTCCGGGAGATACGCAAGTGCATATAATTAAAGCAACCACTTCCCCTATGATAGACATGTTGAGAGAGGCCACGAAAGAGGATCATCTCTTCTCAGTCGACGAGTTTCGCCTGATGATGGATTATGCTCTCCTTCCTTGTGAGTCAAAATGACCTTCTTCTACGGTCACAGGGTTGATGTTATCCAAAGATCACGCTCGATACCTCCTCGTCCGGGTGCTGTTGAGGAAGGAAAGCAATTGTATGCGCCTTTCTAGCCTTAAATATACATCGGAACTGGGCGATCCCACCAACATAATCACTGCCATGAAACGTCTTTGCGGTGACATTTCTCCGCCAACACTCAAACCCGTCAAACCCAAACCACCGAAAGGGACAGCGGATGACGCAATTTCTATCTCTGACGACGAAGAAGAGGATCCGCCTTGCGAGGTCAAAGCTGAACCAGCCCCAGAAGGGACAGTTCCCATCTTATATGCCGACGACGAGACACAAATTCCACTACGAGAGCTTCTTGGCTGTCTGCTCAGCGATGAGCTGAGCGAAGTGGGGAGAAGTTTCAAAGTAAAGCGCACCCTGAAAGTACGCTCCACACACAAGGCATTCGGGATGAGACTAACGTATCCTCCCAATAGAAAGAATCCCTCATCTCTGAGCTGCTCAAGGTTACTGCCTATCAAGGAACGCTCAACTTCCCCACAACTAGCGCCAAAAAGAAGAGTCAGATGCACCAGTCGAAATTACCGTTTGGGCAGCCCCAGAATCAGCAGGAAAGGTTACGAGCCGTGGTCATCAAAATACTTGGTGCGTCGAACCCCCATACCCAAGCCTGAGTGAATCTGTGGTTGATTTTCCGCCAAGAAAAATGCATCAGAGTCCATCCCGACGTGCATGCTACTTTTCGCCGGGTTAACCTAGTCTATTTCCGCAGGTAAGCGTTGTCCTTGATGCTCCACCCAGAGCCCGCCCAATTGACATTGTGCAAAACATCACAGCACGACCCACTCACCATCACTACTCACCTCAGCAATTCTCAGCAAGTCTAGTAAGCGACATTATGCAGTATACCAGAGCAGCCGCACAATGCATATATGGCGAACGCGGCAAGAACTGCTCGACTATGAATGGGCCCTTGCCCGCGAAGCAGAGATCGTACTACTCTTGGATGGCAATGGCGCTCCTGACACCAGTCGCACCTCCAGGGGCAGCAAGACTCCCGCGCCGAGTCACAAGCATCGCACCCCTGCAACGCCCGCATCGGCCATTTCAAGTGCTAGAAACAGCTCGATAGCTGAAGATGGAGACGGACCCTCAGAGCCTGCAGAAACGCCACAACGCCAAGCAGCAATAGACGCCAAGAGGATATTCGACGATGTGTATCCGCGTTGGCAGGCGCTGGTGAGCGTTAAGGGTGAAGAGGAGGGGAGGCCCGCGGGCTTGGAACGATTCCATTGCGGTAGAGTCTTTGCTCTGTTCTTCTGCTACTTGGTTGCTGACCCGTACATGTCCATTCGTCAGGGCATGTATTGACTCGCGTTGTCTGCAAAGGCGCCACTGCGCTCGGTCTTCTGGGCGAGCACGACGAAGAGCTAGAAGTCTACGAGGCACTATTAGCGCAAACACGATGGCGACGAGCGAAGAGGGGGGGATGGTACGACCGCCGGGCACTTTTATTGACGTTCCACCATGCGGGGGGCGGGACAAATGATGAAGACTTCAACATCCGTGCTCTGGAGGGTATCAAAGATGCACTGCTGGATGACGATACTCACACAGGTATGTATGCGACGATCCTGGGAATCACATTTGCCAATTCTGCACCTTCAGTCTTTCGACCGAGCCTGCAAACGCGTCTCACCAAACTAGAAAATAAACTCAAGCTTCCCGCTGAGGAGCGGCACTCGTGTGCTGGATCGCTAGCAAAAGCAGAGAAAAGAATCTTTCATGGTACTAGAATTAGGCAAGGGGCAGGGAGCTTGAAACTCGATAATATGGGCAGAGCTATAAAGCCGGTCACCACGCTGGATTCGCCCCTCTTGCGACGGCCAATCTTGTTGAATGCCCAGAAGGCAGAGCCTTCATCGGCCCCCACTCCCGAGGTAAGTTACTCCATTTGATAAAAAGCCACAAACGCTAAGCAATTTTGCAGCCCAAGTGGAAAGGGAAGGCTATATGGGAGGGCAAAGACGGCGAGGAGGTCACCGTAGAGACGCTCGCCCTGCAGCGTTACGAGGCTCTTGGCTACAGAGGGTACATCAATTACAGACAAAATCACAACTCACGCTGACCTTTTCTCACAGATTCCATTCCGAGGGCAGCATTATTCGCACACTATTCGGACTTCTCTTCTGGGATATTATATTTGCGGACGTCCCAGGCGCTTTCGAAACCAAGTACCAATCTGCCCCGCTCGACATCGCAGAGGATTGTTTCTACTACGCCCGCGAAAGCCTGATCAAGAAACGCCTCGATGAAATTGAACAAGGGAATGCGCAGCGAATATTGAACGAGGTCGATGATGAACATCGAGCCACGGGAACTTGGTGTGTCGGCGTACGATGGGATTTGTTCACAAAGGAAGATCTGCTTGAGATTGTCCATGTGAGCTGCTTATTACACCTCTAACCTTGCGATACCCTGGCTAAATACGCGATTTATGTGGATAGTGCCTCGGCGGGCAACTTTTGGTCGTGATATGTCGTCTCCTTTGCGAAGACTATTCCAGTCGAGGAGGAGGGGTCCCAGATCTCATCATTTGGAACTATGCGACAAGCAGCTGCAAGTTCGTCGAAGTCAAAGGTGATAAAGATACTTTGCAAAAAAATCAAAAGGTAATTAAAACAATAACGTCGCGCATCACTGTTAACTCCTTTGTTATAGGTCTGGATCAGCTTCCTTCTACGCGGAGGAGCCAAGGTCGAAGAATGTCACGTTACGGAACACGGGACGCCTACCAAGAAGCCAAAGCCCACAAAATCTGTCACAAAATCATCAGCAAAGCGAAAGGCGAAAGGCAAAAGAAAGGCCTCTTGGAACTCTGACAGCGAGTCTGAACCAGTGATAGCAGAGTCGGAGGATGAAGTTGGAGTTCATATGTCTTCGCAGGGCTGGGGGCCAAACGAGGACGATAACAAGGTTCTCGACAAAGACAGCCTGCCTGTGTTCACCATCCGAACTCGCTATCGGACTAGAGCGGCTGTGGATGCAGAAGTCGACACGGATGACGAGGAAGTGGATCAGCTGGACCCGACACCTTCCAACTTCCGGACTACCGCGCTTCCATTGCAACCTTGGCGCGGAACGAAGCGGAAGTCAGATGAGGATGTACTGGCCTCTCCGACGCCCAAGCAGATTTCGCGATCTGCGTCCCAACTCGTGCCAGAAGTAGTCATCGTGATGCCCTCTCCAAAGAGGAAACGGCTAGCTTGATGCTACACAACCTCCCTCCCGTACATGATTTTCAGCGCTGCATATTCTTGGACCACGTCTTTAGCTTATCATTATCCGCTTCGTATCTTGCTCTCTACCTCATTGTGTATTCCATCTGACAACCACGCATTCGCATTGCGCGAATATTTACTTTTCGAACTTGCCATTAGTCATCTTATCTCAAATGCACAGCCCTGTCCGCCCATCTCGCATCCTGCCACGTCAATCGCACTGCTAACTCTAAAGTTGCTCTAAAGTATTGCTATGCTGAGCCACTGCAAGTATTCCGCAGCTGCATGCTGCATGCCGGGGCTACGTACGCCGGCGCTCTTTCGCTTTCACTGAGCGGCGCCCAACTGCAAAGCTGATGTGATCTCACACTAGACTCTACTGCGGCACGCTGGAGCAGCGTATAAGAATGAGATCGGAGCAGTGCAGTTGACCCACAACAATCACCTCAAGCACTCCTACCCTTCCATCCAACTACCTAGCAATCGATATGACTAGCTTCGCCGGCACCAAGTCCCTCTCCATCGGCGGCTCGCGCAACATCGGGTACTACTCCGCCGTGCGCATCCTCGCCAAGGGCGGGACTGTCACCTTCCTTCTGCGCACCCCCGCGTGTTTCGATACGGACGCAACGATCCAGGGATATGTACAATCTGGCCACGCGCGGCTTGTCAAGGGCGATGCGCTTGTAAAGGATGATGTCAAGCGCGCGTGGGCGGAGGCGGCAAAGGGAGAAGGGGAGCAGAAGGTCGACGTTCTCCTGTTCACCGTCGGTAAGCTTGAGCTCATATGCTTTGGCAATCCAGCGCATATACTGATTTCTCCCTTTCACAGGTGGTACACCCCATTTCAGCCTGACGAAAGGCGTGTTCATGACGCCCCCCAACCTCGTCACGCAGTCCCTCCTCAACGCCCTCTCCACCGTCCCCGCCCAGACGCCCTCACCGAAGATCATAACCATCTCCTCCACCGGCCTCACCAAATCGTCGCACGCCTCCCTCCCGCTCCTGCTCAAACCCGTCTACGGCAGCTTCCTCGCCGCCCCGCACAAGGACAAAGTCGGCGCGGAAAAGATCGTGGCGCACTGTGCTGGGTGGGCGTGGGACCCCGCAAATGCAGATGCGGGCGCGGATATCATGGGCGCGGACTGGGTGGACGGGGAGGGGGGGGAGGGCCTGCCACAAGGGACCCTGAAGGATATCGTGATAGTGCGGCCGGCGCTGCTCACAGACGGGGATTGCAAGGCCGACACTACTAAGAAAGGCACAGGCGCATATAAAGCAAGGGAGGGCGAAATCGGAGGGTGGACTGTGAGCCGGAAGGACGTCGCACACTTTTTGGTGGAGGGTGTCCTAGGGAATTGGGAGAGTAACAAGGGGAAGTGTATCAGTATCGCATACTAGCAGAACATCGCTCGGTTTCAACTTTCCGTTCAGCATATGTAGCTTCTAGGCTCTTGTATTTACCCCTCCTCTATGCTTTGTAATTTGTTGTTTTCAATATATCCACTTATGTGTCAATCCGAGCCCGTGTTCTTGTGTTATGAGTCCCGCAATACTGTACTATTTCGACCGTAGGTTCACGATTTCTCGTCCGCCGAGGCCGATAAATTTTATTTCGAGTTAAGGCGATCCCACACAATGTCTGCCCCTCTGGCCGTTACGCGTTACTGAACCTGCGGTCGAAATGGTACAGTAATGTAGTCGAAAAACCGCCAATTGACGCGCGAAACCGCCGCGGCCAACTTTTCTGGCCGGTAAACGGGAGGTCATTGGACGTGTCGTCGCTCAGCGCTCATCCGCCACAAACGCGTTGTGTGCCTTTGTGTGCTCGTATTGACAGGCCTATACAGGGTGACCTTAGATGCTAACCATATCTACCTGCCTCGGCCCTCATCTCCCCTCCACGCCCCAGACTCCACTTAAGTACTAATATTCGGTTCCTCGATCATAGATGGTGGAGCAGTTGGCCCTAGTTGGCCTCAGGGTAACTCTAATATATGGCTATCACTGATATGAAGACGCTCTAAAAGTCACCGATAGTTTATACCCCCTTTCCTCGCCCTTTCCTGCTTTCCACCACAAGAGCTATGGCCAACGCAGGTGACGAATGGTCTCAAGCCAGAAGGCCCCTGTTACCGCGTGAGCCCACGATCCGGAGCTCAGAAGACCTCGAAGCGAGCGCCGTAAGCACGGCGACAGACAAGACCGCCAATCTCACGCGGTTGCCCGATCCGCAGATCTTCGGTGCGTCTCAAAGCACAAGCCTTCGATAATTGACTGAAGGGTGCATATGTGACCACTGAATTGCAGTGTTATCGTGCGTGAAGATCGCAGAGCCTTTGTTGACCAGCCAGCTCTTCCCATACATCAACGAGTTCGTGCGCTACCTGCATGTCGCGAACGACGCGAAGCAGGTCGGATTTTACAGCGGCCTTCTGGTGCGTGCTACATTTTTCAGGTAATCTATACATCCATCTAACATGCCGGGGATAACATGTTAGGAGAGTACCTTTGCGATCTTCCAGCTTATGACCATCCCCGGCCTGGCCTGGCTATCCGGTGAGTGCTTCGCACCCCCCTCCGCTCCAATCTGCCCCCATTTCAGCGGCACCCTGACTCACGACTTCTTCCCACCAGACCGCATAGGCCGCCGCCCTATCGTCCTGTTCAGTGCCGCCGCGCTCGGGCTCACGACCATCCTCTTCGGGTTCTCCACGAGTCTGCCGATGATGCTCGTGAATCGCGCCGTGGCGGGGTGCGTCTCAGGCGACTCGGCTGTGGCAGAGGCGATGGCGGGTGAGCTCGTGGGCGCGGCAGAGAATGCCGGGTCGACCATCGCGGTCTACTCGCTCGTTTGGGCAGCGGGGGAGTTTCTCGGGTACGCTCTTTCTGCGGCTTCTCGCATCGCATCGTGGTCTGAACTGATATGATTCTGATTCTGATTTGCGCGCAGTCCACTCCTGGGGGGATCGCTATCGCATCCTGCTGAGAAGTACGAGTGGCTGGACGTCGAGTTCCTAAGGAGTTGGCCGTACTTTTTGCCGGGGTGTATAACGGGCCTGATTGCACTGTGCGGGTCCTTGATTGGATTCCTTCTTCTGAAAGAGGTGATGCCCACCATCACTCATCCGGGCCTATGCCAACAGCTCATCGTTCTCTCCCTCGTAGACCCTGCCCGGCAAGCGTCCGTGTGAAGTATCAAAAGCGCACTACACTCAGAGGCTATCGTCTTCAATTTCCTTCACCAGTGCGGCGTCATGGGATGAAGCAGATGCCAACGAAGAGACGCACGCTCAGCTAGAGCCGCACAGTTTTCACCAAATATTATCGAATCCCGCCATCCTTGCGCTGAGTGGATCGGGGTTCGCGCTCAATCTTTTATCCAGGGGGTTCGAGATCATCCTGGTTCTGTATTCTTTCTCTCCCATAAAAGACGGCGGATTATCATTCACCGTGCGTGTAGTAATTCCCCTTTGGTCCGCAGTTTTCGCTGATTCCTGTTCATATTACTAAAATGTCACAGACTCAGCGGATAGGATATTTGCTGTCGATATCGCCGATGCTCTCAATAATGATTCGACTCCTGCTCCTCCCGTATCTGCTGCGCACCTTCACCACAGCACGGATGTACCACGCCGCGATGTGCATGTACCCATTTATCTTCTGCCTCATGCCGCTCTTGAATGTCATTGCACGAGCGGGGCTGGATCCCGCCACTGGTCTGATAGGCCCGTACGCGACGGGCTTGATCTGGATATGTATATCTCTGCTGCTGGCGATGGCTGCGTTGTCCAATCTGGCATGGGTGTAGGTCACCGTATATCTTCGAGGATTCATATTCATCAATATGATATTCCCAGATTCACGATCGTGCTCGCGAAGGAGACCTCGCCCAACCCTGCATCGCTGGGAACGACAAATGTAGGCCACTTTTACACACATATATATGCAATGGGCTCATTGCATTGATTGATCCCGATTGAAGGGTGTTCTGAAAGTCTCATCAAGTGTGGCCAAAATGATTGGCCCTGCCCTTACCAGGTTCTTTTCCCTCTAAGCACTGGACTTCCAGTGGATTTCAGACATCTCAGACTCACGGATGTATAGCTCGGTATATGCTGTCTGTGCGAACAGCAGTTTCTTTGGTGGATTTGGATGGGTCCCTTTCATGCTTCTGATATCGCTCGGTGGTGTGTGGCAATCCAGAAAGATGGTGAGCCTAGATAGGGCGGCCTGACGCAGGGCGATGCGCCAAAAGTCACAAGTTCTTCCTTCTCCTTGTTTACATGTTTCTGCTTCAATGTGATACCCTGTGATACCCCCTCTGAATGCGCTGCTAATTCTGCCTCTCAGTACTCACCACGATCAATTAGGTCTTCGCTCTCCAGCGCCTCCCTATCGAGCAGCAGCTCTGCTGCATCGGTATTGCCCGTGGATACTGCTGTTTGTAATGCAGTGTCAGAGCACCCTGCCCGGATGTTGACATCAGCGTCGCGGCCTAGCAAGGGAAGGCTGGACGCGACCGTCTCCAAGAGCATGGTGCATCTTCGTCTATGCGGCAGGGATACCACACAGCATCTACGTATTCCGAAATCATCAGAACAGTGCCGGACGGTGCGTGTTCATTCATGTGCCCTTTCTAGACCAACCCGAGCGTAGCCCAAGTAAGTAGTGAATAAGCCAATATGTAGTAAATGTCAACTTACTGCGCATTTGTCTCGCCATGGCGGGATGTGTTTGATGTGTGATAGAGCGATTGTAGGGCGAGCAACGTATTCAAAACGAGAGGTAGGAGCCGCACACCAGTTAGATTCTAACTCATTGGATGCGCCGCGCACTGTCGCATGACTCAGGGCTCATCCGCCACAAACGCGGGTGACTTATGTATTAGATAGGGCCCCTGCTTATGCCTATGAAAACCTTTCGCAAAAAAATACCTAGAAGCTAAGCAAAAATGTCCGGCAAAAGATCGCTCTTGCGGTCTAGCCACCAAAGTGCCTAATTTTTTCCCTCTTCGGGCCCGTTTTCTACGTTTCAAAAGTCACATCCTAGAATTTCTGAGTGCAGGTGCAGAACTCAAATCGAACTGAATGATATCAATAAAATTGCCCTGTCCGTTGGCGGCTTGTTGCAATTGGCGGCTCTCAATTGCAAGTTTGTCCGAAATTTTATAATACTCTTCGCTCAAAGTCGAGGTCGTTTATCCGTATTGGCACACGGCCGAACGAGATGCGAACACAAGCATAATCAGGATTCAGAAAGCCTCTTTAGTACTTATATGCTAACCATTTTCAGTCTCTCTGCCTCGTCTGCTAATGGCCTTCACACCTCAGACTCACTTAAATACTTGGCTTCGGCTTCTGGATCATAGATTTTAGATGCTTCTACTTACAGCTAAGCCTAGAACCGGGTAACTATTCACACTCAGGAGCCTACTAAGTAGCTACTACTCAAGAGCAGTTGACCTTTGTTGACCCTAGATCGCGGCGTTCCGTATACATAACTCATGTCAGTGTCACTGATGCAAGGACGCTCTAAAACTTGAAAGTCACCGAAAGATCAGTATACAGGGTCGTGCGACCCCCTTTACTACTCCACCACAAGAGTCATGGCCGACGCAGGCGACGAATGGTCTCAAGCCAGGAGGCCCCTGTTACCGCGTGAGCCCACCATCCGGAGCTCGGAGGACCTCGAAGCGAGCGTGGCGACATACAAGACCGCCGATCTCACACAGCTGCCCGACCCGCAGATCTTCGGTGCGTCCTATAGTACAAGCCCTCGATTGACTGACTGACAGGTACATGTGTGTGACCTCTGAATTGCAGTGCTATCATGCGTGAAACTCGCAGAGCCTTTGTTGACCAGCCAGCTCTTCCCATACATCAACGAGTTCGTGCGCTACCTGCATATCGCGAACGACGCGAAACAGGTCGGGTTTTACAGCGGTCTTCTGGTGCGAGCTACATTTTTCAGGTATCTATACATCCATTTAACATGCCGGGGATAACATGTTAGGAGAGTACCTTTGCGATCTTCCAGCTTATGACCATCCCCGGCCTGGCCTGGCTATCCGGTGAGTACTTCGCACCCCCCTCCGCTCCAATCTGCCCCCATTTCAGCGGCACCCTGACTCACGACTTCTTCCCACCAGACCGCATAGGCCGCCGCCCTATCGTCTTGCTCAGCGCGGCCGCGCTCGGGGTCACGACCTTCCTCTTCGGGTTCTCCACGAGCCTACCGATGATGCTCGTGAATCGCGCCGTGGCGGGATGCGTTGCAGGCGACTCGGCTGTAGCAGCTGCAATGGTGGGTGAGCTCGTGAGCGCGGCAGAGAACGCCGGGTCAACACTCGCGATCTACGCGCTCGTTTGGCCGGCGGGGTATTTTCTCGGGTACGCTGTGCTTTCTGTCACTTCTCGCATCGCATCGTGGTCTGAACTGATATCGTTCTGACTCTGGTTTGCGTGCAGTCCACTTCTGGGGGGATCGCTGTCGCATCCTGCTGAGAAATACAAGTTGTTGGACATCGAGTTTTTAAGGAATTGGCCATATTTTTTGCCGGGGTGTATAACGGGCCTGATTGCCCTCGGCGGGTCCTTGATTGCATTCCTTCTTCTGAAAGAGGTGATGCTCACTATCACCCATCCGAGCATGCGCAGACAGCTCATTGTTGTTCTCTTCCTCGTAGACCCTGCCCATCCAGCGTCCGTGTGAAGCATCAAAAGCGCACTGCGCTCGGAGGCTATCGTCTTCTATTTCCTTCGCCAGTGCGGCGTTATGGGATGAAGCAGAGGCCAGCGAAGAGATGTACGCCCCGCCCGAGTCACACAGCATCCGCCAAATATTATCGAATCCCGCCATTCTTGCGCTGAGTGGATCGGGGTTCGCACTCAGTATTTTGTGTAGAGGGTTCGAGATCATCCTGGTTCTGTATTCTTTCTCTCCTATAGATGATGGCGGATTATCATTCACCGTGCGTATAACATTACCCTCTTTCTCCGCAGTTTTCGCTGAATCATATTCAAATTACTAAAATGTCATAGACTCAGCGGATAGGATATCTGTTGTCAGCATCGGCGATGCTCTCGATAATGTTCCAATTCCTGTTCCTCCCATATCTGCTGCGCACCTTCAACACAGCGCGGATGTACAACGCCGCGATGTGCATGTTCCCGTTCATCTTCTGCCTTATGCCGCTCCTGAACGTCATTGCACGAGCGGGGCTGGATCCCACTACTGGTCTGATAGGCCCATACGCGACGGGCTTGATCTGGATATGTATATTTCTGCTGCTGTCAATGGCTGCGTTGTCAAATCTGGCATGGGTGTAGGTCGCCATCTCTCTTCGAAGATTCATCCTAATTGCCATGGTATTGCCAGATTCACGATCGTGCTCGCGAAGGAGACCTCGCCCAACCCTGCATCGCTGGGAACGACAAATGTAGGCCTTGCTCATATTTACACACCGTTGCAATGGGCTCATCGGGCTGATTGATTCTGATTTAAGGGCGTTCTGTATGTCTCGTCGAGCGTGGCTAAAATAATTGGCCCTGCCCTTATCAGGTTCGTTTGCCCCCAAGCACTGGACTTCCAGCGGATCTCAGACTCACGGATTTATGTTTATGTATAGTTCTGTGTATGCCGTCTCTGGGAACAGTAGTTTCCTTGGTGGGTTTGGATGGGTCCCTTTCATGCTTCTCATATCGCTCGGGGGCGTGTGGCAATCCAGCAAGATAGTTTCCACTCACAGATGTAGAACCGAGTGAATTGGGTTGTTTATGGTCCTGCTTTTGTTTATTATTTCACGACGCCTGTCACGACGTATAGATCATATTCAGGGATATGTAGATAATGTAGATAATGTAATCGAAGCCACGCCTGCAATTATGTTGGTCAATGCGAACAAAATGGAATATTCTAGAGACTGAGTGGCAGGGTGGCCAGTCGAAATAAAGTTGCTGAGGCCAAGCGCTGAGCCGCTGGCGCGTCGATCCAAATTCTTCTTTCTGTTTGCCATCCGGGTACGAATCTCTGACTCTCTTGTACTTGTACTGGATTTCATCATACTTAAAACTCGAACACAGACCATTCCCGCAAAATGTCTTCGCCAATGCCATCGTCCACAGCCAATTGGCACTGGAAGAACAAAACCGTCACTCGCTGGGCCAAGGAATGGTTCGAGCGCGAATTGACCACTATCACCGTCTCAGGAGACTCCCCAGAGGAATCGGCATCCATCTCAGAAGTTAGAGAGGTGGACGGCGATGTGGAGTTGGGCCAGCGGAAATCCAAGTACGTGTCAGGTCACTACCGAGCGGAATGAATACTGATGAAGTCTACACACAGGTTGATTACCATCTTCGATGTGAAGATCGAAATGCAATGGACGGGCAAGGCCAGTGATGGGACTGAAGTCTCGGGCAAAGTCGTCGTTCCCGAGGTCTCCCATGAAGTTACGGTCGATCACCTTTCGGACTACGTGGCAAGTAAACCCCGCCTCTACAAAGCTTTTCACATATCTAAGATTACCGCGTCGCATCACAGTACGAGTGGTCGCTAAGCACTGCCCGTTCACCCGCAGTTGACGCGGTTTTCGCCCTAGCCAGGGCGAAACTTCCGCCAGCCCTGGAGGCGATATTCTCCACATTCGCCTCTGCCATCGTTACCACGCACGGCAGCGATCTCACCGTATCTGGCGTTTCAACGCCGAACACTGGTACTTCCACCCCTGCTCCAGCGGCCGTGAAGGCTGCGGCGGTGTCACCCGCAAATCTAGCAAAGAAGATTCATGACAAGGCAGTCAACACCGCCCGCGTCTCAGTTGAGGCCACTTTCATGGCCTCCGCTGACGACCTCTTCAGCATCTTTACAGATGAGAAGAGGATTCCTATGTGGACTCGTGCAGCAGCACAGGTTAGTCGCAAGATTTCGAATCTGCTACTCTGTACCTAACGATGTATTGCGTTTAGTCCACAGCGACTGCAGGATCTTCCTACTCACTGTTTGGCGGCGGTGTGAAGGGCACGTATATCTCACTGACACCAGGGAAGGAGATTGTTCAGACCTGGGCTTTGCAGAGCCCTACTTGGCCAGAAGGTGCGCCCCACACATACAATGGCGATGCATAGCTCACCCCATTGGATCATAGGACACAATGGTACACTGACGACGACCCTGGTACAGTCCACTGACTCTACGAAAGTTACGTTCTCTCTTGAGGGCGTGCCTAAGGGCTTGGAGGAAGAGATTACCCGAAACTTGGAAGGATACTAGTGCGTAATCACTTAAACTCGTTTCTCATGCGCGAACCTCACACGCACCGCAGTGTACAAGGGCTAAAGTCGATTGGGTACGTCCAACTGTTCCCGTCTGCCCCATCTCAGCCGTCGACTACGAAAACACATTCGACGCAAAAGCGATCCAGCAAGAAAGCTTCATCGTCGTCGTCGTCGTCGCCGCCCTCATATATACCCGCTATCTTTCTTGGCGTCATAGTTCTCGTGGCGGCATTCTCAATACCTTACTTTTCCAAATAATCTCCTAATATTATTGACCACGGGGCTGACTCGTGCGTGTTTTTCATCATCTGCATTGTTTTCCCACAGGTTGGGTACCACACTCTAGACGACTTTCTTCGGATGGGCTAGTTTGTTTTTGGATATCTGACTGGACTGGGTGGGACCAATTTGCAATTGCAAGATATCGAGGGTCCAGATGACAATGTAGCGTGATTCGTATAGAGTGTATCAAATGGGAAGCAGAGGTCAATTGTAGCGTTATCGCATCTTGTTGGAGGACCGTGCATGTATGCTCTCCTGACGTGCAAAATGGGTTGGAAGTGCAAGCACTGCAAACCAAACGGTCACGGTGGAATACTCGGATGCGCGGCTTCTGCAAAGCAGTCTGCTAGGTAAGGATTAAAACATACCTATACATTTACTCTCAGCCACGATTTCTTGTAACAAAAGTCTGCACCAATACCATTATTCTCGTGATTCTTTCGCAAACTCTCGGGGAGATGCCAGGCCATGTGGAATACAATCACTTCACGACCAGGTCCAGGTGATCCGCCCGGGCCCCTGCCAATAGTACCAGACTTGAAGTACACCGCAGTGAAACCACGATCTTCGATGCATCCTGGAACAGCTCTTGCTCTAAACTTCTACCACCTGCTTCTAAATAACCCATTATGATGTCCGGCCTGGGGCAAAATGACACCTTTGATCAGGAAGAAAATGACAATGCTCATGACTGGCGTACCTAAGTCGCAGTCGGCAATCGTTGGGCTCTAGACTCGCACAGGATACTCTTGGGGATACTCTCAGTCAAAATGATGACCGCCATTCCAGTGCCATTGGTGCTTGTAGTAAGTAGAGTATGTCCTAAGCGATGGTTATGACGATTGCAGCATGTCACCCATCGTCCACCATCGGCGCCGCCGACGCGTATGCTCGAGATCACCGCTAAGCCGTTATAGATCAACAATCATGGCTCTGAGCGTTTCCCAGAGGTCCACTGGCAACGGCGCAGACTCTTGCTCCGGCTTCTCCTGTAGCATAGGCGCCCCTCCCTTTCCCTTTGGCCCGTCTTTGGGCACCGCTGACACCAAAGAGCTTGATGCCCCATTGCCTGGCGGCTGCGGTACTCTCTTCTTCTGTTCTGCGAGTTTTTTCTTCTGCAGTTGACGTAGACGCGCCAAGTGTGCGTCATAGGCAAGCTGCTTACGTTGGAGAGCTTGATGAAGGTCGTCGAACACATCGATGGCTTGGGACGTTAGTTCCGTGTATCTAGCGCTAACCTTGAAGGGTACACTTCCGCCTTCCGGTGGAATGAGAAAATTTCTTTTGACGAGAACACACTCGACAGGGTTGTTGGTAAGCCACCATTTCACTGCGCTGTTGGGGTTGTCGATACAGCAAACATACAAGAAGACCCATTTGAAGGAGTCGCAGTCGTGCTTGTAAATCGCGTCGACGAGCCCATAGCCAGGTTGAAAATCGGGGTTTGACAGTATGTCGAGGGAGAGGAACGGGACTGTGCCAGTGCGCTCTAGGTTTTTGGGTCGGACTACGTTGTCCATTCGGGATAGGTCAAAATCACTCAGAACACCCGTGTCTCTGCGAGGATGCCACATCAAGTTTTGCAAACTGACGTCGCAGTGTTTAATCCCATTTATCCAAAGGTAGTAATGACCTGTAAAAAGATTAAGACCATACCAAACGAAAATAGCAAGTGGTACGTACAGTCAACTATGTGCCGGAAGAATCGAAGGAAGATATCGGGGGAGGGACTCGTGATCTCGCGCAACTTCACGAGTACAATTAGACGACACGTTCGCGATCCGCCACGCATCTGTTCAGGCAGCAGTCCCAATGCATTTCTGATGGCGCCGGTCGCATACGACTCTGGAAGATCTTTGGAGCATATGACCTCGGGCAAGTGTCCGGCGATATGACGTTGTCCGTCCTCATCCCGGTCGGCGATCTTCTGAGCTGCCGCAATAATCTCGACTTCGCTGATGCACGTACTTGCTGGCCATCCGACTTTGAAAAAAAATTCGTCTTTCAAATCGTTGAACCCTTCCACGTCACGTTCAACGATCACTGTTTCCACGCGGGTGGCTCGACCGCAGAGTGTTGGACGCTCATAGAGGATATCGTTTGTGAGTGTGACCGTATACGTGTAAATTGGATCGGTATCGGTTACTGGAGTGGTGAAAATGAGTTTAACGGGTGCTGTGGGGTCGGGGGGACGCTCAACATCGGGGTCAAAACCCCAGTCTTGGCGATTGAACCGCTGAAAAGCGGCCAGTAAAACCACGAAACGAGGAAAGTCCTTGATGAAGTCGTGACCATACGATTGGATAGCGCCCTGTCTGTCGTAGATCCATAACCATAGAGTTTGGTCTGGCAGGTATGCATGAGTAACGGCGCGGTGGTCGAGAGCTAGCTATTTACCTTCTACAAACATGCTAATAACCTTCAAAACTCCGGCGGCCCTGTTTAGAGATAGCAGTGCGTACGATGCAGACTGGACGATGGGACGATATCCATCATCTTCGGTTTCGAATGCAGTTCTCTGACGATTTGTTTCCTGGGAATTGTCGCCAATTTCATCTTCAGCAACTGCCTTGCGTTTCTGGCCAGCAGCTGTGTAAGTAGACTCGTCAATAACAGGATATATGCTGAAAGGTCTCATACGCACAATGCAAACTGGTATTAGTCGATGACGTCGTTACACATGGAGTCACGCCAGTCGCTATACGAGCAAATCAGGCCATGTCTGAAAACTATCGAGAGTTTTATACGCACATGGGTTGTTGTCTGCAGCCGACGTTTCAGCGGGCGCTACAATTGGAAGGTTGGTTCATGATGTGTCCACCAGAATTGAACGACTCACCATAGGCGTCTCGAGAGCAATTCTCACCCCATGCCTGCAGCATGTCAGTTATCGTTTTGGGATCTGCGAAGTGTGGCTGTTGGTCTCCAGGCCATGCATTGGGGGGTGCCGCCATGTCCGTTGTCTTCTTAAACTCCATGCAGGACAATATAGCAGCCACCGGAAATCGGCTCCGTAGGTTGGTCTTGTCTTTCACACTCGTCGGTAGAGCAGCCCAATTGAGTAACTGCAGGCGAGTCATCTCAGACTTCCTGGCGCTCTTTTCAGCATGGTTGATAACATTTGCGACAGTATTTTCAGCGACGATGACGATGTCCGGAGAGCGTTTGATGTCGGAGTGGTCCATCCGGAGGACAACTGGCTGGGGATTATTGATGTGGAAGAGGATACGAGCGGCGTCTGGGGGACGCAAAAGGTCTTTGAGTGGGGAATCCTCTGCCCCAACGAGCTCGAGAACAGCGTTGGAGAGATTGACGAATGCTTGGTATCGTTCAATTTCACTCAAGTCTGGCTCGCAACTGGAAGGGTTGATGAGCGACAGGACACGCAATATAATCGTAAAACTCACTAGTCTTCCATGTACTCTGTAATGGTTTCATAAACTTTCTTACGTGCAGCGTAGTCTTCTGGGTCCTCGTGGGTGCGTTGCAAAATGTATTGATGGCAGTTAGACATTGCTCGAGTGAGTGGGCGTCGGTTGAGACTGGTCGCTATTTGGTTGAGACGGGGCAGCCACGGTGGCTAGAAAGACGCTCAATAACTTGTCAAAAGCCACACTCGGGGTGTTCTTCAGGTCGCGCATGAGGGCAGGAGAATACTGCTCGCGACTGCAAATGATTATGACTGTTCAATTTGAGAATGAACGATCATGTGACGGTCACGCTCACCGCGTATGTTTCGGCACATCGCTAGCCACAGTCCACAGCTGCAGCACTTGATGAAAATTTCAACGGCGTGGAATTGATATGGCCGTTGGCTGCAGCATTATTGGGGAGTTGACTTTGGGCTCGAGGTGGCTCGACAGACATGTTCTTATTTGGGAAGGTTGAGTCGGACAAGGGGGGGGGGGGAAGCTGATAAGTGATGCTAACTAACTCGTACAGTTCAAGGGCATCTTACTTATAAGTTTTTCTGGAGCGCAGTTCAGAGCAATATTTGGGCATTTTCGGCTCAATTTAAATCATAACATGAGGTAGCTGGGTACCTAAGAAGACCTGTAAGGCAAAACTGCCACCACAGACATATTCGATCCCAATTTCAATATCGATCATCCTACAATCGGATGTGGCAAGTTAGCAAAACCGCTTACAACTACCCCAGAGGGGACAAAGTGCCACCAGGGACAGATATTTAGACCCTTATACAATCACGATCGTCCTGATCTGATGCGGTGAGGCCGACAACCAGTGTGGCAGTTTGATGTATCTTAGGTGCAGTCACCCCAGTAAAGGGCCACCACCAGAAATCATGTTTACTGATATCGATCTTGATCATCCTGATCTCATTCGGCGATGTCGACAATCGAGAGCGTCTGAGTCCCGAGAAATTGCGTATGTGATATATATGCAGCTGAAAACGCACACATATTGTATTACAGCATTGTGAGAGAGATGTTTCTAAGATGCCCAGGGCCCTTGAATTGTACGCGTCAGTGGTTGGTATTCATTATCACTGCTTCCCATGATGTCTCACTCGACCCTCCCCAGGTAAGAACACGGCTGCTGGACCTCCGAAATTGAGCCCACCCTGAAATAAGTGTGTGGCACCCAACAACGCAACAAATTCTACTCCCATGAAATTACTTCGGCTAATGTGCGTGAGTTGTCACATGATCGTCTCACATGATCGTCTATTCTCAAACTGAACGTTCAACGGGCCTGGCTGAGTTGACGGATGGATGCCGAGTCCTGATGGCGAGTTAGATGGAATATTACTGTAATGAATGGATAGGCAGAACAGGCTTTAAACGTGCTGACCCATGTCAGCCTTTAGTGGCGGATGCACGAGACTTTTTGCCACCATCCCGATTCTGCTCTGTGGCATCTGACGACTTTGGGTGCTTCCAAAACATCACTGGAATGATATGTACAACCAATTTCCTGAAAGTCTGGTGCCAGAACTTGGCCAGAACAGATGCGTGCGTATCATTGTTGTATCATTGTTGTATCATTGCTACATCGCATTGCTACGTATCATTATTGTCAGGGGCCGACGGCTAGTTCCGAATTCTTGTAGTTTCGTACCTCAGCTAGTACTTACATAGTAGTAATAATTAGTGCTCTATGCATGTAACTCATTGATCGCCACTGCTATCACCACTGGCCGGCGCCGATATGACACTCACTCGGTTCTAACTTCCAAGTCCATGTGCATGCAATCATATTCCTCCTTGGTGCGTGCCAGAGCACATATTTATGTTGGGTTCCTTTCCACCCATCTGAGTTTGTCTAGAAAACATAGCCGAACGCGCAGCAAGGGTCAAGCGGGAGCCCGATCGGATTCGTTGAACGATCGGCTCCATTGATTATCGTCCTTGCTAGCAGCTGCAACTCTGTGGGCCTGTCACCTCCACCTGTAAATATCATATATATACTATCATTCTAGGCTATGTCTCCCTGTACATGTATATGCCAAGTCCTTGATTTCAATCCCCAGTTCAGTAGCATAAATACATTATGACGGTTTCTTGCTATAAAATAATGGCAGGTGAGCAGGGTTTAGGAACATGCACCACATCATAACGTGGGGTGTAGATAATACTAGTTATACGTATCAGTAGATTATCCCTTGATCATCCCTCAGCCGTTCTTGTCAGAGAACATTCCATGGCCAAGCTCTTTCATTTCTCGCTGACTTATCTATATCCCATTCGATTATCGATAGTTTATCCTTGTTCCGGATCCTTATCAATTAAACACTTCGCTTACTACACGGTGACCCGGAATCACTCAAAACAGTATAAATAGTAGACATGGTAGCACTCACGTTTCTTACACTTTACTTTTCAATCACATCCCTTTCATCTCATCGAGATCTTTGGTGTTGTTCTCTGACAGTTCTACTACAACGTCTGAGGTGAGGATACATACTATGATATTAGACTTATATATTGACATACCTACATATCATTATTCAAGTATACATATTTCCACCGGGCTTCTAGTCGGTCGACCGATTAACTCTCCTTTATAGCACAAGCTGACTATATTGTTATTATTAGATCATCATGCCAGCCTGTCTGAATTGCAGAAGTGCTCCAGCCTTGCACGGCCACCGACTTTGTCGTCCTTGTGGTAGAGAAGTACATAGTAGTGTAAGGGTCGAGCAGACTATAGCGGTCTCACGTGGATCTACCAGCGGTCGTTGTTTGAATTGTCGCGAACGTCAAGCCAAGCCAGGACACCGATACTGTAATCCTTGTGGTAGAGCTAGTCAGGACCGGAGATAGATATGACAATACACAGCCGTTCTACATCAACATCTGAGAGATCGTTATTCAGGTTCAAAGACCGGGACGGAGATTATCTATATATATTTGTGAGCCTAAGATTGCCAGAACCACAGTTGTACCACATTAGGTGGCGATGTTGGGAACTAGGCATGTGGCGTGGGATGCCAAATTCCAATGCTACTGCTGTCCCAATTTCGACCGCTCAAGCGCGCCGTTGACAGCCTCGATTATTTTTTGATGGTTATCCTGATCAAAGGCAGCTGGTTTGACGTATAAGCTATCCGTAGTGGGCTGACGGGAAGTCTTCGAGGCTCACAAAGTTCTCCTTGATGCTGCGTGCATGCGTCCAGAAAATGGTAAATAATAAATTGAATTGAGTAGTTGAGTTATGAACAAAACCGGGTAACAAAATGGATCCCTAATTAGAGCGTGAATGAGTGCGTGAGGTGGATACATATACGTGATGTACAGCTGCAGCAAATAAGATCAAAGATAATAAAGGCAAAGTCTATAGTGAATGGGAAGATCCATCAATGGCTAGTCCTTGGCGAGGATGGTTGCTGGGTTGTAGACTTTTTGCGATGCCGCCGAAGGGAAAAGATCCGTGAGCCCTTTCTTTCTGGCGCGTCTGGTAGCGGGAGGTTTCGGCTGCTCGCCCTGCGCTCGGACAGGTTGGTTTGTATCCGACGCATAGCCACGCCCCCTTCCTCCGTTGCGAAGTCAAAGCCACGATGCACAGAGGCGAGGCCTGTGGACATGTCCGTACGACTGCCTGCACGCAAGCTCATTGACGGCCTTCGGTGGTCCTCGATGGTAGCGACGCTCTCCGCGATAGATATCGGCCGGACGGATCCTGAACGAGGCGTGGCATGGTGTATGGAGGCAGATGAACGAGGTCCTTTCAATGCCTGGAGAGGGGCGTCGTAATAAGCATCTTTCCCAATGTCACGCTCAGGATGCGCTGTATGGTTCCATCGGACGATGTCAATGTCATCGGGCATATAACCAAATTTGTAGGCCTTGGCGAGATACCGAGGCAGGAGGGCGAAAATGATCGTGATAGGAAGGCAGAGCCAGAAGTATGCCGATTCGAATAGATAGTGGTCATTCCCGTATGCACCGGTTGCAAAAAAGGCAGGTTTGACAACCGAATAGATCGCCTGGGGCATAATAAGTAACCGATACCGGAAAGTGGCAATCTTCTAAGCTTACCGTGTAAAGCCAAATGAGGACAATGCCCAGGAATGTGGCAAACCAAATCCAGCCAGTCCAAGCTGTCGTGTTCAGGCCACAGAACAGGTTGGCGGCTAAGACGGCCGAAATAGCCATAGTCTTGAAAACAGTGAGTAATCTCGCTTGGGCTGCACGCTGCAAGGAAAGCTTACCGTTGAATACTCATACAGGCCCACTTGGAATCCATCAGTGCGAGGGGTTGGGGACAGGTACGCGAACTGGACGATGAAATAGATTATCGCAGACTACAAAGGATTCCTCGGTGAGCATTATGATACGCATTAGGAAAATGGAGATACATACTTGATAAACGGCATCAATCATGTAGACGGCAAATTGACGTTGTGTGAACCATTTCCCTTCTCGTCCGTAACGGTACAGCTCGGGGAGGGCCATCAGCACGGAATCGTCTAACAAAAAAATCGTCAGCCAACAGGCATATAAACCAGTAGGTGGGCTTTACCAGTGAAGCGGTCAAACACGCCGATACCAATCACAGGGGCGATTGTCCAGAACGAATTCCAGAACAGCAGATAGGTATACTCCAAGACACTGCAACGCCGTAAGCTCGTAGGTCTGGACAGTAATGCGGTGTTACTCACTAATTCGCACTCCAAGCACAGTAAATCTGGAACCACCACAGCACGCCAATGCAAATCATGTTCTTGTAAAAGAAATTGGAAATCATGGTGCCGTTGCGTGCGTATGACCAGTGGCCGTGGACGAGCAATAAGCGTTTGAGGAAACGGAACTGGGCAATCGCATAATCCGACGAGTTGACAGCTTGCAGTCCCTCTTCCCCGGATATACCGACACCGACATCAGCAGCCTAGCCATCGCCGTTAGCATCCAACTTTAAGAGCGCAAGAAAGAGCAATAACGCACCTGAATCATGCTAACATCATTAGCACCGTCGCCGATGGCCAATGTCATAGCGCCGAGACCGTCCTTGACCAGTTTGACAACGAGAGCCTTCTGAAGGGGAGATACACGACAACACACGACACCCTCGCACTGCGTAGCCAAGCGCAAAAGCAGGTGCTTGTTCTGCTCATCTGCCAGGGCCTGTACCGCCGTCAGTCAATGTCAACCCACGGAGAAATAGGACATACGTGTTCCAAAGCCGCTCCGTCGATAACGAGCACAAATCCACCCGGACGGTCACCATTGTCGGCCCCGACAATGGACGAGATGCCTGTGTTGACGCGCCGCATGGGGAAAGGCCGGCCGTCAGGACCTGCGATGCCGAGCTCCGCTTCACCCGCTATGACCCCGTCGTCCTGCAGGATGCCGCTCTCCGGGAAGTAGTCCTCGACAGCCGTGAGCATCTGCTCGTACACCGGGCGCCCACGCTGGTTGCCGCCGCGGACGATGATGATGTTCGACTCCTTGCCGATGAGGTTCGTGCTGTGGCCGATGGCGATGGCGGTCTCGAGCTTGTCCCCGGTGGCGACCCAGATCTTGATGCCGGCGCGCTTGAGATCCGCAATGGCCTCGGGGACGCCATCCTGCAGGCGGTCCTCGATGGCAGTGGCCCCGAGCAGGCGCAAGTCGCGCTCCAGCTCCTCCGAGACCTTCTCGATCTGGCCCTCGCGGTCGTCCAGGGTCACACTCGCGTCGTGGTAGCGCTGGCTCCATTTCTCATATTCATCCTCTGCAAACAAAGATCAGTCACCACATCCTCAAATCGGCACACGGACATACCACTGATGACCTTGTACGCAAGCGTCAACGTCCGCAACCCATCATTCGCGAAATCATCCAGCTGCTTCTCCGTGACATTCTTCAGCTCCTCGCTCCCCTCCTTCAGCCGCTCAAAGATCACATTGTCCGCGCCCTTCGTCAGCAAAAACAGCCGCTGGTCCTCCGTGTCGAGCTTGCGCAGCACCACGCTCATCCGCTTCCGCGCGCTCGTGAACTCGAGGATGTTCAGCAGCTCGTACCGCTCGATCGCCTCCGAGAACGGCGTCTGCAGCCGCAGGATCTCCTTGTCCCGCCCCCGGAAGACGAACCCGCAGTCCGCCGCGGCCTGCACCAGCGCGGCCTCGTCCGGGCTCTGCGCCTTGTACTCGATCGCGCCCGTCACGGGGTCCACCGCCGTCAGCACCGTGTGGCACAGCGCGAGCACGGAGAAGAACCCGTTCAGCATGCGCGCGTGCGCGGCGTTGTCGGTCCCCGACTCCGCGTTGATGGAGGAGGCGAGGTCGTCCTTGAGGCTCTGGTCGTGGAAGTGCGTGAGCACGCCCTTAGGGAGCGTGGTGGCGCTTGGCGCGAGTGGGTCGGGCGTGGCCTCCTGGCCCTTGATGGAGGCGGTGGTGTCCGTGTCCGAGTGGCGCCCCTTTGCGACGCCGCCGCCGACGGCCTGCGTGTCCTGGCTGTCCCCGTCGACTGGCGCGTCCGCGTCGCCCTTGTACACTTTGCCGCCGATGGAGCACTGCCTGAATACCATCGAGTTCTGCACGGAGTCAGCTCGCATATAGAGCAAAAAACAAAGGGAAAGGCGCTCACCTGCGTCAACGTGCCCGTCTTGTCGCTGAAGATATACTCAATCTGCCCGAGGTCGTCCGAAAGATTCCACGTCCGCGCGAGCGTCGCCTGGTTCGTCTTCTCGTACCAGATGTCCTTGTCAAAGTAGATGAACGCGGCCTGGCACGTGCGCACGGCCTCCACCGAGATGTACAGCGAGATCGGGACGATGTTCTGGAATCTGCGCCCCTTCGCATTAGTGTATATTCATTTTTGCGCGAGAAACAGCGCGGAGGAGGGAAAGATACATACGTGATCAGTGCAAACGCCCATGTGATCAGCCCGTTGATCTTCGGATTGTCGTTGCTGCGGTCGTCGAGGTACAGCCACGGCGCGTCCATGATGTATTCCCGCTTCTCGAGGATGCTGTCCGCAATCGCGCACACGACCGCCATGATCGCGAGGACGATGAGGTTCATGAAGCTGAAAATAAATCAACAATGCATAAGTCAAAATATAATAGCCATCATATGTGCGGGCACGCACACTTGGGGATTCATCATCCGCTCGACCTTGCTGCGCTTACTCGGCGTGCCTCCCGAATTGAGCACGATCTTGGTGTCCTGGCCCGTGTATATCACGATCCCGACCGCCCACCGCGTGTTCCTAAGGACGGTGCCGCGGAGCAACGTCATGTTGATATCCACCGCGTGCTTCTCCTCCCCCGCGACGACCGCGCCCGCGAGCTTGTACATGTTCACGTCCGGGCGGTCCAGGTCCACGCGGAACGCGTTCTCCTTGGACGCGCACGCCGCAGCGGAGCGCAGGTGCGTGAGCGCGGGCACGGCGTTGCGGCTCTTGAGGTTCGTCTCCCCGTCCAGGTTCTTCGTCTCCACAAACGCGACGTTCTCCTCCTCGCTCGTCGCGCAGATGAGGATGTCCGCGGGGAACGACTCGTTGTCGAGCACCTTGACGAAGTCGCCCACGCGCACGTCCTCCCAGAGCGTCTTGCGCCAGTGCGGGCGCGTCGGCGCGTCGGCCGAGAAGAGGTGGTGCGCGGTCGACTCGTCGTCGTCGTCCAGCTCGTGCTCGGGTGGGGCAGTAGAGCCATTAGCCACGACGGCCTCGGGCGCACCGTGCGCGAGCATCTCCGTGTCCATGCTGTCCTTCACGCCCTCGGGCACCCTGGCGGCCTTCGCGCTGCCCTTCGCCACGGACTTGGGCACGAAGCCGCGGACGAACGTCTTGGCCTTGCGCTCCATCAGATTCGGGTTGACCCACCCGCCGTCCTCGCCACCCGCAAGGACGCGGATCTCGGTGTGGTTGACCTTGCGGTCGGACTGGTGGCGCTTGACGTCCTCGTAGGCGTCCTTGATGGCGGTGATGCCGAGCACGATGAGCAGCGGGAGGATGACGAGCCCGGGCGAGATGGTGCTGAACTTGGGGAAGAACTGCAGGATGGCGATGCCGAGGAAGAAGCTGCGTCAATGGCCACACACACATCAGTATTCCGCACAACAACAGCTGGAAATTGGAAGAGGAGGCTTACACATTGGCCACCCGCCTGAACTGCTCGAGCAAATTCCGCGGCAGAAATGTGATGATCGTGTACTTGCTGGTGATGACCTGGTTGGTGCAGTAGACGTGCTCCTTCTTGGGGCGCCCCTTTGCATCGTGGTAGTCTGCGGGGAGGTTCTCGTTCAGGTAGACTGCGCGGGGAGGGCCGATAGGGCGCCTGCTCGAGAATAGGGACTCGACGTTGAACGCAGCTACTTTCTTGTACCACGACGAGATACCTGCAGCCGCCATAGCAGGGTATTAGGGGGGTGCAGTACTAGGGGGGGTAGGAGGAGCAGTGGCAGTTCAGATGGACATGTTATCCAGGTGGCTATCAGAGAGAGGCTGTCGGACTCGACGGCTCAATTTTGCACGAACTGACGAAGCCGTCGGCTGTGTGTGACCAATTCAGGTGTGTAAGTTTGTAACACAAAGTCCCCGATATTCCTCGGACAATCGGACAACGTGTCATCAGTTTATTGTAAAAAAAAATAACATGAATGCCTGCAACTGTGGGTCTTCATTCAATTTATGCTGTATATATATAGTAGCTTCGATCTCAGAAATGCTGTTCAAAATAAAGTGGAGCCAAAGCATGCCCTAGTGCTGACAGCGCAAGCAAAGGCGAGTGACTCGATGCTGACAACAAACAACGGAACTTCCGATCTTAGGCATCTCGAAGCTCGACCCACCCCTTACTTACCCGCTGCCAAGCGGAAGGCCCGATTTTGATGCAAAAGAATATGCAAAAGATCGATTCCCACGCATCCGTAAGCAGCCGAACCCGCTTTTAAGCAAACCCCATGACGCGTCAACGTGGCACGTAAAGTTCTTGGTCGGCCGTGATTCTCGGGCAGATCGCATTGCAAACGGGCAGCACTTCGGGCATTGTCAAAAATGTAGCATAAACGATTATGAATGAGCGAGAAAAGGCGGACGACACGCGGCTAGAAATCCGACAAATGTAAAGAACGAGCGGGCGAGAGGGATTATCTCAGGGGGTATATAGATATTCGACGTGATACTGCGCAAAGATAGACATTCGAAGTGATGCTGCGCCAACTGTCAGCGCCGAACGCCAGGGATTTGAACAGGCAGACTTACGTCCAAATAAGGCTGGTATTTTAGTTGGCAGGCGGGCGCTGGGCGACACCCTCCTTGAGCGCGAGCAGCTGCTTGGACCGGAACGCCTCATAGTGGATCTGTGCGGTCGTCTCGATGAGGTCTTGCAGGTGTGTCCTGTGCACGGCATGCCGTCAGCAATTATACACCAACAGCGACAAAAACGCAATGAAATAATGTGTACCTTGTGAGGAAGTTGCGGAGGTGCATGAACTCGCAGTGCTCCTCGCTCTCGACGTTAACCACGCCCCACCGGTTCTTGCGCCCACGCACAGACTTGCCGTCGATAATGACATTGCGCTCAGACCCAACCACCGCGAACGGAATCATGCTCTGCAAAACCTCGCATCAGCCCCACCACCAAAACGACCAAAAACCAGCCAAATAGATAAAAACGCACCCGGATGCTCTCATTCAGCTGAATCTCCTCGTCGTCATTCTCATCAGTGTCGAACGGGTACAGCCGGATGTTGTTGTACACCAGCTCCGCCCGGATCTTCTCCTTGAAGATCGCGCGCTCCTCGAACATGAGCGAGTCGCTCTTCGCGATGACGGGCACCACGTTCACGACCTCGCTCAGCTTCTTCATCACGATCACGTCGATGGGCCGCAGCGAGTGCCCCGTCGGGTTGATGAAGAACAGGCAGCAGTGGATGCGCGTGTCCTGGATGTAGCGGTCGCGCATCGCCGTGAGCTCCTTGCGCAGGTACGCCGAGTGCTGGTCCTTGATGTACTTGACGATGGGGTCCCAGCTGCGGCGGGGAGGGGAACATTAGCGGCGCGTCAACAGAGGAAGGGGGAGGAAAACGCGGCGCACCAGTTTTCATTGTTGACCTGGTCGCCGTACCCCGGCGTGTCGACGATGTTGAGCCGCAGCTTCACGCCGTTCTCCGCAATAACTATCATTTCGCGCCCTCAGCAAACGCATTTTAAGCACGCGAGAAAAGGGAGGGAGACTGACCATGCGAGACCGCCTGAATCTCCGTCGTCTGGCGCACGGGCTCGTCCGCCTCGAGCCGCCCCTTCGAGTCGATGAGGTGCGACGCGAAGATGGTGTTGATCAGCGTCGACTTGCCCAGCCCCGTCTGGCCTGTGCACGGCAATGCGAGTTCGCGTCAGCGGCTGTTTCGTATTTCGTATTTCGTAAAGCAGGCAAAAGGCCACGAAAAGAGCAGTGGGTGCAGTATCGGTATTCATTTCGCGCGAGAATTGCGCCAGAAACGACACCAGCCAAGTACACCGGGCCAGGAAAAGGATGGGGAAACAAAGGAGGGGGGAGAGGTGGGGGAAATAGGTGGGAGACGGGACGCACCAACAACGATGACATTGAACTGGAACCCGCGCTTGAGGAGCTTGTGCTCTATCTGCTGCGTGATGGTGTCGAAGCCGACATACGAGGTCGCGCGGATTTCTTCGGCAGTGGCCATTGCGTGAGGTGGGCGGCGAGGAAGGACGGTGGAGGGGAGAGGGTGCGGTGAGGGTTGCAAGTTGCAAGTTGCAATTTAGAAATTGGCGAGAAGCAGCGGTGGCTGAAAATTGGGGGTGCCGCATTGGGCGGTGTGGCGCGGCCGCGGGATGTTTCTAAGTTCTTGAAGTTGAACGACTCGGACTTGTTGTGCATTCTTTCTAGGCCACCGCATTGCTGGACTATCTTTATTCATGTTCAATCCTCCAGACTATGATAATCTTGCTCAGGGAATAGCACGCTGCATCATCGAGTTAACCGCGAGTCGGACACTGGCAGCACGCAAACGCACAGTCTGCTACACGGTACACCTCCCAAACCAGCCCTCAGTGCAAAGTCCCAGGATGCTGGATCTGACAATTTGGACGATGCTCGCCTGGCTTTCATGCAGGATCTTGACGCATGCACTCCTCTATTGCCGTCGATTTCCTGCTACTGCAACTGCCCTTTGATCCTGAAATCATTGTTGTGTCAACGAAACTGCAAGCATGCAGGGACCTGTTTTCCTTTGGAAATTGGGTCGATCTCAATACGAATATATTCAAATCTAAGGCCGTTCCTTTGCACCAAGTAGATCGACCTGATCATTGTTCGCATGCTCTTCTCGATGCCGTTCAAGGTGAGAAGTTTCCCATTGCTCCATCATGACGATGCAATTTGAGAAACAGCAGGTCTGGCCCCTTTTCACAAGCACGACCTGGTTCAAAGTGAGACAAATATATCGCGGTACAAGAACAGGGCAAGCCGAATCCTCTCGAGCACGTAAAGCATGGCCATCAGATGCAATATGGTTCCGAGCATGCATTATCATTGTCGTCACTCCTGAAGAGGTGTGCATTGGATGGTCGGCATAAGTGCGGGGCGAAGAACATCAAGTCTTGGTTGTGCATAACGTACTCCTGCTGTGCCTGTCCAAGGTTGCGTTTGATGCACTGGCAGACAATTCACACGGCTTCTTGTGCAGTTCCGCATGTTGAAATGAGTTGCACCGGGGCTCTTTCCCCACGCTCTCGCTTTCAGGATTGTCAAACGTTCCACATCGAGACCCATTCTCAGCACTCTCGTCCGTTCCTTCCCTTGTGCACATCTGGGTCATCGTGGTTAAGACCCCAGGGTAACTTGCTATAATATCGGTTCGGTGTCATGCCGGAGAACATTTGCAATATCTTTAGGAAGGTGACATGCATTCGAGGCAAGTAAACCTTCCGGTCAACGATATGTTTCGCGCGACAATGGTTGGCTATGTCTGGCTCACGACTAGCATTGTGCTCCCGCATAAACGGGCAGTGCGGTATTGCGATATCGCAATATCAGGAGCAAATATATGGATTGTGGGTAACCCGTGTCTATAGCGTCTTGAATACGCTTGAGACGACAGGTGTCATCCACATTGGAAGGAGTTAGTGGGGGCACGAATTCTATCTATCCTCGCGGGAGGTGTTAGCAGTGATTTACATCAAGGTCTATCTATTTTGATATATCCTAGCACCTCATCCGGTGAGATGAGCTATATAGTAACTCTTGGGATGGGCAGATGCATTAGCAGCACGGGATTGAATCACATCAAATTTGCCTTTATTCTGTGGCGTTATTAAATGGGTGTAGGTTCGTATCCGTCTGTAAACGCGATACGACGCCGAGGTGCAAGTAGCTTCGTGAAAACGCGGCTTGTGTACATAGGGTAGTAACAAGCCTAAGACGGACGGGGTGTTGCGAGAGGGCGGAGGGTGCCTCGGATATCAGAATTTCGAGAATTCAGCCTCGTGTATATGTGGTTTGTACCTTCTCGCGTTTGCATAGCAGGGTTGGGGTTTGGGGAATAGCCGAAGCGTGACTGCGAATTCACATAGCGTGATAATTTTGAGATAGACCAAGGATAAACTCCAGGTGTATCGACGTATGACCCCGCGAAGAGATGGTTTGGAGTGGACGCAGAGAGCAAGGCACTTGAATGGACTGGTCGGACTGTGGGCCTGCTGTGAGCCGAATTCCGAGTCGAAATCACACTTTGTTTGCAGCTGTTTGCTGTGGCTGGTGACGCGACGAGGAGCAAACCGTGACTTTGCAACCATTTTCGACTTGACACCACTTGCAATTGGCACTGTTGCGATGACCCACTTGCGATGACCCACAATTTTGTCGTCAAAAATCAATTTGATTCAGTGTAAGTCTTATCTTCCCATACCCATACCTCCAAGAAGTCAGTTTTAGCCCTGCCCTGTGCCTGACGAGTTGGAGCGGCATTCCTTTCGATCTGGTCAGGTCTCTCAACATGAAACGCATAAAGACATCGTGCGTTTCGGTGTATTGATCAAACCCATCTACTTCTGTGTCAGCCGGCTGACACAAGGCTTCGTGGGGCTTCACGCCAACGTCCTGCGCTATCCTGCTGCACTGCAAGTTCTTCCTCCCAGCATCTAGATCTGCGCCGCTCCTCGTCTCTCGCCTTCAACATCTCCTGCGGTCGCTGCTAGACGCGCACGTTCACGGGAAGCGCCCCAAGCTCGGTCCCCGCAGCAAGTATCCGCGAATCATCGACATCTGCGGACAGGGTCTCAGCCTTATCGCTGCTGCTGGCAATCACCACTGCACACTGTCGGCCTACAATCACGAATGATTTTTATTCAATGATGATAAAAGTCATATGCAGGGCAATTTAGCCCGCCGCCGCCCCGATATAGCTATCCCAGCACCTTTCTGGGTGTCTGGCAAACACTGTGGCTGTGTTCGCGGGGGCCGCCAATTTTCTCATGCGTCCTCAGCAAACAGATGCACGCTGGCAGTTTGTGGAGTCGGTGCTGGCGGGGTGGACTGGTTGTGCTCAGCCAGAGGTTTGATCCGTCTTCGGGAGATGGCTGGAAGGACGTCACATGGAGATGGAGCAAGTTGAAGTCGCCTGAGTGCTTCAAGTTGCTTTGGTAGCTTGTTGACGAGTATCAGCCATTACACTGTGGCGCTCGAGGGGGTAATGCTTAAATACCAGAGGGTGCACTCGAATTTTATTCACCAACCTCCTCCTCTTCAATCCTCCCGCACATCTTCTCCCAATCCATAATCATGATGTTCGCTTACTCTCTCGTCACCTTCGCCGCCCTCTTCGCAGGCAGCGCTCTTGCCGAGTCCCACCAGGTCACTGTCAGTCACCCCCAGCACAATCACTTCAAAATGCTAAAATACGAACCCAGTTCGTCAACAATTGCGGTTCTGGTACTCCCCAGTTCCTATACGCCGGGGGCGGTGATCAGGGCGCTGGTACCATTCAGGGCGAGCTGAACGGCGGTATCGCCTGGCTCAGCGGCGCGGACAACTGCCAAGACTCCGGGAAGAACTGCGGTGTCGTCGAGTTCTCGCTCCAGAACACAGGATACAGCCAGGCCGACATCAGCCTCGAAGTTGGGACCAACGGCGAGTGGGGCAACCACCTCTGGTAAGCAAATATTGATCATAGCAGCAATTTTGGAGCTTGGAGCTAAATTCTTGGATTGTTTTCAGGACCTACCCTCTCTCTTTCAACTTCATCAACGGCTGCAGCAACGGCCTTGACTGCCCTGCCTCCGGTTGCAGCACCGCATCTTACACGCCCACCCAGGTTCCCCTCGAACAGTGCGCCGCCGATAACGCCGGTGTAAGTGAAAGCCATTCTTTCGGAGCCATGTGATTATCTGATGATACCTTCTAGATCAACATCCAGTTCTGCTAAGCAGCTGGACTGACTACAAAGGTCTTATATTATTAATATCTTAGATATTGCATATGTACCTCGCTCTTGAATGAATCTCTGCTGCTTAAATTACAGGCAGTTTTCATATGAGATGGGTTATCACTCGTATGACTGCTACTGGCATATTATGTGACTATGTCCCGCAAGAAGGAGTTTTGAGTGGCACACTCGCCGAGATCGTATAGAATATGAGCACTGCGGTACATTCCTGGGTTCACTCACTGCAGTCCATATAGCAGCACATGAATATCTCCGGCTCTTGGTGACTCGTATATTCGGGAAATACCATCACCTGGCATGCATGATCCTATAATTTATTATAACCTACAGCTACAGGGTTATATATATATATATACGCGAATCTAACATCGAGAACACCTGATGCCATCCTAATACCCGATGCTGACACACTTTCCCTTCCACCTGGCCCAATCCCCTAGCACACCCTCCACCAAAAAGTGCGCGACATCCTTCCGGCTCACAGTCCACCCACCAATATCGCCCTCTTTTACTTTATACGCATCTCGGGCTTTCCCGTGCTTCCGTGTACTCGCATCATCCGCCTTGCACGCCCCGTTCATGAGAAGCGCTGGCCGCACCACCACAATATCTTGGAGTGTCCCCCGTGGCAGCCCCTCCACCCCTTCTTCCGAGTCCCAGCCCGCGCCCATAATATCCGCGCCCGCATCCCCGTCCTCCTTGTCCCACGCCCGACCAGAGCAGTACGCCACGACCTTCTCCGCACCGACTTTGTCCTCGTGCGGGCCTGCGAGGAACCAGCTGTACAACGGTTTCAGGGGGAGGGGGAGGGAGGCATGCGACGATTTGGTGAGGCCTGTGGAGGAGATGGTTATGATCTTCGGCGGGGTCGTCTGGTCGGGGATGGTGGAGAGGGTGGTGAGAAGGGACTGCGTGACGAGGTTGGGGGGCAATATGAGGAAGCCTTTCGTCAGACTGAATTTCCCAGCCGTGGCACCTGTTCACCGTGTGCCATCAGTATTGAGATCCAGACAAAAAAAAATAGGTGCTTACCGACGGTGAACAAGAGCACATCAACCCGTTGCTCCCCTTCCCCCTTCGCCGCCTCGGCCCACGCGTGCGAGACGTCCGCCCGCACGAGCGCGTCGCCCTTTACAAGCCGAGCCCGGCCAGAAGCGACATATCCCTGGATATTCACGTCCGCGTCAAAGCATGTGGGGTTGCGCAGGAGGAACGTGACGGTTCCGCCTTTGGCGAGGATGCGCACGGCGGAGTGGTACCCGATGTTGCGCGAGCCGCCGATGGAAAGGAATTTGGAGCCGGCGAACGTCGAGCTGGTCATTGCTGTTGCTGGTACTGGCTGACTGTGTAACTTGTATGGATGAGTATGGATGATTACAGGTGCTGGTCCTGTTATTGGTGTTTGGGGAGGTTGTGTTGCGATTCAAGTCCACCGCCCCGATCTCATTCTTATCTGCCGCTAGAGGGCCGCGTCAGCCTCACTTTCCATGTATACGTATATGTCGATTCAGGCGCAGCGCAGCGGAAGTGAAAGTTGAATAGCATTCTTGCGATCAATATCGACGGGGCAAGGCCATACATAGCCCCGGCATCCAATATTTGCAAAGAGACCTGCAGACACCATCATGATGGTATATGGCCGAGCCTCGGCAGGATGACTAGCAGAGATTTGCAGTTCGCAGTCCGCAGGCCTCTGCGCAGCGCTCCAGCGCCCAGCAATGCAACTTGGAGACCGACACCCATAAGCAGCTTATAAGCAGCTCCGTTGTAACTGATGGTATACGCCCGAGCCTCGGCAGGATGACTAGCAGAGGTTCGCAGTCCGCAGGCCTCTGCGCAGCGCTCCAGCGCTCAGAAATGCAACTTGGAGACTGACACAGGATCGTCGATCGTGCGTCAAACAAGTAACAACATACAGCAACCTTTCACAGCCTCTTGCAGTACAGTGGCCGCAGGTGGCCGCGGACTCAGACACCTTCGGCTGATACCACAAATCACGACTGCAGGTAGTTGCCTCGTTATTAACATTCAATCCAAGAGTTTGACTGATCTTTAATCTACGAGTAGATGGTGGCATTACAGGACGCTCAACGGCTCGAGTGGCTGTCTCTCAAATTACAAGAGATGAACAACGCACGACAAAGGCTACTTGCTCAGGTCGCAGAGCTAGAAGCTGCATCATACACTGTCCAGGCCGAGTACAACACCATTTTCAACAGATCAGCGGCAATCGCGGTACTCCCGAACGAGCTTCTTGCGTCTATCTTTGAAGAAGCGCATAGCAGTGAAGATGGTATGGAACTACTGGTGTCGCAAGTGACCTGTCGATGGCGCGACGTTGCGATAAATACACCCAAGCTTTGGTCCAGAATATGTCTCAATTCAAAGCATGCATATAAAGAGGCCACCTTCGGGATTCTCTATTTGACCAGGTCGAAAGTCGTCGCTCTCGATCTTACAGTGGACATCGGGGATACAAACCTACACGTTATACCCTTTGGCCATATGGTGACTGACCACATTCACCGTTGTCGTCGATTGTCAATCAACTTCAAATCGAATGATGACCATGGGCACCTTCAACATCCTAGCAATACATTTCTAAATCACCTCGTCCCACTCTCTGCCCCACTATTGGAATCCCTCGAAGTATCATACGAAGATTGCAATATCCGTGGCCATCTTACCGACATATTCATGGGTGGTGCTCCAGTGCTTGCAATCGTGCGCGTGGCGAGTGCTGCCTACTGCCTCCCCCCCTTGAACTCTGTCACCACATTGCATTTGATCAATGTCGGCCCATGCATCAACGGTGAAAAATGGCGAAACATGCTCGGTGCCTTGAGGCAGTTGACTTTGCTTGAAGTTGACGGTGATACCGTGACAGATTGGATACCGGGAGCGGCAGTAGAACTACCAATGCTGCGAATTCTTCAGGTGGCAACAGAATTTCAGGCGATTTACGAAACCATCGACGCCCCATCTCTGACGTCCCTCACGCTCTACACTGTTCACGATCCAGAACTTCTATTCCTCGATACCTTATGGTCTTTGGGAGCCACGAAGTTTCCGGCTATTCATACCATCCTTCTTCTTTACTGTGAGGGTGTAGACTCACTCGCGCCACTCATGCGAACCTTTCCCCGTATACAGACAGCAGTGTTTGCCTTCAAAAACGGACGGAGATCGCACAAGGTTTTGCAAATGCTTCAAACCACGGATACCGAGGGTGTATACTGGCCGCGCTTGCATACATTGGCCTTGCCCACCTTGCGATCCTTTGGCGAGCATGATACACGGGAATTGGTGTGGGATTGCATGACAAGTCGAATTAGCATGGGACAACCTATTGGGGCATTGTCACTCGGCAAAGAGGCTTTGGCCGAGTTGATTCCAGTGGACGACGGCCTCCCTTATCCGATGTCATGGATGGACCTCGTGGATGTGGTTGAATATACGGAGGAAATTAAAGCCTGACTACGACAGCAATTAGCTGTGAGCTTGTTTTTTGCTGAGCTGAGCTCGAGAGAAGCGATGGGGGCATCGATGCCACTTGGCGCAGTGGTTGGGATTTTAAGGTCTCTGAATGATGTAATCTGAATGAATGCCAAGTGGATAGAATCGCAGGATGACACGATGAATTCACGATAATCCATCAATAGTGATGGTTCTGTATCCATAAACAGTGCTAGAACATTGTAAGCGGAAAAGAGAACATGTCTCTCCCCTCATACACCTACCCCGGAAGGGCCGCTCGGTGTGCTTATATTATGTAATGTTGGTCCACCATTTATTGATCTCGAGGCCAGGCTTCAGGATACTGGGGGGATGTGATATGATGTTCACTCCTTCCACGGATACACACGGTGCGGGCATACTGGTTTAGAATAGAGGACATACCGTATAGATGAGCGTCATAACACATGCGAATTGTGGCTAATTGAACTTATCGTGCACGCAATGCTATTACTTATAACACGAGATAAGATAAAAGGTGGTTAGTGAGCGAGCTTATCTACAGAGGCGGTGTGGATTGTCGGACGATTAAAAGCTACGTTCACCAGCACCGATCACGGTGATCCCGAGACTCGATAGTCTGTTAGCGCAGACGACAAAGAGCTCGATGGGCAGCTCTGTGGGCAGACTCGGTGACAGCGAAGAGCAGGAGAACATCCAATTCCGATATCCGATCGGAGGAACAACCTCGAGCTCTTCGGGCCCAGACCCTCGGAGTCTGATTCAGAATTGTCAACGTTACCAGTCGTTACTCACTTGGGGAGCTCGTTCATCGCTCTTGCGTCTCTCAGTATTCACCAACTGTATCATCCTCGCACCCTTGAGCTCTAGCCAGGTTTTACAATGTATTTCTTTACACAGTCTGCAGCTGGAACTGTGCTTCAAGATTCCGATAACGCGCCCACCGCACCAACATTCGTTCGGCAGGTCGCCGGCAGTACACCCACACAACCTATCAACACAACGAGAACCCGCAATTCCTTCTCGTCGATGATCGACCTCGCACCAAGTGGAGCAAGACCGTACAAGTACCTACAGGCCACGAGCTGCCAGTCTCTGCGAAGTTCAAGAAGGTGTTGAAATCATTCCGTTCAGTCAAGTGGACCTCTGAGGATTTCCTGCGCGAGTTCTTTGCCGTCAATCCTTTCGACCTATCTCGCCGTCATGGCTGGATCGCTGTGCGGGAATTATACACCGGAAGACCTGATGCAAGACCTCTGGACAAGTTCGCAGTGGGCAAACTAATATTAATGATCTTTGCTCAGTGTCAGCATCAACACCCTACCAAACAATGGGCCCCGTGGGCTCCGTTATAACTTCTTTCGCAGCCCAGTTGATCGGAGACCGACTGGTTCACGAAGCCCGAGCAGTCAGCCCGTCCGACCGACTGCATGCTCGGGCATGTTTTTTTCAAAGAGCACGACTCGGACTCCATCACGTTTGTTGATCTCGGCTTGATCGAAGTCACTCGCAGCACGGTGCAGACAAGCGAACCCCTCGCGCTAGACTATTCTCCGCGCATGGCACAGCCAAATTGACCACAGAGAGTCAACGGGGTGGGGTGCCTGTTCATCGTCGAGCCCGCCCACCTGAACTCGCGAGTCATCGACCTCTTGCTCTGATCCAATCCTCTAACTCTGCTCAGCACGCTCAATTTCATTCGCTGGCTGAGTGCACGGCTGTTTCCTTTGGCTTACGGCATTCTCTACCTCGCGTCATGGTGCCCGCGGATATCATCACGATGAACTCGCATCTCGGTAACACGCCCTGCATCGGCACGCCTAAGTCCATGCTCGAGGGTTTCTCGGACCAGAAGGCTGTCACGATTCACAAATGGGCGCACCACCAACATATATTGGAAGAATGGGCGGTTCACGACGAAAGCCCTCCCTCCTCTTCGATAACATACGGCACTTTCTCCACCAACGCAAGATGCGAATTGGTCGCGAGAACATGATGACCATTGGGATAGCCGCGACACACATCGAGCTGGGGGTGGAGGCCACCCTCGACATCATGGACAGGCGCCGACGAATCATGCAGAATCTGCGATCTCAGGTCACCGTCGACCCGCTCCTCGGTTTTATCGAGAGCCGCACTGGAAGATCATCGGGGAGCTACAATACATCGAAGCCCTCACACGGACCATTCCTCAGCTCGTCCACTTGCAACCTGAGGTCTCTATCTGCTACCGTACGCGGGTCAAGAAACAGGAGAAGCCCGTTGAGAAGGGCGAGATCCACCCGCTGGCCACCAGCTCCTTGGGAAGCGCAGGCAGCAAAGGAGATGGTGGGAGGCTGCATTGCGCAGGACGGTGCATACTTGAGCTATAGGGTGCTTGGGGGAAGTTTTGGTAGGACAGTAATAGTGCACCGCGCGAACAGTGTTTCATCTGGGCATCATCGCAGGCGTCAGAAACTGAATATATCGATATAAAAATTGAACATAAGCACTCACCGGAGTCAAACTTGTCTCTTCTTTCTTCTTGCACTCGCCCGTATGTGTCCCGACACACGTAAGCCATTGATTTTCGACGAGTTCTCTCAGGGACGATTGCCAGGACGCGACCAGGGCTGAACAAGGCTGAAATAATGACTCGGAGACTGTCAGAAGCAGCGGAATCGGCAGATCACTTTGGCCCCTGAGTTGCTGGCCAACAATATTAATGGCCGATGCAGCATTTATCCCTGACCCCTCCCTGACCGAAGCTGATTATCCATACACTCAAAGTAATTTATTTCAGGAGGTGGAAGCTGCAGTCAGTTCCCGACAAAAGCCTGTTTGAATTTGTGGTATGAACGCCTGTGGGCTGTCGCGCAATTGTGGCGCAAAGCGTGGGAATTAAATCGGCTGCGCGGGCAGATTGCCCACCAAGTACCAACGTTAGCTAGCCTCTTGATAGCATGGGTCAAACTTGGGCAACTTATTAATAGCACTGTAACTCGTGGTTCTCCTCATCGTCGCTGTCGTTCTTTACCTCTCGCCTCCTATGTGGACCCACTCAGAAAGAACCCCTCTCATTGAAGGCGGCCCAAGCAATGGAAATAGCGTCCACAGCGACATCAACCGCTCCTTTTCTCAACGCACCGCAGCTCTGTTGGAAGGCGAAGGCGAGCCTTCCTGGCTCGAATCCTACAGATACTTCTGGCTTGGCGATTGGTGGCTCGGTGGTTGGTGGCTTGGCGGTTGGTCCAATATTCTGCTCATTTTCGTGCCTTTGAGCTTTATCTCACACCACTTGAACTGGGATGCTGCCCTGCGGTTCTCGTTCAGTTTCATGGCTACCATGCTCCTCGCCAAGGTACGTTGCGCCTGTCATAGCTTTTGCGAAATTCCATGAGGTTGATCGTGCAAACGTCCCGTTAAGCTGCTTGGAACGGCCCCAGAGCAAATATTAATGCCCATGGAGTTGGGTCAAACGCTGTCTGGGCTGCTCAATGCGTCCTTTGGTAACGCGGTCAAAATCATTGTGGGCGTTGCCGCATTGCTGCAAGGTCCGTTTATACATCAGGGCCATGTAAAGTGGATTTCTGATAGTCATATCCCACACTAGACGAGCTCAGGATTGTCCAAACCTCAGTAAGTCGTCCCCTTCCCTCTTCACACATGCTTCTAATTCCCCACAGATGCTAGGCTCCATCCTATTCTATCTCCTGCTGGTCTTGGGATGCTCATTCTTCGCTGGTACGTTTTCAAAACGCTCACAACTCCACTATCCCACCCGGCACCATTTTCTCATTTTCTCCGTCCGCTCCATAGGGGGACTCAAGTACAGAGAAAGCGGCTTTCAAGTCACTGCAGCACAGGCGTAAGTCCCACCAACTTAATCATACCAGACCGTTCTCAAATGCATCACCTTGTTCCTTTCTAGCGCGAGCTCGGTAAGTCTTAACTACGCGTATAGCACGCGTGATCCCTAACCCCTCTCAAACTGTGCCCAGCTCATGACCCTAGCATGCCTGAGTGAGTCGCGCCCGTAATTACGCCATACCCAACTGACCGCCCGACACTCAGCGCTGGTCATCCCCGCCGCGTACAACTTCTCCTTCAAGGACTCGCCCGGCTCGACGCAGGAGGGCCTGCTCGTCATCTCGCGCTGCACTGCGCTCCTGCTTCTCGGCATATACATCGCATACCTGCTCTTCCAACTCAAGACGCACAACACGCTGTTTTTGGCTCCACAGGCGTGGGGTGAAGAGGAGGAGGAGGAGGAGGAGGAGGAGGAAGTGGCCAGGATGAGCGTCGTTGCTGCCGGGTCTGCGTGAGTCTTGCACCTATATCCTTGTGTTAAATTAGGTTCTATCTTGGACTGTGCTGATGCTTCCTCTGTAGCCTGCTGATTGTCACGGTTATTACTTCTTTCTGCGCTAGCTACCGTAGGTCCTCATCCGCACATTCAATCCCCATACCGGAATCAGCGCTGATGCTATTGTTATTGAAATACAGTCGTCGCATCCGTCGAGGAAACCGCAACGCGGTACCACATCTCCAAGACCTTCATCAGTATCATCCTCATTCCCATCGCGGCGAATGCAGCGGAGCATGTCACATCGATCTGGATGGCGACGAAGGACAAGATGCAGCTTACAATTGGGATCTGCATCGGCAACTCTATCGTTAGCCTCTCACTTATTTATCTCCGTTGTTCTTTCCTTGTACCCGCGAGTCAATTTTAATGGAACTAATATATCTTTTGGTTTGTTCGAGTAGCAAATTGCGTCCTTCGTCATCCCCCTGCTTGTCGTCGTCGGCTGGATCACTGGGCACGAGCTCACGCTGTTCTTCGCTGATTTCGAGGCGAGTCCTCTTTCCCTCTAACTTATTTTGAAGTCCATAATACCAATACTAATTTACGCACGGCGCAGACAATTGTGCTATTTGTCTCCGTCATGCTCGTGAACCCCCTTGTGCAAAACGGCAAGTCCAACTACATGGCGGGCCTGATGCTCATCACGCTGTACCTGGTCGTTGCTATCTCCCGTAAGCCTTCCGTCTTCCGTATGAAGCGTCTTTCATCAAATCACTTCCCTTCATCTTCATCTTGGTGTGCTGTTGCTGTTGCTAACTTTGTGATTTGCGAACAGTCTGGGTGTCAGGCTAATCGGAATGCAAAACTTGCAAGGAGCAGAGGGAGCGCGGATTTATCAGGTGATTTGACGGCTGTCGATCTCATGTTGAGCGTAACAGTATGCCTGCATATACATATACCTTGTCGATCTTTCCAAATCCAGCATTAATCGGTCTTGGGATGTGCTCCGCCCAAGCTCCGCCCTACCAGCCATCCTGCTCTCACAGGGCCTCTCAATTACAGCAACTATCATAAACATGCGGAATCGCGCTTTGTTGTTGCGGGACACGATGGCTGTGCTGGAATTTGGCGCGAGCTGTCGTCCTTACATCAGTGTTACATTGACAAAGCATGGGCGCTTGTAGGCCTTTGTAGACCTGGGCGGCTGCTTTAAGGCTTAGAGTCAACAGCTTCCACGACAACTTCACATCGACCACTCCCACGCAGCATCCAAGCCAAGCTTAAGAAAATACCAATCCAAAATAGGTGAGGAGATACCTCACCAGGATGGATGATAAGACTTGAATGTGACATTCCTCAGCAATCGCAGGACAATCTTTGCAATCAGCAACATGGATACCGCGCAGGATGTACCGGATCTAATACCAGTACGACACACTCGCACTATCTAAGCTCGCATTGAAGCTCATAACGTTCTATAGACGACATTCATCACAATAGGCACCTCAGCAGGCGCCAGCGTGACGAACATTAATGCTGGCAATGTGATCATGGGCGATCATGTCGAGAACAACATGCCTTCCGGTGCGAGTTTCTCTCTCTAAGTCTCTGGTGCCCTGGTGTTTATCTCATAATCTTGATTCCCAGAACCGCATAGCATCCAGCTATATCCTGACTTCGTCGTCCCGGATGCCGGGTATCAGGGTAGCGGTGCGAGATCCAGGTGTCTCGAAGGGACGAGAGAAGCAGTCATGAGGATAATCTTAGACTGGAAAGATGACATCGACGCCTCAGCCATTGGCTGGGTGAGCGGTCCTGCAGGGTTCGGGAAATCGGCTGTGGCTCAGACCATAGCGGAAATATTTGCGACGGACGGAACATTAGCAGCCAGCTTTTTCTTCCTACGCGGAGCAGGAGGACGCAGCGATATCACGCGATTGATCACTACCCTCGCGTTCCAAATCACCCTCTCCATCCCAGAAGCCAAACCCATCATAGAAAAGGCACTCCGGGACGATCCTACAATCCCTCACCAATCCATCGCCGAACAGCTTCAAAAACTTGTTATTTCGCCCCTGATGTCATCACCCGCTGCTCATGTGCCCACTCGGCCGCTCATCGTCGTGATTGACGGTCTCGATGAATGTAATGACAAACTGGCCATACAGAACTTCATCGGCATCCTTGCAAGTGCTGCCAGTTCCGGGACGCCTTTGCTCCGCTGGTTGCTCACCAGCCGCGGTGAAAGCCACATTCGCCAGGCCTTCTCAGACGATGTCACTAGAGCCAAGACGATTTCGTTTGCTTTAGAAAACTTCGGCGCTCGTGAGGACATCAATAAATACCTTAAATCTCGCTTCGCCACGATCCTCAAGCAGAATCCCCGCCTCTTCAAAGATCTTCCTCTGCCATGGCCGTCCCCCGAAGATCTGGATGCCCTTGAGCAGAATTCAGCTGGGGTGTTCATCTTCGCGTCTACCCTAGTAGAGTTTGTCACCGACGGGAAGGCTCCACCAGACGAGAAGCTCCAGACTGTCTTGAACCTGCACGCTGGTCTTGACCCGCTGTATGAGCAGGTCCTCAGGGCCGTACCGGAGATTGTCTGTTTTCGTGCGGTCCTGACGACGCTCATGCTTATTCAAAAGCAACCGTCAATCAAGCTACTCGCAGACCTCCTCCAACTCAGCACTCGAGATGTGCTGCATGCACTCATGGCCATCCAATCTATCATTCACATCCCCATCGATAACGACACTCGCATTGAGCTCAATCACTCATCGCTCCGTGACTTTCTTGTGGACAAGAGCCGGTCCGGTGATCTCTTCATTGACCCTTCGACAGCTCATTTCACCCTCGCCGTCAAGTGCGTGGAGCTTATAAATAGGACACTGCGACGGGATAAGTTCCATACCGACGTGGCGCCAAAATATGCTGCTCAGTATGCACTTATCCATTTAGGCAACTCCCGTGCTCATAGCGAAGTTTCTTCGGCAATGCTCAGTGCGCTAACTGATTTATCTTCATCTGAGGTCCTTTCTGTTGTGTTTGACATGATTGCGGGTACTGGAGACTACATTGAAATCACCAGCGCCCTAGCTCAATCACTTGAGGAATACAGAGTGTGTCCGCTGGCTTGGCATTCCGGCGTCATACTAATTTTAAACAGCAAATACAAGGAAGTGGGGATGTTGTACGTGTTCTGCAGAAGATCAACACTCAATTGAAGGTGAATCCACTCATTGCACAATTTTTGTGCTGCTGAGTGACCCTGTGCATTCAGAAGGTATGTTACACATTCTCTGCACTCGAGAGACTGACTAGACCACGGCTGTGGACAGGACGTAAGTCGTCTTTTCATGATGATACTAAGAGATGAAACGATACACATTTGTCACCAGATGGTGAGACTTCCCGCACAATCTCAACTACTGCATTAAACTCAAGCCTATTGTCAGGAGGTATGTGGTCGTACACACATCGAGTAACGTCTAGATCTTATCTCAGTACATGAACATCAAGGACCTCGCGCATTTCTACTGGGTATATATATATATTCTATTTCACTTGAGGGTGACTTCTCACGACCGCGTTGCCGCGATATTTTCAGGAAGTGCGTCACTTTCCTGCCTCGATATGAAGGGCGAGTGCTCACGATTGCACTGCCGTGATGTTTGCAGGACGTGTGTCATTTTATTTCCTCGATGTAAAGGGCGAGTTCTCACGACTGCGCCGCCGTGATGTTTTCAGAGTGTGCGTCATTTTCCTGCCTCTATGTAAAGGGCCAGTGCTCATGACCACGCCGCCGTCATTTTTGCAGTTTGTGCGTCATTTTACTGCTTCAATTGAAATGCGACTGCTCACAACCGGGCCGCCGTGATGTTTTCAGAATGTACGTCCTTCGACTGCCTCGATGTGAAGGGCCAGTGCTCATTACCGCGCCGCCTTGATATTTGCAGGCGGTGCGTCACTGTCCTGATTCAATGTAAGAGGCCGGTGCTCATAATATCGCCACCGTGATGTTTGCAGTATGTGCGTCATTTTACTGCCTCGATGTGAAGGCCAGTGCTCATAACCGCGCCGCCGTGATCTTTGCAGTCGGTGCGTCATTTTCCTACCTCCGTGTGAAGGGGCAATGCTCACAACCTCGGCCCTGTCATATTTGCAGCGTGTGCGTCTCTTTCATGCCTTGATGTGAATGATGAGTGCTCACGGGCTGGCTCGGCGCCGTGGTGTTCGTAGTATGTGCGTCATTTTCCTGCCTCGATGTGAACGGGCAGTGCTCACAATCTGGCCGTCGGGATGTTTGCAGTCGGTGCATCATTTTCCTGCTTCAATGTGAGAAGCCAGTGCTCACGACCGCACCGCCGTGATATTTTTAGACCGTGCGTCGTTTTCCTGCCTCGATATAAAGAGCCAGTGCTCACGACCGCGCCGCCGTAATGTTTTCAGGACGTGCGTTATTTTCCTGCTTCAATGTGAAAGGCCAGTGCTCACAACAGGGCCGCCGTGCTGTTTGCAGTTTGTGGGTCATGTTCCCGCCTCCATGTGAAGGGGCAGTGCTCACAACCTCGGCCCTGTCGTATTTGTAGCGTGTGCGTCATTTTCATGCCTTGACGTGAATGGCGAGAGCTCACGACCTCGGCACCGTGATGTTTGCAGCATGTGTGTCATTTTCCTGCTTCAATGTGAGAAGCCAGAGCTCACGACCGCACCGCCGTGATGTTTTCAGACCGTACGTCGTTTTCCTGCCTCGATGTAAAGAGCCCGTGCTCACGACCGCGCCGGCATGTTGATTTTAGGGAGTGCGTCATTTTACTGCTTCAATGTAAAAGGCCAGCGCTCAATGCCATGCCGCCGTAATGTTCGCAGTATGTGCGTCATTTTCCTGCTTCAATGTGAGAGGCCAATACTCACGACCGCGCCGCCGTGATTTTTGCAGCGTGTACGTCCTTTTCCTGCTTCAATATGAGAGGTCGGTGCTCACGACTACGCTGCTGTGATGTTCGCAGTCGGTGTGTCATTTTATTGCTTGGACGAGAAGCGCAAGTGCTCACGACTGCGCTGCTGTGATATTTCAGGACGTGCGTCATTATACTGCTTCAATGTGAGAGGCCTGTGCTCATGATATCGCCGCCGCTATGTTTGCAGCGTGTGCGTCATTTTCATGTCTCGATGTGAATGGCGAGTGCTCATGACCTCGGCACGATGATGTTTGCAGTTTGTGCGTCATTTTCCTGCCTCCATGTGAAGAGGCAGTGCTCACAACCTCGGCCTTATCATATTTGTAGCGTGTGCGTCAGTTTTATGCCTTGACGTGAATGGCGAGTGCTTACGACCTCGGCCCCGTGGTGTTCGCAGCGTGTGCGTCATTCTCCTGCTTTAATGTGAGCGGCCAGTGCTCACGACCACATCGCCGTGGTGTTTGCAGGACGTGCGTCATTTTACCGCCTCGATGTAAAGGGCGAGTGCTCACAACGCGCCGTCGTGATGTTTTCAGAGTGTGCGTCATTTTCCTGCTTCGATGTAAAAGGCCAGTGTTCACGACCGTGTCGCCGTGATGTTTGCAGGCGGTGCGTCACTTTCCTGCTTCCATATGAGAGACCAGTGCTCATGATATCGCCGCTGTCATGTTTTCAGAATGTGCGTCCTTTGACTGCCGCGATGTGAAGGGTCAGTGCTCATTACCGCGCCGCCGTCATGTTTTCAGGTGGTGCGTCACTTTCCTGCTTCTATGCGAGAGGCCGTGCTTATGGTATCGCCGCCGTGCAGTATGTGCGTGATTTCCCTGCCTCAATGTGAAGGCCAGTGCTCACAACCGGGTCGCCGTGATTTTTTGCAGTATGTGCGTGATTTCCTGCCTCTATGTGTGAAGGGGCAGCGCTCACAACCTCGGCCCTGTCATATTTGTAGCGTGTGCGTCATTTTCATGCTCTGATGTGAATGGCGAGTGCTCACGACCGCGCCCCCGTAATATTTTAGAAAGTACGTCATTTTCCTGCTTGAATGTGCAGGGCGAGTGCTTACAATCTCGGCGCCGCGATGTTTGCAGCGTGTGCGTCGTGTTCCTACTTGAATGTGAGAGGCCAGTGCTCATGATATTGCCGCCGCGACGTTTGCAGTTGGTGCGTCTTTTTACTGCTTCAATGTGAGAGGCCAGTGCTCACGACCGCGCGGCTGTGATGGTTGCAGTCGGTGTGTCATATTACTGCTTTGACGAGAAGGGCAAGTACTCACAACCGCTCCGCCGTGATGTTTCAGGACGTGCGTCATTTTACTACTTCATTGTGAAAAACCAGTGCTCATGATCGCGCCGCCGTTACTTTTGCAGTCGGTGTGTCATTTCACTGCTTTGATGAGAAGGGCGAGTGCTCACAACCGCGCCTTGATATTTCAGGACGTGTGTCATTTTCCTGTCTCAATGTGAGAGGCCAGTGCTCATGACCGCGCCGCCATGATGTTTTCAGGACGTGCGTTATTTTCCTGCTTCAACGTGAAGGCCAGTGCTCACAACCGGGTCGCCGTGATGTTTGCAGTTTGTGCGTCATTTTCACGCTTTGATGTGAATGGCGAGTGCTCACGACCGCGTCCCCGTAATATTTCAGAAGGTGCGTCATTCTCCTACTTGAATGTACAGGGCCAGTGCTTAAGACCTCGGCGCCGTGGTGTTCGCAGCGTGTGCGTCATTATCCTGCTTCAATGCGAGAGGCCAGTGCTCACGACCGCGCCGCCGCGATGTTTTCAGAACGTGTGTCATTTCCTGCCTCAATGTAAATGGCTAGTGCTTACGACCGCTCCACCGTGATGATTTTAGGGAGTGCGTCATTTTGCTGCTTTGATGTGAAAGGCCAGTGCTCACGACCACATCGCCGTCATGTTTACAGTTTGTGCGTCAATTTGCTCCTTCGATTTAGAAATGCGACTGCTCACATCCGGGCCGCTGTGATGTTTAAGGACGTGCGTCATGTTCCTTTCTCGGTGTAAAGGGCCAGTGCTCACGATCTCACCGCCGTGATGTTTACAGTCGGTGTGTCGTTTCCATGCCTTGGTGTGAATGGCGAGTGCTCATAATATCGGCGCCGTGATGCTTTCAGGATGTGCGTCCTTTGAATGCCTTGATGTGAATGGCGAGTGCTCATTACCGCGCCGCCGTGATCTTTGCAGATTGTGCGTCACTTTCCTGCTTCAACTTGGAGCGAAGGCTCAAGATCAACCTTCATTATAATTTCTGCCACTGGCACTCGATAGATTGTTTGCACCTTTTTTAATGAACACTCGCTGGCTTAACACTGAAATATCTTTTGACCGTAGATTGTATGTTTTCCGCCACTTCTGACACATTTCTAACAACTAACTCAAAACCACCTCTTTTCAGCAAGTAAGTACAGCCATACCAACTGACCTCTGTCATGAAACTGATATCTGCGTGATCTATCCTTGCTTAGTGGGTACGTGCTCGAGCTTCTAAAAAATATTGCGAAGATCTTCACCATTCCGCGCGTCTTGTGTTCGTTATAGCGGGTCAGTGCATGCTGTCATTATTTTGCTATCCTTCGTCTAATGCCTGGGATTCGAAGGTCGCTCGGCGGAATAGATCGCGCCTGCAGGGAATAGTGAGATTGGCAATGGAGAAGCTTGGGTGAGTAATTTCATGTACCAGTCATCTATCCCAACAGAACAATTAAATGTTTTACTACCAGGATATAAATGAGATGAGGTTATTGCATGGGAAAGGCGGAGGGAGGCAGGGCGACAGGTTGGGATATGTGGAATGCCTGGTTTTTACGTTTGATCTTCAACTCAGATTCAGTGATATCAATGCTCAGGAGCAATCATATGTTTTGGTTTGGACGCGTCTATGCCTATGACATTGGTCGTCACCGGAAAGGCCAAACACAATCACAAAGATTAGCGTGAGATTTCCACTACGAAGTCATGCGGAGTCCCAATAATCAACACGACTCTTTTGGCAGTCCCTCATTTATGGATCTTTATTTACAGTCAACACTACCCATGAATTTAACTGGCGCGTGAGAGCAGAAGCAGTGGGAGATAAGCAGCTATCATGCCCAATAGGTTTGCTAACTATTTATGACTTTCAGAAGTGGAAACAGCGATCACACTGGGTCTCAATCAGAACTCTTCCGTGAACTGTTCGCAGTACGATGCAACGCGTCACCTGTGTTGCGCTGCGCTGCACGCTGCGCGCATTCTAAGTAGTGCTTAGCGTCACAGAGATGTTCTAGTAGGCCCCCGGTGACTGCCACCTATGCTTGTCCGGAAAATTGACCAGATTCGGGCCTCAAATACCCAGCACCTGGGCCTCACTGAGGCTCAAATTTCCCATATCAAGCTGAATAGGCCGGCTTTTTCTTACCGCCACCAGGAACACGGATAGTAAGTGTAGGCATGTTGGCGAGAACACGGCCAGCCGATCGGGCTTTGTTCAGAGAGGTCCACATCCTTGTTGACTCGGGGCTGAGTTTGAAAAGAATCGAGTCGCCACTGAGTAACATGGCGTTGGACCAGCCGAGATGGCAAACGACATGTTCGGCGACTGAGTGTGCACGGCGCGGTTGCGGTGCCGACAGGTTGACTGAAGAGTGGCGATTCGTGATCTTGTGGCACATCGTTTATTTAATCTGGACCGTTGTTCTTGAGGGTGACTGGTGGGTGATTTGCTCCAAAACCGCAAAAATTCGAATGACATAAACAACTCTGTTGCGGCTGATCTGACTCACAAAATTTTGAGGCCGGAGCAAATGTGTACATTCGGTTCAGAGTTTATATCCGATCGCAAGTAAATGAAGATAGGAAGTTTTTGCCAAAAATGTTCGATAGGAATGATTTAGCAGAATCCTTGTGATAGGCAAAAAAGGACTTGCATCCTGTTTCCTTCCGATAGGAAGAATTCCCAATGGACTTGTGATAGGAAACATGATAGAATATATTTCCTATCCTTCGCAACTCATTCCGATCGCAATAAATACTACTGAAAGTTCCGATCTGTGACACATAGCTTATTTCTCGGCTTTTCAGGTATCACTGCCATGTACGAGCTTCAAAGTCCACACAGAAATTACCAGGCCTCCATACAGCACCCGCGCAAACATGCATCATTCCTGGCGGTGGCGGCCAAAGCCTTGACATGACTCGTGTGTGCGCGGGAGATTATGGAGAAGAGATAGTACTTATTGCTTTCAAAAATTCTTCCTATCCACCCCCACTGAATATAGGAAGAAAACTGGTGGTTTTGCCGATCACACACTTATAGGCCAGACTTTCCTATACAAGCTATCGGAAGAATGACAAACTTTGCTATCGCAAGAAAATGTCGAAACTGTTCCTATATAAGCAATCGGAAGGATGAAAAACTTTGCTATCGGAAGAAAATGTTGAAACTATTCCTATCTTCCGATCGCATAACCACTCTGAACGAAACGTACTCGAGCAAATACGCAAGACCCCGGACAAACATCGGCCTCGTTTCTCCTCGTGTTGAGCCTCAAATACGCAAACTTCGGACAAAGAGGTCGAGTTTGGGCCTCAAATACGCAAAAATCTGGACAAGCATAGGGTTGAGTCACCGGCCCGGGGCCTGTTCTGATCCGGTACCGCATATGCGGAGGTACATGCGAGCAGGCAAAGTCACTGCTGCTCTCCCTGCATAGGACACGAGTACCTGCAAACCAACAGTGGTACATGCGAGCAGGCAACACGGCGATGCTAGGTTTGGCTTGCGACGCTACTAAAACCCGGGCTCAAAGCCCAACCCACTCCTCAGGCCTCAGGCTTGGCAAGGGAAGCCATACCCGCACAACACTATACGCAGCAACTTGCACAGCATAATTGATTTGGACTGAATACATTGGCAGTCGTGTATACCTTGCCGAACTTTGGCAACTCTCCCATCATTATACAGCTCGGTTCCGACGACTGTATAAGAGATATATAAAGGTAATGATAGCTGGTCATTATAGCCTTTGCCAGTGATAAGCGTAGCCCAGATCGCCCATAATTTCGTGATGGGAAGACGCCCGGTCGGACCGCCGCGCACAGTCTACCTCAACGAGGACCTCCCCGCAGACTACTTCGATGCAAGAGGGCGCCCCAAGAAGGAGCACGTCTATTGCACCAACCAGGTCATCACCAGCAAGTACACGATCATCACCTTCCTGCCACAGAATTTGCTGTGGCAGTTCAGGCGGGTAGCCAATGTGTAAGTCTCGAACTCCTCTCCCAACTTCCAGCTTTTATCATGCAATATACTGTTGTTTACGTTGATATTGGTACAGCTTCATCCTCGGCGTCGACATCCTGCAGTTCTTCCCCAAGTTCAACACCATCTCGCCCGGGCTCGTTATCCTCCCGCTGCTCATCGTGCTCGGCATCACCGCCATCAAGGACGCCTACGAGGACGTAAAGCGCCACCAGTCCGACCGCAGGGTTAACCACACCGAGATCCGCGTCCTCGCGGGCGGGTCGGACGGCGGATGGGTCAATCCGAATTTGATGGAGCGCAAGACAAGGACATTCGTCAGGGGCCTCGTGCCCAAGTCCGTGGCGAAGGGCAGTGGAAAGAGTGCCAAGGTGGTCAAGGGCACGAAGGGGGTTAATATGGATGTGGAGATGCTCGCGCACGGCGCGCCGCCCGAGGCCATCGCGGCTGATGGATCCGCCGCCCAGCCACAACCCCACGATGAATCCCAACGTCACCCCGATCACGAAAACGAGCACGAATTTAACGACAACGACGACGACGACGAGTCGAGCGCGCACCACCTCTTCACGGCCCACGCGCCCACGCGCCCGCACTGGAAGAAGACACACTGGGAGGACGTGCGCGTCGGCGACTTCGTCAAGGTGTTCGACAACGAGTCGTTCCCCGCGGACATCCTCATCTGCGCGACGAGCGAGGAGGAGAACGTCGCGTTCGTGGAGACGAAGAATCTGGACGGAGAGACGAACCTCAAGAGTCGCAACGCCGTGCCCGCGCTCACGCACCTACGCTCCGCCGCCGCGTGTGCATCCCAGGAGAATGCGTTCCGCGTGGATCTGGATAGGCCGGATGTGAACATGTACAAGCTCACGGGCGCCGTCATTTCTGGGGAGGAGAAGCACGCGGTGGATATCAACATGACGCTGCTCCGCGGCACCGTGCTGAGGAACACGCGGTGGGCGGTGGGGATCGTGATATACACGGGGCAGGATACCAAGATCGTGCTCAACTCGGGGGCCACACCGAGTAAGCGGAGCAAGGTCGAGCGGATGATGAATCCCCAAGTGTGCGTGCCCACGCATTTGTTTGTTTTCATCTTTGGGCTTACTAACATTATTTATTTTCAGGTTCATGAACCTCATCGTCCTCGCGATCATGGCGACCGTGTGTGCGATCGCAGACAGCATCCTGGAGCATCGGTATTACCCCAAGGGCGCGCCGTGGCTTTTCCTCGACGACCAGAGCAACGACAATCCAAAGATCAATGGCCTCATTACATGGGCGTTTTCGCTTATCACGTATGTATCTTCTCCCCGGTACTTCTGTCTCATGCTGATGCGAATGGGGTGCGCAGATTCCAGACCATCGTCCCGATCTCGCTATATATCTCAGTGGAGGCGGTGCGCACGTGCCAGGCCGCGTTCATCTACTTTGACAAGGACATCTGGTACGAGAAGACGAACCAGGCGACGCTCGCGCGGACGTGGAATCTGTCAGATGACCTGGGGCAGATTGAGTACATTTTCAGCGACAAGACGGGCACGTTGACGCAGGTGGGCCCCGTTCTCTTTGTGTTTCGCTCTGTATGGAAACTGACTTGATACAGAACTCGATGGTATTCAGGCAGTGCTCCATCGGTGGCAGAGTTTACAAGGGTGACGCGGATACGCCGGTAGATAGGGACAGCCCGGATACGCAAGCCGTCGGCGGAGGCGTCGCAGACACAGACGCCATCCCCACCATCAAGGATCAAGAAGCCACGGCTAACCCGCTCGCGCCGAGCGACGTCAAGCTCTCCAAGGGCGTACTTTCGCACTTCCATGACCAGAGCCTGAAGGACGACTTGGCCTCCGCCATCAACGCCGAATCGGGGTCCGACAATGCCGCGCATGCGCGCATGCTGAACGGGTTCTTCTCCGTGCTCGCGCTCTGCCACACGGTGCTGACGGCGGTGGACCCCGTGACGGGCGCGATCGAGTACAAGGCGCAGAGCCCGGACGAGGCCGCGCTGGTGCAGGCCGCGGCGGACTGCGGGTTCGTCTTCCGCGGACGGGACAAGGAGATCTTGCGGCTGCAGACGCCGGGCTCGGAGACGATCGAGCGGTACGAGCTGCTGAACATCCTCGAGTTCACGAGCGCGAGGAAGCGGATGAGCGTGGTGCTCAAGAAGCTCGACACGGAGGACCAGCGGCTGTTTTTACTGACGAAGGGCGCGGATAATGTGATCTTTGAGCGGCTGAAGGAGGGGAGCGAGGAGCTGAAGCATATCACGGAGAAGCAGCTCGATGATTTCGCGAATAACGGGTTGAGGACGTTGACGCTTGCGTACAAGATCATCAGCGGTATGTTCTTACGGCTTTGATCGCTGCGGTGGCTGACTTTCTTTGCAGAGGACGACTACAAGACATGGAGTCAGCGCTACCACGATGCGAGTGTGACCTTGGACGACCGCGAGGGCCAGATCGAGAAGGTCTCAGAGGAGCTGGAGCGCGACTTGCGCCTGCTCGGGGCCACTGCCATCGAGGACCGCCTGCAAGATGGCGTGCCCGAGGCTATCGCGGATCTCAAGCGTGCCGGTATCAAGATCTGGGTCGCCACCGGCGACAAGCTCGAGACTGCCATCGCCATCGGCCACAGCACGAACCTGATTGGGAAGGAGTCAAATATCATCATCGTCCGCGGCGGCAACAAGGGTGGGCGTCCTGTTTATGAGCAGATGCTCACGGCCGTAGAGGAGTACTTCCCACAGAGCGGCATTCTGCAGGACGGCGGTGTCATGGCGAGTGAAGCGCAGCTCGGCGGCACAGGCCCCGACGGACCTTATCCCATGCGTCGCGTCAACACCGGCATCTCGTCCATTGTCGGGGCCGACAATGGTGATCGTCCAGGTGGATTCGTGCTCGTTATCGACGGCGCGGCTCTTGAACACGTATGTCCTCCTATTTCTCCGTGGGTTAACATTGACTAATGGCGGTACAGGCCTTGGCAGATGACCAAAACAAGCACCTGCTTTTGCGCTTGGCTACGCAGTGCGAGGGTGTCGTGTGTTGTCGGGTGTCTCCGCTGCAGAAGGCCCTCGTTGTCAAACTTGTCAAGGACGGCCTGGGCGCTATGACCTTGGCTATCGGCGACGGAGCAAACGATGTTAGCATGATTCAGGTGCGTTATTGCTCTTTCTTGAAGTTTAAAGTTAGATGTTAACGGCGATGGCTAGGCTGCTGATGTTGGTGTCGGTATATCCGGGGAGGAGGGACTGCAGGCTGTCAACTCGTCGGATTATGCGATTGCCCAGTTCCGTTTCCTCAAACGCTTATTGCTCGTCCACGGTCACTGGTCATACGCACGAAACGGCACCATGATTCTCAACTTCTTTTACAAGAATATGATTTGCATTGGCGTGCTGTGGTGGTTCCAGATTTACTGTGCTTGGAGCGCGAATTAGTGAGTCTGTCGTATATCTTGTCTAGACCTAGAAACTTACGGAGTTTCAGCGTTTTCGAGTATACCTACCTGCTATTATGGAATACCTTGTGGACAATCGCCCCTGTGATCGGTATCGGGGTGTTTGACCGGTTCGCTGGTAAAGCCCACCTGCTGGTCTATCTACCTGTTGGCTGACAAATATTTGTTAGATGATTCCGTACTGATGGCACTCCCCGAACTGTACCGTTACGGACGAGAAGGGAAATGGTTTTCACATCGTCAATTTGCTGTCTACATGATTGATGCCGTTTATCAAGTATGCATCCCAATTTTCCTAATGCGTGACATAATGCTCACCGGGGAATCCTTTGTAGTCCGCGATAATCTATTTCATCGTCCAGTTCGCGTACTTGTCCCCAACTCCTCGCACTGACGGATTCCAGGTGGGCCTGTATGAGTACTCAACGGTAAGTCATCCTTGCGGCATACAGCCTAAGCGAGATTACTAACTCCTTTCAAGACTATGGCTATTTCAGCCGTCTTAGCCGCCAACTTGTTCTGTGGCCTGAACACGACAGCTTGGACTGGCTGGATTTGGTTTGCCACATTCCTGGGCATTGCCCTCATTTGGCTTTTCGCGGTAAGTTTAGAAGGTCGCCACTTTCCGATACCGGTCGCTGATGATGCCCCAGGCGGTCTATGCGGTTGTCAAACCTGCCTTTTTTGCCACCAGTTCATACGGGAATGACCACTATCTATTCGAATCGGCATATTTCTGGCTCTGCCTTCCCATCACGATCATCTTCGCCCTCCTGCCTCGGTATCTCGCAAAGGCCTGCAAATTTAGTTACATGCCCGACGACATCGACATCGTGCGATGGAATCATGCAGCGCATCCCGAGCGTGACATTGGGAAAGATGCTTATTACAAGAACCCTCTCCAGGCATTGCGAGGACCTCGTTCATCTGCCTCCCATGACACGCCTCGTTCAGGATCAGTCCGGCCGATGTCTATCGCGGAGAGCGTCGCCACCATCGAGGACCGGAGGCCGTCGATGAGCTTGCGTGCAGGCAGTCGTACGGACATGTCCACAGGCCTCGCATCTGTCCATCGTGGCTTTGACTTCGCAACGGAAGAAGGGGGCGTGGAAATGCGTCGGATACAGACCAACCTGTCCGAGCGCAGGGCGAGCAGTCGAAACCTCCCATTACCAGAAGCGCCAGAGAGAAAGGGCTCGCGCATCTTTTCCTTCCGGCGGCACCGCAAAAAGTCTACAACACAGCAACCATCCTTGCCAAGGACCGGCCATTGATGGACCTTCCCGCTCACGAGTCACTATAGACTTTGACTTTAATTATATTTGACCTTATTTAGCTGTACATCACGTATATGTATCCACCTCACACACTCATACAAGCTCTAATTGCAGCAATACATTTTGCAGATCCCGCCCATGCGACGAATTGCGAGTTGCCACTGATGCCACCTGGACTTGACAAGCGCGGTCGCTCGCCAAGCGTGCCCTCATTCCCAAGCCTGATACTCAGCAGCGCAGTTCTTGCTCCCATCCCGTTGTTCAGCTCAACGAGCAGCCTTCCCGATAGAGCACTCCACGGGGTCGTGGTAGTCGATCGATAACTGTGGCTCTTCGCGCGGAGCACGTTGATGTGCGAGTCCGCCGCGGATGTGTTGGCGTAGCCCTGCGACATAAGCTCGTCGTGGATGAGAGGGTAGTCGGCCATGCGATTGTTCACGTGGTCGCGGTCCGCAAAGTTGTCCAATGGGTGACGATGAGGACCCCAGCTTCCTGGGTGCGGATGCGCACGGACCTGATGGCCTTAGTGGTCGTTCCGAAGCGCATTGAGCTTCTCGTGCAAAGCGCGGAATTCAGCGGGGGTGATGCATTGCAGCGCGTCTTTGACAGTGTGGATTCGCTCGCGCTAGTTGAAAACAGTCAGCGTCATTGTCAACCATTTCAGAAGAATATCCACCCACCTGAATATCAAGCTACAGCGCCGGCCAGTCCTCGATGATGAACGAGGCTTTCTGCTGGGATCGTAGGAAGATGGACCGGGTTGGCCGTACGGTGGTTGAGGGCTTGCATGCTGGATCGCACGCGTCAGAATTTGCATCTATCAATATAAAAATCAACCTTGAGCGCTTGAGCACTCACCCGAGTGAAACATGTCTCTTCGTTCTTCCGTTTTCATGCAATCACAAGTATATGTTCCATCGCACGTGAGCCATCGCTTTTCGACGAGTTTCTCTGGCAGACGATTACCAGGACGCGACGAGGGCTGAACAAGAGTGAGACATTGACTCCGAAGCAGATCGCTTCTCCTCCGAGTCAGTGTTTCTGACCGCCGAGCAGCAATTCAAGTTATCTCTCGTTCTCAACGCTCGTACAACACAGTTTCATCGACACCGAATCATATTGTGCAATTCAAAAATTGCATATCCCAAGGCTCTTGAAGTAGACCGTCAAATACCACAATATTGGCGCATCCAGGCCGACGTAGTTACTAGTCTCCCGTAGTCAGACAACAACAGGAGCGAAATCCTTTTGATAGCGGCTAGCCTCGCGTCTCTATATAGCAGAGAAGAGAAAGACAGCTTTCGGCTATATCCTCTTCTGCGACGAGTGCAAGTCCTCCTTCACGCAGGTCTCGTCCCCAATGTTGGGCCCGTTGATCTCCAGACCTCTAACAAATATCGTAGTAGGAGGATCAATCTCGAACTCTCCAGGCTCGCGCATGTAGGATGCACTGTTCGTTCACGGTCAGACTACCACTAGGAAGTGCAATCATTCATTTCATCCACAAGAACGTAGCAAAAATTGATGTTCGATTTCTCTGCACAGACTGCACCGAACCAGAGCCTCGTTAATACCCAGTTAACCCACCCGGCACCCCCTGGTTCGCTTTGTATGCAGCTATGTACTGCTTCGTCCAATCCAAATAATGACTCCCATGCCCCGTCGCCTGGTTCGGATCCTGCGGCTCGATGTCCCTTGAATACTCCCCATCGTACGCATCCACGAACTGAATCTGTCCGTTCGCTCCATCTGGCTGCCTTTGTGCCATCCATTCGTTCCACCACGTCAGCATCACGACCTTGGGCCGTACCTGGAATGCGCGCTGCCATTGTGTCTGAAACGTCGCACCCTCCTCGCGCGAGGTCGCCGTCGCCGTGTCGGTCATGTAGTCCGCCTGCTTCGCCGTGCACACGCTCACCTGCTCCGCGACGCTGCCATCCATCCCGACGTTCTGCGGCGCGTTCTGCATGAAGGACCACTCCTGGTTCGCGAGCGTGCTTTGGAGGCCCCACATCTTGCGCAAGGTGAAGGTGCTAGCTAGGCTTGAAGGGGGGACGTCCGTCGTGAGCAGGAGCGGGAGCCCATCGAGCGTGACCCAGAGATCGGAGTAGGCCGAGTTGGTATAGTACCGGTCGTGCACGAAGTTGCCAACGGCGGAAGGGTCCGCGTCGGTCGGTGCGGTGCGTACCCAGAACGCGACATAAGGCCTGCAACAATTGTCACTCTCCAGCACTTTCTTGTGGTTTGTATATATTACTCACGTCGGCTTTCCAGCGTTCCGCTGCGCGACCATCTCAGCAAGGAGGGCATCCGAGGGCTCCGTGAACAAGCCTGGCGCGTAATTGCCATACCCCTGTAATTGGCCAATATTGGTTCAGTACGTCGCAGCCTTCTCGCGTCGCATTCAACTCACCTGCAAATTCGTCCCGTCGATGACAATGAAATCGATACCCGCACCGCTGATTTGCGCAAAATGGCGATCTAGCACACTCGTGTTGCCGCCACCGTAGTAACCGCCCGCGGGGCGCCCCCAGAAGTGCCACGCTTCCACGCCCGCGAACGTGCCCCCATCACCGTTGAGAATGTCGGTTATGTCCGGTGGGGGGCTGCCAGTGTACCCAAGACTATGCCACACAGAATAGCAGATCCCGACGGCGTTGGGCGTGCTGTCGATGTCGAAAACAGCAAGTGCGAGGGGCACCAGGGAGACGAGGATGCCGAGGAATCTGAGATGCATCTGTGGGTTTGGTTCAATTTGATGACTTCCATTATCATTGTATGAAGCAGGTTTTATGCCGAATGCGGGTATATCCCGGGCAGTTAGCTGGCATACGGCGTGAGCGCCTCCATGTGTAGGTGGTGCATGCAAATTTAACCGAAGACGTGGTGACGGTCGCGGATCAATGCAAGGGGATCGCGTTTGAGTATTTGCTGCCTACTGAACTATTTAATTAGCGTCGAAAGAGCTTTGAACGCTAGTGGCAACCTGTGGCAACCACATGCAATTCAATCACATGGGCTTCGCGTACGACTTGGAAATTGAAGATGTGTCAAAGATGTGTTGACTACAGCCCGTGTTACACAGCGCTTGTCCGACATATATCCGAGAACAAAATTTATTTTTGACTGCAGCGCGTGCGTCGTTCTTGTGCCTTGTCATTGGCAGTGCTGTTGCTCACCTTCAAGTTCTGATGGTCCTGAAAATGAGCTCATTGGCAAATTCCTATGAGGGAGGTGTTGAGCTTTAGCTCCCACCGGAAATGGACTCACACTGAGATCAAATCAAACTATTCCAACCGTGTCAGACTCGTAACCAGGAGTATGTAGCAAACCGACGGTACATACTAAATAGTACTCCCAAATGTGTATGATGACTTTGATGAATAACGGCCCTCCTTTGGCCCTCGTGGCCCGCCATGGGGGCCTTAGATAGTAGATATTCATATGATACATTCTTCAACAGAGCGAAGAAGTGACATCGGGCAGGTCTTCCAGAATGGGTCTCAAGAGCGCAAGCGACAACTTGCCTTAACAGGCAAGTGACAAGCCAATTTAAAGTAAAATATTAGCTTACAGCAATGAGTTGGCAACGAGTAAGTTGGGAGACAATCTCGCGTTTGGGGTTTTTTGGGTCTCCTGCCCGATATGCACTCATTCATACCGACACAGCATAGCACAGCTCCCACACTGCAAAATGTGTAGAGCCATTTGGGGTACAAATGGATAACTAGACGGGGGAACGGGAATAATCATTTAAATTATATTTCTGTGTCCTTCATCAACACTTCAATCGCCTTCATCCGCCAGCTCATCATCCTCGTCCTCCCCTCCCATCACCCCGTGCTCTAATCGCACATTCTCAATTCCGCAATAGGGTATTTTATCCCTCATCCACCGCCCTCGCAGGTTGTCCACCCGACACAACCCGCTGGCAGTCGCGCTCGCCAACAACGACGCCCCGCTGAAACCATTGCCAGAGTTCCAGACCACGCGATGTACGCCGACTATGGGAGGCCACGCGCCGGTTTGGATTGTAATTGGGTTGACGGGAGTGAGAGACTTGGCTTTGATTTTTGCTTGCGTCGTTGGTTTTTCCACCTTTTCCTAGAGTGTGTAACTCTGATCAGAGAAATTATGAGCGGGTCGAAAAGAAATGATTACAGTAGGTACGAATTTCTCCAGCATGCGCAGCTCCCCCGAGGTCCTGTTGTAATCAAGCTGGTAGATCCTGTGAATTAACCATGGCTATCGAAATCAAAGAAATATTGAGTTGATTACGTCAAGATGCGATGGTAATGTCCCAAATGCTCACAACAGTGCCACCTCTTCTAGGATTTCGAAGTGAATTTGTGGTGATACACGTGCCATCTGTAGAACCCACAGCGATTTGGGGATGATAATCCGAAGCGTGAACGCTCTAACCCTCAACATAAGTGATGAATAGGAACACATCACTCTAAGCACATACCCAGACTGGGCCGCATGGCTCAAGCAAGTGGTGGCCTCGCCCAAGCATGCCTGGCGAGATAGAAAAGGCCTTGATACTGTTCTCGGAATCGATCGTGACAGTGCCGCCGCCATACACCGAGAAAGTCACCGTCGTGATCACGTCTAGGTAAAGAGAAAATCAACACGGCATTTTGTTTGCGTAAGCGTGAAATCGACCTCGCGTTCGATTCAAAACAGTTCCCTGCGGATCCCGTAAATCGGTGAGGCACGTTATGCCGTCATATCCACCACTTGCAATGATGGTGGGATCGGCCTGGTCCATGCTGGCTCCAGAGGCGGAGACGGGCGGTGTCCGTATCCATGTCAGCGCGCGGATAGCGGATTGATGTTGGTTGAAATAGTGCGTCGGGAGTCGACCTAGCAGATAATGGAATGGTATATGGAAAGTAATTAATTGACTGTTCAATCTTACTGATAGGATCACCAATCTCGAGAGCCTTCTTGATGTTGAAGACCGCGATGTTCCCTGGGATTGATCTGAGTCAGCTAAAATAAGAGATTTAGTTCGGGTTTTAGGCCAACCATTTGTACACCCAACAGCAAGGACCTCGCTATTGGCCCAGTCCAAGGACCAACAGGAGGTTTCATCAAGTTCCAGGCGTAACAGAGGTTCTGGAGTGCGCACTATATAAAGAAGCCTCACTCAGAATAGTTTACTAGAATGAAATGAGGATACAAGCCGCGCACCGTATACGGGGAGTGATGTATCGTGCCCCGCCGAAGTGACGCTCGGTGGATATGGCACAGCGTAAATCGATAAAGAGCCGTCTTCGAACGTGCCTGCCAAAAGACCAAGTTTGCGCGGCCCAGGGTCGCTGAGCTGCGAGTTACAAACATTTAGTTCAAGGGAAAAACAGTGAATAAAAACGCCATACTTTATCGTGCGATGGCAGGGGACACCATTTGATTTCATGCGCCGGGCCGCTATCGGTGCAGAGCACCAGCGCGCAACGCATTTGTCCGTGATCCTCTGTGTCGTCGTCCATGTCGTTATCACCCTTGGCGGGCGACAAGGACCAGATCTGTATGCATGCTTTTGACGGTCGAGCGAGTTTGGTGCCAATGTTGGGAGAGTGGAGTCGGGATGGAAATGGTGCTACTGCAAGATATTGCGGACCTGATGCGCCAGCCTGAGTAGTGGAATCGCGGGTCGATGATGAAACTAACCTTCACGCTGCTCAGGGTGTATTGGACACCAGTCAAGGCCCCAAACAGGCGCTCCAGCGTTGAAAACGTGGGATTTGCTTTCGGGAATAAACTCAGCTGTGCCCAAAACGTGCGGTCAGGGAGATGGCATGTTCAACAGGGGAAATCGTACACATCCGGTGCGCTTTGAACATCGGCATCTCAGTGCGGGTCTGTTTTTCGTGCGGCCCAAAAGAGCAGATTAAAGGAGGTGGGGGTCGCAGTACACCGTCATCTGCAGCGACATCGTCCGAGGGCAGAAAAGAGGAGGCAGTCCTGCGCCGTAAGGGTTGCATTCGGTAATTCATAAGATTGCAGCGTAGAGATTACACACTGTTGGTCAACAATTTCCCAGTCATCATTCACCGTGATACCGGTGTGGACTCTAGGCCTGCACTTTGCTTCAATCGCGGTTTCCTCTGCCGAGACTTCAATCGCCTCCTTGTACCATGCTCTGTCTTCCAAAAGCTCCCAGAGTGGGCCGGGGCCAACATTGTATCCTAAGCCACGATGGACACGATCTTGTACATTTTGGTTAAAGGTGAGGTTGTTCGTGGGTGTCGTCTGTGGCGGAGCAAACAGTCTTGCCGGCTGCGTCAACCTCTCGACGCGTTTGACAGGAAAATACAGCGGCACGGCGCGGTGGCGATGGTGGATGCTGAAAGTAGGGAGCGAATACATCTTGTTCGAGGAGCCGCGAGGCAGGGATGGTCCGGGGTGCGATGCACCCGTCCGCTGGGTCTCTGGTTTGGGGACTTTGGCTTTGGCTTTCCCTTTCCCTTTCGACTTGGGAAGCGGCTTCACAGGACGATCACTGGCTGCTAGTGATTCGGCATCGTCTTCGAGATCGTCCTCCTCGTCTTCCTCGTCGTCAAGGATGAGGATGTCTTCAAGTTCTCCAGGATCCACTTTTTCCGCTTCGAATTCGCTTCCACTGTCTGCGTCTTGTTCGATCATCATCGCATTTGATGGCCCAGCATCATCCTCGTCCCCAATATCGAGCGTAGCAGCGTAACTTGGGCGCGAGCTACGAGGCCGGAGAGCCCGGCTCATTGCGATGTGAAGAGGAAGCAAAAGAGTTGCGCATTTGCAGACTCAACGCCGCCCGATTTGGGCAAAACTCTCTCGATAGCGCGTGACTACTGTGGCGCCAAGCGTACTCAGGTGCGTGGGTTCTGGATTGATATTCTATGCTCTACGTCCGAGCCCCAGCGGCGGCACCTCCACCTATCCGTCGATAAAACAAAAGATATGCACACCGGTCATCCCTGTCTGCCCCACCAAACACATCCTCGGGCCTCACGTCCGACACCAGCTCGTCGTCGATCCGTACCCACCCTTCGCGTGGCTTCACACTGAGGTGGTCGCGGTTTGGGTGCAATACGTCCAGCGTGTAGTGCCCTCCTGATGCCGACAGACCGTGGTGGTATAAAACTGAGCAAAGGGGCTAGGTAAGAAATTGTGACATACACACGCGCACAGCAATGACAAAGTACGCACCACCAAACAGCTTGTATCGCGCCGGCCCAGCGCCTCTCCGGGCGCCAGCCATGATTTCAGGCGAAATTTCCAGCTCAGGCCCAAATGAGACCTGTTTCCCGATTTTCACCACGCCGTTGACTTTTGTATCGTACAGGAAGCGCTTCATGTGCAGCACAAGGATCGGGGGCACGCTCTCGATGAGCACCTGCTGGCTTGCATCAACAATGACGCCCGGCCGCGTGGGCGAGGTCATTTGCACCGAGGACGGCGCAGAGATGTACTGCAGCGCGTCTTTGACTGTGTGGATTTGCTCGCGCTGGTTGAAAACGGTCAGTGCCATCGTCAACCATTTTAGAAGAATCTGGACTCACCTGAATATCGAGTTGCAGTGCCCGCCAGTCCTCGATGATCGACGAGTCTTTCTGCTGGGGCGCGCGTAGCGTCGAACGGAACTTGCCACCAAACATCCTCGTTATCGGGGACTCGGCTGTCTTAATCTGCGAGAGGCCATCAGTTTCTCGCTCTCGCGCGATCTGAAGACTCGGCGAGACTTACCGTACGCGTGGTCACCATCCGATTCCGCTTGCCGACCTCCAGCCAGCCATTGTCCTCGGGCGGCTCCTCCTCCTCATGCTCTTCAACATCCTTCGCCGCTTCCGCATCCTTGGTCGGCGGGGAAAGAGTGTTGGCGAGGGCCAACATCTCCTCTTCAAGCGTATCGAGATAGAACCCGAGGAACTCTTCGGCATCCTCTTGATGTCCTCCCTGAATGCGCAGATGCGTACCATTAGCCGCGAAGCAAAAGCAAAGCGGAAGAAACGCACCCGCATGTTATCAAACCTCTTCTTCTCCTTCATAGCATCGTAGATCTTGGTGGGTATAAACGAATCCATAAAGTCCTCCTCCTCCGCATCCTGCGCCTTCTCTTTCTCCTTCTCCTTACCCTTGCCCTTCCCCTCCGCCTTCCCGCTCCCGCCCGCCTTCCCAGAATACTCAAACTCCCGCATAAACTCGACGGTGGCGTCAACAAGGGGCGTGTCCGTTCCCGTCTTCCCCACCACAGGCCCGGTAAGGTGCCGCCCGAGCGCCGAGAACAGCGTGTGGAACGGCGTGCAGTATATCAGGATCTGCAGCACCGAGTTGGCGAAGCACATGTTGCCGGTGTTGATCAGCCCGCGCGGGCGTATCCGCGGCGCAGAGGGCGAGGGCGCCGGGCCGGTCGTGAGCAGCGCGAGGAGCTCAGATTTGTGCGTGGGGGAGACACTCCCTGGCGTGTGAGATGCAGAGGGCGGGGCAGAGGAGGATGAGAAGGGAGAGGCGGCCGGGATGGAGAAGCCGACGACGGAGGAGGTGGGGAGTTGCGATTTAGACGAGGAGGCGCTCGGACGGAGGAGGGCGGCCCAAGACTTAGGCGGAGCTTTTGCCACGGGTTTAGCAGCCGGGGGAGCCGATGCGGAGGGAACAGCACTCAAGGTGGACGCAGGGGTGGGGGAAGAGGCGGGAGGCGCCTCTTTGTTTGCGCTGGGAGCCACGGACAGCGATGTGTTGGTGGACAAGGGCGATGCTTGGGTGGGCGTGTCAGGTGCGGTGGAGCACGCTGGAGTGGTCTCTGTCGCCGCAGACGATGGCACATCGAGCGCTTCAGGTGAAGGCTGGGGCTCCACCTCCGTCGGTGCCACTAAAAGCTCCTTGGGAAGGACAGGCGGCGAAGGAGATGGTGTAGGCGGCGGACTGGGAAAGTCCAGCGCGCTGTCAGTGACATCTTTCGGCGGCCGCGCAAGGGGTGATATTATTATCCCAGGTGCATTCGCGGGGTCGTGTGGCCTGCGCGACCAGATGACATATTCGCCCTTGGAGAACGTGGATTTGAGTGCAGGGGAAGGAGGCACATTTTGGGTGGTCTGTATTGTGCCTATGTACGAATCGGCCGCAGGCTGTGGCTGGGGCTGCGGTTCGGGTTCGGGGTTGGCTACAGGTTGCAGTGGCGATTTTACAGGCGATGTGGGTTTTGGTGGTGGGTTGATCCTCTCTGTTGGCCGTATTGGCTGAGAGAGCGCAGGGCTAGGAGACATGGAATGAGGCATGGATAAATGTTGTGGCAGTGGCGAGAGCGGTTGTTGGGTAGGCCATGTGGGCGGGTATGGCGCCGGAGGCTGCATTGCGTAGGACGGCGCATACTGGGGATGTGGTGCGTATTTCGCGGGTGAGTATGGGCTGGAGGGTGCGGGTGGGCTGTACGGCGCCTGGTGATAATTTTGGTAGGACGGTGCGCCGCGCGAATAGTGCCCCCTGCCGTTCATCTGTGGGGATTGCATGGACATGTGACCATTCATCTGGGGTGGCGGGTAAGGGTACTGTTGATATGGATTTGGGCTATGGTTTCCGTAGCCATACTGTGGTGGTGGTTGGCCCTGCTGATAGTAGGAAGATGGACCAGGCTGGCCGTACGGTGGTTGAGGGCTTGACATGCTGCTTGCACGCGTCAGAAATCAATATATCGACATAAAATTTGAACTTGAGCACTCACCCGAACGAAATTTGTTTATTTATTATCGTCGATCTACGCGTTCTTCATGCACAGTCAGTTAGCCCATCACAGATAGCCAGAGGCCATGCTCACAAGATGCGATCAGAAGAAAAGCGAGATGGCAATGCAAGAAATTTGCAGTTTTATCTTGGGCGTTCCGTGTGGGTGTGTTCAGATTAGCAGACTGTATTGTGAAGACCAATGGATGGGTATAGAGTATACTTGGAGGCAAGAAGGAAGCCCAGGACGACAAGGGCTGCGCAAACGTCTCGCACGATTGACCACGTGTAAACTCCCCTATCTTTCAATCGGTCTCTCATTTCGCGCATGGCGAGCGAGATACCTCCGTCTCCAGCAGCATGGACAGAATCGCCAATGTCGGCGACGATCACCCCCTCGCTCTCGAGATCCAGAGCCTTAGAAAAGCGGTTGCCTCGTCCCAGGTGAGTGCGACTTTACACTTAACAACGGGTCACTGACCGAGTGGTTTGAATACGACGTAGCATGAAGCACACGAGGCTGCTATAAAGCTCCAGAAACATTCGCTGGACTCTTCAGAGTCGTATGAACGCACGCGTGAGTTGGAGAGCGAGAATGCGCGTCTCAAGGAAGAAGTTGCCGTGCTGCGAGCGTATCCCGATGACTCGTCGAGCGCAACACCTTTCCAGTTCCAGGAGCTCGAGCTGGCTCATCAGCGGCTTTCCGATCAGTTGGGGTGCGTTATATCTCCACCCGCATTAAAATAGACAGTCCCCGCCCCCTTCATCCCAGCCACATCTCCGCCCCTCCATCCACCCGAGTAGTTCAACCGTAGCTAACCTCCGCCAACCCTCTGCAGCATCACAGAAGCCACCCTCGAACTCCGCACGACCGAGCTCACAGACGCCCAAGCCGCGCTCGCAAAGGCCCGCGCCGACGCCGCAGGCGCGTTCGCGCTCTCCGCCGCGATCCGCGCGCGCGAGGAGGACGGGCTCCAGCGCGAGCGCGCGCTGCGGAGCAAGCTGCGCGTCACCGACGAGGAGCGCAAGATGGCCGATCTGGTCGTGCGCGAGTACGCGGACCTCGTGCGGACACTCGAGGGGCGCGCGTCGGTGCTCCCGCCTCGGCCGCCGTCCAAGGACGGCGCCCCCGACCCCGACCCCGACGCGGCCGGTGGGGATGGGGATGGCCGGGGGTGCGCGGCCGCCCGCGCTGGTGGACAGCTACGCGGAGGGCAGGCGCGGGCTGCAGACGCTCCTGCGCGAGTTCTCGGTCGAGTCGGAGCGGCTCGAAGGGCGCATTGCCGCGCTGGAGCATGAGCTGATGCTGGCTGGGGTGAACCGCGAGTCCGAGGGCAAAGCGTCGGAGAGGGACCGCGCGCTGCTCGCCAAGGTCCAAGCAGAGCTGGTGAAGATCCGCGTGGACGACAAGACCGCTGCGCGGATGGTTTCCCGGTACATGTGCGTTGTCCTTTGCCTCCCCTTCCCCATCCCATCCCCCTTCGCGCCTTTCTAATGAATATGAAATACAGGGAATTTTCGCAAACGTCCACCAACGCCCTCCAATCCACCATCGCCGCGCTCAAGCCACGGCACGCCGCCACCCTGAAGACGCTCTCCCTCGAATCCGAGCACCTCCAGATCGCGCTCCGGGCCTCGGAGCGGCAGACCGCCAAGCTGCGCGACGCCCTAGACCACCTCAGCGCCGACCTCGCGCGCGAGACGTACGGGCGGCGGCGCGAGGTGGGCCTGCGCCTGGCGCTGCTGCTGCGCGAGGCGCGCGTGGCGGAGGGGCTGCAGCGCTGGGCGGGCAAGGCGCGCGAGATGCTCTACCGCGCGCAGCAGCGCGCGGAGGGGCGGGCGCTGGAGGAGGCGTTTGAGCGGAGCGTCCAGGGCGCGGAGGGGCTGCTGGCGATCTTCAATGGGGACGGGGGCGTGGGGAGCGGCGAGCGGGAGGATGCGGTGGTGGGGCGGATTGTGGCGGCGCAGTGTGCGGTGGCGGAGATGGGTGAGGAGCTGCGGGTGGAGACGGGGCGGAGGATGGAGTTGGAGAGGCAGAGGGCGCTCGAGCGGTTGACTGCTCCCCATGCGGCGAACGGGGAAGCTCTTGTCCACTCGAACGGAGGGGCTAACGGGACCGCCGCCGCCGCTTCGAACGACACGGAAACACCGCCGACCAGAGTTCACGACATTTCCGAGCCCATCAACGGTCATGCCTCTTCTGCCATTAGGGCTGTTGCAAACCCGACAGCACAGACACCTCCGCCTACTCAAGAAAGCAAACCCCACACCGAAGATACTCCCGCTCGCCACTTCGTGCCCGCCGCAAATTTCGTGCACCAGCCCAGGCCCCGCTCAATCGAAGAGGCCACATTCGTCCGCGACCCCCCGAGCAGCCCTCCAGAGTCCCCCCTTGCCGCCTCCACTACCGAGGACGTCTTCACGGCGACCATAGCGTCCTCTCCCCCGCCCGCGCTGCACCCCCAGCGCCATCCCCTCCTGGCTGATCTGGAGGCGACAAAGCACCGCTATGATGAACTCCAGCGCGCATTCCGCGAGTGCCATCAGACGCTGAAAGCACTCCAGGACAGCATAGGGGGGATCGCATCGTCCTCCGTCGGCATATTGCGAGTGGCGACGCAGCGCCTGGACGACTTCAACGAGGACGCGCGCGTGGAGGTCGAGATCCGCATCGCGGACGAGGAGCTCACGATCAAGGGCTACGAGACGCTGCTCGCGATCCCGGGCGCCATCGACAGCGCCGCGCAGGACGCGGTGGAGGGGCGCATCCAGGCCTTCGTGGGCGGCACCGAGAAGTCCGTGGCCAAGGCGCTGGAGCAGTTCAACCGGAAGCTGGACGACCTGCAGCACGACGCGGCCAGCATCAAGCGCGCGCTGCACGAGCTCCCGGAGGACGAGGAGGCGATTCAGCCCCGCGCCGCCGACGTTCGGGACGGTGATGACCACCCCGCGCCTGCGGCACTCGTCGTCGGTCTCGTCGTTCACGCGGCCGGGGCGCAAGTCGTCGGTGGGCGCGAGCGACGCCGGCGCGCATGCGCGCGGGGGCGCGGATCCGTATGCGGGCCTCGGGCTGCGGATACCCATGCCGTCGCATACGGCCGCGTCGCTGGGCTTTGGCACGCCGCCGAGGAGTGTGAGCGGTGCGGGGGCGCGGGGGCTGTCGAACATGTACTCGCTGGGGCTGGGCTCGAGGGGCTCTTCGTTGAATATGGCTATACAAGAGACGCCCACCAAGGTGAAGGCTACCTCCATGCGTGCGAGACAGCTGGTCGATGAGGGTGGGGAGGCGGGTGGGGAGTTGGATGGCGATGATGAGCCGGAAACGGACGTAGAGTAATTAAATCATAGACAGTACTAGTGAACCTTTGGATTATAGCGTATTCTGGCATTGGATTACTTACCATTACTTATTTATTTAGGGAGGAGTAATAATGCTGACATGCAAGTAAAATTGAATGGTGTGCACCACCTCCAATATTCAGGTGCCAACGTTGCCAGTTTCCCGAGTTTACAGTATGTGCATTGTGGGTTGATTGTGGGTCGGTGCGTATGATTTGGGCCATTAATATTGCTAAGCCAAGCTTGAGCCAAGCTTATAATTAAGCACCCAGTTGCAATTGCCTTCGTCTTGACAATATATTCTGGGACGTCCTTTCGCTTGCCTTTCGCTCTCTAGTCAAACCAAGATAAGATAAGATAAGATGGAAACGATGACGTCGGGCGACAGCAGTTAAACGCCGTGGCGCGTGTTATAGGCACATTCAGGCTTCCTTCCAACCACCACCATGGAGCGCGCAGCACAAAAGTACAAAAATGGGGTCGTTGCCGAGTTCAACGAACAGACAAAAGAAGGCAAGGAGGTTCTGCTAGACATCGCCAAGTCCCGTGCATTCATCTACCCGCTCCAGGTCAGTCCCAGTCCCCCACCCGGTAGTTCCATCCACTAATCACTAACATACTTGCGCTCTTACCAGGGCATTTACTACTCGCTAAGACACCCCTCCCTCCTTGGCTCCATCAAATCGCAGCTCTACAAATCCGCGCTCACGAGCCTCGCCATCACCGTGTCGTTCTTCGCCATGTTCTACCTCCCGCAAGTCGCCTTCCTCGCGCTCACATCCGGCCCGCTCGCGCTCATCTCCGCAATACCCCTCGTGCTCGGCGAGGCGGCCGTCGTGAGCAAGTTCATCGTGAAGGCGCTCTGGATGGCTGATGCACAGGAGAAGCTGTTCGACGCCGTACGTTCTTCGAAGTCGGGCTGAATACACCGTCTATATATATGCCGCTCACACCCCACCCAGGTCCTCGCTTCCCAGCCCGCCGGCGCGCCGCTCGTCGAAAACGCCAAGAACCTCTCCAGGTCCTCCGCGGGCCGCAAGAGCCAAGTCGGCCGGCTGCTCATGAAGCCCGTCGCGCGCTTCTCCCCCGCCGAGCTCGTGCGCTACGCCCTCTCGCTCCCGCTGAGCGCCCTCCCCATCCCCGGCCTCGGCACCGCCGTCTTCCTCGTGTACAACGGCACAAAATCAGGGCCGAGCCACCACAGCCGCTACTTTGCGCTCAAGGGCCAGGCCGGCGCGCAGCGCGACGGCATCGTGGCGCAGCGCCGCGGCGCGTATGCGTCGTTTGGCGTGATGGCGACGGCGCTGCAGCTGGTCCCGGTGGCGAGCATCTTTTTCTTGTGCACCACGACCGTGGGCGCGGCGCTGTGGGCGGCGGAGCTGGAGCGCTTGGGGGAGGCGGCGAATGATCCGCAGCATGGGGACGTGTTGCCCACCGGAGGGGAGTCAGGGGGGTCTGGGGACGTGGCGGGGGCGGAAGGCGGGCAAGAGCTGCCTCTGAGGGCCAGGACCAACGCGTTGGCGGATGAGGGGGAGTCGGAGAGTAGGGATGAGTTGTGAGGACTCTACCGTTGAGGCGGAATGCTTGAGTTGTATTGTGTTCAAACCGCGTCATAAAGTTAGCAATATACGCGACTTTCTTGCAGAACTTGGTGGTGCCATCCGAAGCTTGAGTTGCGCTGTGTTCAAATCGTGCCATAAAGTTAGCAGTGTCCCATATCATGATGAAACATTGGCTGAAATGGGATGACACTTGCCCCTCAAGTAGTATTGAAGCGTCTGTTGAGCGTCTGCGGCAGCTGCCAAGCGTCTGCTGTAGTGGAGATGTTGCTCGGCGACCGGCCCGCCAGTGCGGGGGTGTGCCGCTGCCAAAACTTCGACCTCAATCAAACCTCAATTTCAACTTGTGCAGCGTGACCTGCAATTGCAATGTCCAAAATGTATGCATGGTATCAGAATTATAGATTGCTGCATTTTAATACGTGACTGAGTATGCAATAGTGATGCGTAACGATTGTTTATGATGTCTATTGGATGCACTGGCGCCAGCGGCCTTTTGGGGTGCTGATCGGGGGGATCAGGTATGTGGTCTTTAGAAAACTAAACCTTTTCAGCGCCGCTGGTCGGACCCGGCCCAACCATGGTATCTGGCCGCGAAGACTGGCCACTGCGGATATCAGGCGGGTCTGTTTCCTTGTAGGCCCAATTTGATTTGCTGCGGATGTACTTTCCATACCTCTGTAATGACCTCGATAAGAAAATGCCTGACAAACTCGGAATTTTCAATTGCCACCACTCACCCAAAACAAGACGGGCATGGGAGTGCAGGCCAGCGCCAGAAATGCGAACAGTGTCGATGCCCATTGGTCTCCCAGCGCTGCGAACAGGGACGGGCTGAACAAGGGAAATGCCATAGCGAGCAGGGAGCGCAGGACCACCGTTGCTGCTATGGCACTGGCGCTGTAAACACCGTACGCGTCCATGAGGTACGCCGTCAGGCACTGCAGGATCTGGGCAACTGCGATGCCGAATGGTATCCCAGCAAGAATGGGGACAATCCAATGCACCGATGGCTGACTTGTCCTAGGGGAAACAGTCAGTTGACATACGGGGCACGCCACCGCATACGTACCAGGCGAACCAGAACAGGCTCACAGGGAGGAGAACACCCCCCACCATAGCGAGGTGCAGCCGCCTATATTTGATCATCAGCAAGTGTCATTAGCCAGGCATGGAACAGTGACCTACGCCTCCGGTGGCGCCCTCCCGTTTTCGCTCTTATCGATCGCCCGCCAATATATCCTGGTCTGGATGGGCGTCAGAATCGCGCCAGCAAGGATTCCTACACCAATGCCGAGGAATGCAAGGCCGCCCTGGCCGGGGGTGAAGTGCCTGTGCTCTTGAAAGACAATCGGGAATGCCGAGAACAGGGAGTACAGGATAGCGTAGGTGAGGGATACGTATATTGACAGCAATGTGACGATGGGTTCGGTGAAGAGAAATACAAAGGGTCTGCTGAGGTTCGTCCGCCATAGCTGCGAAATGGACTTGGGGCGAGTGAGATCCAGCACGGAGATGTAGTGCAGTGTGCCGTTGGAGGCCTTTTCGAGCTTTATGGCACGATGGCGCAATAGGACAGAGGCATACTGGAAATGGGTTGAGAACTGGTTTTAGAATTGGGAAGAGGCACCTACGGTTTCAGGAGTGAGGAAAAATCCTAATATTAGAGTTGTGGCAGATAAAATCATCATAACCCAGAAATTGAAGTGCCAACCCAGGGACTTGCGCTGATTTGGCGATATGTTCAATGCCATGCGATATATATAAAAGCCACCACTTACCTCTGCTACGAAACCGCCGACGATGGGGCCGACAACAGGCTATGAGATATATCCTTAGAATGACTAGTTATTAAATCAGAATAAAAACATGGGCTCACTCCGAAATATAAAACTGTGACATAGATGGCTGTCGCCATTCCTCGCTCGCGCGCGTTCCAAATATCTGCAAGGGTTCCTCCAGCATTCGTCAGCGGAGAAGATCCGAATATTCCCGAAAGCAGTCTGCAAGTGAGTATTGTTGCAGTATTCTGTCCAAGAGCACCGCCAAGGTGCAGGACGGTGTATATCGAATATGTAGACAGAAACACTGGACGCTATGAGTGGCCATGATATGAGCGCATTTCCCATAAGAATATCAAGTAGTAAGCTCACTCTTCCGAACATTTCACTTAATGGTGCGAAAATTAGAGGCCCAAGACCAAACCCAAGAACGTAGAGAGAAATTCCCAATACAGCAACATCCTCAGGTATGTGAAAGTCGCGCTCCGTGTATGCCAGACCGCCACTGTAACAGCTGCTGCCAAAGGAAACAGTAAATGTGCTCAAAGCAACCTTATCAACAAGTTAGCGAATGCAAGCAGGAAAGAGTATAGTAACAATGTTCACCTGCGCAGTGATCACCCACTTGCGACGGTTGATCCAGTTGTATGGGTTAGCGACTTCTCCGAGCTCCCAATCGACGATGTAGGGATTTTGTAGAGAGCCTTCTCCAGGGTAATTGCCTGGCTGTGATGCATCCACCACAGCCTTGGAGTCGGAGGCGTCCTCGAATCTGACTATCCCCTTGTCGTACTCGAAAGACGACATTGCAGACCTCAGTAAAAAGGTGTCTCGCTATCAAGCAATCCGTGGGGCGGGACGAAGAGAGACGACGAGAGGATCGGACTGAGTCGGCCCGAATACCAGCGGGTACACCCACCCGCGGATGACTCATGAGCATCCGTAGGCATCCGTACAGGAGCGGGTTGTCTCGTAGCAATCCGTGTTGTACATATGTATATGTCATCTGACGGAAACTTCCCGGAACTTTTGAAAGTTGGGCAGAGGTTGGAGCCGCATCATAACCCTTGAGGAGCATCGATTTATTCCTCTGGCGCTTTCTTGGTGGAGATTGGATAGCAGCGGAAATCGGAGTATATGGGCGAAGGCTGATACTGATGAGCTTGATAAGGATGTTGGCTGAGACAGTAAGAATGGGTTATGAGTGCTGGTTGAAATCTGGTTGAAATCGACGCGTTGCCACTTTTGTCGTTACGTAATGCGAAGCAAGTCAAAGACAACAGCAACGAGTCGGACTTGAAGGAGTGCATGTTCTTCAGTAGGTGTCTCGGTTATCAATCAATCCGTGGGGTGTGACGAAGAGATTTAGAGAGACGAAGAGAGAATCGGACTGGGTCGGCTCGGGCGGGTGCTACCTGCGGGTGAGCATCCATGATCCGTAGGCATCCGTGGTTGTCTGAACTTGGTACCCATCCGTACATATATGGTATCTGGTTGAAAGTAAACATCCCGGAACATTAGAAAAGTTGGGCAGAGCCGCACCATAACCGTTGAGGGGTATCAATCTGTTCCGACGCTTTCGTTGCGGAGACTGGATAAAAGCGGGAGTCAGAATAGACGAGCGAGAGGCTGATACTGATGAGTTTGATGAGGACAGGTTGAAATCTGGTTAAAATTGACGCGCTGCCATTTGATATTACGTAATGCCATGCCAAGTCCAAGCCCACAAGCTTAAGAACTTGAAGAGTGAAGACGAGGTGGATTAGTTTGTCAATTGCAAGCTTGCTGGCCCTGGCTGATAATTACAGTACTAGTGTCGCACTTCCTTCCTTTGAACCTACTTCAGTAGTACGATGATGTCCTTGTCCTAGCGTCACGAGTAGTACCTGCCGGCTTCAATACATCCCGAGAGGTCCAGTTGCCTCCATAGACCTTGCATTACTCTAAGACAGACATGCTAGCCGCGAATATGCTTTCCATGTATCTGCATGGATGAGCAACAGTATACTTCGAAAATGAATATGGATACCACGCTATTCGCATTATAGCATTCACATCGGGGTGAAGTTCGCAGGGAGGGTTTCCCGAACAGCCACATGGTGTTGTACGAATACGAAGGGGAAATAAAACCCATGCAGTTAAATTGCATCATGTCCTTCGCGAGGCACAGCAAACACGAAGGGTACCAACGACTGAAGTTGTTTGAAGCCCCCGATGCAAATCATACCACGTAGTCCTTGGATGTGACGATGTCGTCGAATATATGTCGTTTGACCAGGAGAGCGGGCGTATATGCTGCTTTCTTCAAGCGCGCTGGTGGCGACGAGCAGCTTTTGGTAATTGTCATGATCTGACAGGTTGGCCAGGGCAGGCAAGTCGAGCCCAGATCGACCGGACAATCACACTGAGCATTCGTTCGCAGAGAAGGACAGTCTTATGCTGATGGCGATCCAGATGAAACACACCCAAGACAGCAATTTGGGGCAAGCATGGCTGCCGTGCGCAGTGGTTCTTGCATCGGGAGGGCGTAAAGCTTAGACTGAGCAGCTCGGATTGCACGTAGAAGATAAAATAAGGCCTTCTAAGGTCCGCACCGCTAGGTTTAAGTACAATAGGCCTATCGTCTACTTGTGTGACACGAAACCTTTGCCTGTGTACCCTTCGGAAGCTATGCCTGTATGAAGTATCAGTTAGTGTTCCATAACATGGCCGCAGAGGTAGAATATCCAAGACTATACAGCCAGAGGGAATGGACGAACCTGTGATGGGGTTGAGTTTTAGCTCCTTTCCGCGCTCGTTGGCAGCCTCCTCCCACTCCTTCGTGATAGTCCTCGGTGGTGCTGGGCCTGGAAAGTGTAGTAGCGTTAGTAATCAGTTTGCACGCAGCTATGCAGTGGTCAACGCACCAAGAGCTCGGAAACCGAGGAAGACGGCACCAGCAATAGCGCTAAGGCCGATTGTTGCGAGAGCAATCTTGAGGTTGTCACCTGGCTTGTTAGTGGGAGTTCGTGGTCCGTGGGGCCCAAATGCGACGTAGTAAGCTATAGAAGTTCGAAACATCCAGGAAGATGAAGAAGGAACGATAAGCGAATCCGTCAGTACGGACGTTAAGGCACACGGCAGTGAAAACTACGCACAGGCTTTCCTCTCGTCGATGCTAAGCTCCTTCCAATCCTTCTTCTGCAGAGCATCTATTTGCTGGTGCACCAAGGCCTTATCCTCCGCATTCATGGTTGCCCATTGGGCTTCGACATTTGACAAGGGGATGACGCTTTGGGCTTTGGTGGCCGTCGACGAGCTGGCAACGTGGGCTCCTGGGGCCGCGGTTGTTGCAAGGCTGCGCACAAGGGGGGAGGTGCTCAGAGACGTTCTAGGGCGCGCCAGGCGGATGGCTTGCATGGTAAAGAGTGGGAGGTAGAAATTACGGGGAGTAGCGGGAGGTGGAAGAAATGCCGTGTGGAAATATTTCCCTCAACGTCCGGGTCGGGTACCGGGATCCCTCGGATGCTCAAAACCCGTCTGCTATGATTGGCTTGTAGATTTCACTCCATGACAGCTCAGATGCGGTATATCGGACAACGAGGAAGACAGAAAAGATAATACTTGAAGAGCAAGATACATCAAATTGTGGTAAAGAAGACTCAGTAACAAAATTCATGACACGTTCAAGTCAGCGCGTAAGTATGTTGTACAGATTTTGGGCAACGACACAATCCTCAGAGAGCTCAGGTAGCCTCGGTGGTGACACCAGGGCAATCGCGTGAAATATGGCTACAAAGTAGTCAGGATCGATGGTTTAAAAGCGAGATAGCACGGTGCTCACCCTTCCGAGCCACAGGTGTAGCAGGCGCGCTTTTGTGCCTCTGGGCAGTCCTTGCTGATGTGGCCCTACAACAGAGCGTCAGGAGATAGACAGGGGGTGGTCCGAGGAATTAGACTCACGACACCGGAGCAGTTATAGCACTTGGCTCCCTGAACACAGTCGCGGGACAAATGGCCCACACCACCACAGGTGTAGCTGCGACGAGGACACATGAGCTATATGTTCAGGGCCACAAAGTTGGGCATATGGCTTACCAAGTCTTTGCAGAGGCTCCACCGCCAAAGGCGCCTCCGGAGAATCCACCACCACCACCTCCGCCGCCAGCTGAGTCGGGGCAGGCACGAGCGATGTGGCCAACCTTTCCGCAGCGGTAGCACTCGGTGCCTGACGAGGCACCTCCTCCTCCGCTGGAGAAGGCGGCGGGAACAGCTCCACCTCCACCGGCGGCTGCGTTCTCGGGGCACTCACGCGACTGAAAGTAAACAAGGTAATGAGTACAGCAGGCGCGACAAAGTGGCATAAGCACTCACTATGTGGCCTTCCTGGCCGCACTTGTAACAGGACTTGGGCTTGGTCTCCATGGTGCAGTCACGGGAAACGTGACCCTCAAGGCCGCCTGGAGAATGTTTAGAATATACGATCAAGAAGGGTTGAGGCAGCTTACAGTTGTAGCTGAGAACCAATCGTAGGGATTAGTTGAAATATAATGTACAGGAATGACCTCAATTTACCAGGTAGGCGTGCCAGCCTTGGGGCAGTTAGCCGCTTGATGGCCGACTAAACGTCATGCGATAAGATATGGGCGTTTCATGATCCCAAGAAAGTTGGTCGAGTCGATGCAGATTTAGTATTCAGGTTGGGAGAGGCGGCGAAGATGCATAGATTTCCAACAAATCGAGACGAGATTTGAAAGATCGAAAGGCGATGTTGTCATTCGTGTAACGGCAGTGATATGACATTGACACACGCGCACGCCCCGTCCGTCCGCCAGCATTTCGCGATATAAGGAAAGGGGAAAAGAACCAAACAGCGGTCATCGTCAGCGCCGCGCTCTCGCACAGAAAAAAAGTGTAGGTAGGAAAATAAGTGGATCTCATCATTGGAATGACGATGGTAGAATAGATGGGATGAACAACGACAAGAACAGCACGAAAACACCACGCACAGCCACCACAGTTGAAGCATCCACGAGCACCAGACATTTTGTGTTTTGAGGGGGGTTTGGGGGTTGGAGCTGCGGCGAGAAAAACGGGCGGATGTTAGGGGTTTTCAGATAAGATCAAAAGGCTCCTGGCAGCGTTGAGCACACCACTTGCGCGGGGCTGGCGGCTGCCCTCTGCCTGGACCAAGTTGACACATACTAGATGAAAGTTTTGGGAGGATGATGGGAGGATGATCAGAGAGGCGAATTGGAGCAGGAAAATAAGACAATTTGACAAAAGCGGTGCCGAACGACCCACGTGCTGCGCTGTGGCGGGCATCCCAGATCCCCTTTCTTCCTTCACCTTACATTCAACGCCCAGGGCTCCATTGCCTGCCTGTATCTGTCATAATTGCTGAGCCAGGAGGGCAATTCAAAAACTGAAAATTCAAATATAGGATTATCGAAACAAGGCGAGGCAAAGTTGATCAAAACGCGTTCAACACCTGTTTGTTTATGTACTCACCCTGATTCAGAACAAGCAATATTTCAGCAATGTTCGGGAGTGCCACGGCAGGAGGAGTGCGCGGAGGGGGAAAGGCATCTATCATCGCGCGCATTGTATATAAGTACCTTTCTCATGTCCGATGCGGTACTCTTCTGCTTGAAATGCGCAATAGCAGTGTCACTGACTGGAGTGGTTCTCAGAATTAATCGCAAGCTACAGTTGTCTACAAGCTGACTGAAGCTGACTGATAAGGATGGGGTCGGATAATACCTTGCACATTAAGCACTACGCAGCATTCTTACGCCCGACGAGGGGGCTGACTAGGCGATTAGACATTCGTGTAATAACCATATGCACATGTATCTTGGAAGATATACGACAATAAGTAAAAAATAACAACAGCTACCGATAGTGATACAATGCTGTGATGAGGTATACAGGGTGAATACTAGGTCAATTAGTTTCATGAAGATGGGTCCAAAAATGCGCGTAAATATACGGCGTGCAGATGCCCGAACGGCCAGATGTCATGTGAGACGAGCCATGTGATGGTTGTGGCCAGATTCTAGTATCTGGATACGACGACGCAGGTTAGAAGAAGGGAGAGTAACGCTGTCGGTGAGAACTCACCGAGCGCGAGTAGCTGGGGAGGGGGACATCAAGACTCTAAAAGTCTACCATCGGCTTCGTAGTGGAATTTGCCGGAAAACGAACAGGTGGGTATACATGCATCGACGTTTTCGGGCTCTGTTTGTCTTCGTCTTCGTCTTTGTCTTTGGGGTCCGATGTACCGCCCCCAAGGGTGGTCGCCTGCAGAAATAAAATGATCAGCAAGGAGCTTGCGCGCGAAATCCCGAGTGCAGCTTACCCCCGTCGCGAAAGTTAGCGAGTCAGTCGGCCCTACCCCTCGGATGCTCATCACTTCGTTCGACATTCCAGTCGTGTAGACGGCTCGAAGTGTTTCGCGTCCATTCAGGCTGGAAGACGTGTCAATTTTACTCAGACAGTCGTAGTGGAGGTTGTGCTCACGAAGCTAGCAAGCAGTTCGAGTACACTGAAGGATGCTTAATCAGCGGGAGTAAGCGGCAGGGTGAAGATAACTTACATTTAGCGTAGAATAGCGAGACCGATATCCAGACATCTGTCATGCGTTAGCCGATTGATGGATAGGGGGGTGAACGATTTAGCCCACTTGTATTGGATAGTGCGAGGGATGTGGCGAGCATAATAATAGCACAGAACCTATGACTGGAGTCAATTGCGGCACATGAACGCAAAGGCAGTTATACTTACACAGTCACCATGCCCGTTTCTGTCGGGACGGGTTAGAACATACCCGAAGCAAAAAAAAAAGCTCAGTGAGGACTCACGTATCGTCCACTGAAAGAGTTTGTTCAACATCGAGTCGGTCGTCCGAACCCCTGTCTGCTGCAATCTCAAGAGCCAACAGAGCGCAACAGTGTTGAGCAAATCCACGGCAACAAGCAGCACAAGAGTGGTAGTTGTTATCCATGAGAAATCTTGCGCAAATGAAGTCACCGACACCGTTTGGCTGACTACGGCGATCGCAAAGTTGGTCGCGACCTGGCACAAGGAGCCGATCCAAGAAACGATCGTGAGGGGCCACCTCCCAGATAATATGTATATGCGATGGGCGAAGAAGCCTTGCACAAGGGCACCGATAACCCCATCGAACACGGCAGACGAGCTCAGGGTCCAGTGCGCTTCAGCAAAGTATGTGGTGTTGGCATAGTGGGTCACTGTAACGTTGTAGAGCCAAATCCATGTGATGAACATATGGACCGTCTCCAAGACCCTGGACACATGTGAGGTTTTGGATAGAGATACAAGGAAATATCACATACCAGACAACTGGCACGAGTATGCGCGTGCGGAGCGACTCGTTCTCCCTCTTGATCCTACGAAATGAATCCACTATGAGTTCCCTGCCCGCGATCACTGACCGTTCAGAGGAAAACTCACGTATAGTAGAGATACGTCTGCACATTTAGTACACCGTACAAGACAGTGGCCAGCAGCACTCCAATTTCCGTTGCCCCTAGAGAAGGGCCTAGAGATGGCTCAGCCATGGTGGGGGTTTCTGTCGAGGCGGGACACGGTCGCAACAATGAGCCGTAATTGATGTAAAGTACCTACGTTTCGGACCAAATCAGGCAAGTGACTTTTCTAGTTTTACTAAATTTTGATGGGCTCGATCGTTTTTGCCGACCCCAGCGACTTCCGACATCATCGCCACACCGTTTGACTTTGTCCCGCAGGCCCACAGCGCGATAATTGCCCACGGGCTGCTACTGACATGCGCCTAGAAATGAAGCCTTGGCCAGATATTTTGGGTTTTTCGTGCAAAGACTGGCAAACAGAAGATTTTTACATCATTCCTGTGCAGCCACTGGGGCGGCACCAAGGCGGTAACCGACGATTAGGCGATAGGATCATCAACCAAGAATCCGTCGCACGCAGGGTAAGAATCGATACCGACAAACTTAGCCGTTAGCTGCATTCAACTGGCTGTAGGCAATCTGCATGCGGTCGTGTTCGACTGTTCGAATGCAGTGCCCCTGCAGATCATGTCGAGAGGAGGAGCTATCGGGTTTAATGCCCTTGGGCCTGCGGACAGAAATGGAGGAGCCAAGTTTCAGAAGCTGATTGTGGCGTGGCGAAGTTTCACCCAATTGTACACGTGCAACGCATGGCTAGAGGATTCAGACATAACGTTCCGACATGGGAAAGTCAGATCATAATTATTTCATATATAGTACACAATTAATATTGTGCAACTCATGGCTATAGGAGACCCTCGGGGACCGTACCGAAGATATCAATTTTCTTTTTTCGCGAATGGCATCAAGGCTTATCAAGGTCAAGGAACTCGAAGTTTGATCCTCAAGAAAGTACCGCCGGAGAACCAGAGTTAGTCGATTATTGCAACGGATGATCCATGGGCATTATTTCTTATTGTAGCGCATCCATCACCATCATCATCAAGCTTCAAGCTTCTTCAAGCTTCAAGCTTCAAGCTTCAAGGCACACCGCTAGTTGCTTATTTCCAAAGTTTTTTGATGTTTAGCAGGGGTACAAGTTGTCAGCTGGACAGTCCAGGACAGCCCCTGCGGTATACTCCCTTATACTCCCAATCCATATCCCTCGTTACCCATATTTTGATGGAATTTGGCGAAACAACTTGGTTACCGCTAAAATTTGTTCTCGGCACCCTAATCCACCACCGCCGTCTTCTATAGATGGGTTGAAAATAAAATCTTCGCAGGAGCGGACCTGGACGGGCATACCGAAGCCATATATAGTTATGGGCGTGTTTCTTTCTGCATAAACAAAGATTCTGATGATCTGCAATCATTTGAAATCCCCTCTACACGTGCGCAGTTTGCCCATCACAATGATATAGTGCACAGAGCTTCAGAAATGGTACCAAGCTCTCAAAGGAAGCCCCTCAGAAGGATCTCAAAGCTGGCAAGAAAAATTCGAAGACAGATGAAATTTGGCTCGATACAGACGCCAACCCAATCGACGAGGAGGCCGGGGTCTACCTTTTAAAGTCAGTTGAAACTTGCAAGGAAACTCTGGGCGCTGCAGAGATTCGAATATTCTCCGATGCTTCATTTCTGATCGCGCCCACGGATCTATGAGCTCGCTCTCTCAAGGCTGCGCTGTGCACCGTGAACCCCATTGCGAGGCAGTACAATGGGACCGACTCTGACCGACTGTTATCAACTTATCACTTACCGGTTGCGTTTCTCCTCAGTCATCCTAGATATATACTAGGTGTATAACACGATCCCTATGAACCCACACTACCAATATATGACATCGCCCTGACCATTCACTCACTCCTAATCCATAGCATTTTAGCTCGACGAAATTGCATGGATTAGGAAGCGAGGGTTGGCCGGGGTGGCGCGAGGAGCGCGAGAGTCTCCGAGTTGGCGTGCAGAATCAATGTGGACCATAAGTTGATCACGAATTATTTGACATTTTAACATTGGTTGTCGTGTCGTGTCGGTGATGAAACCCTAAAGACTGGATGGCGCGCAAGGCAGTGTATCATTTCGACCATAAGTTATGGGTAACGCCAGGCTGTGAACTGGACGGCCGAGGCGCCGTGTAACGCCAAGCAAGGGACCCTGAACGGTTCAACCACATGGTGGGCGAGTCGGACAAGCAATGGACGTCCATTGGACAAGGGAGACAGAGCCCACCCAAGCTCCTGCCGTTTTGGGAATGACAGCTTTGTGATGGTAACTGACAGCTTTTGATGGGACTTACTATTAATGGGCCTGGAATCGCGTGATATACCTGATAAATTAGCATCCATTGAAAATGGTCTCTTGGTGAAGTGGTTAATGTTGCCCACAATTGATCTCAGGAACAGGTCAAGTGTTCGATCCCTCGACAATGCTATCTTTTTACGCGTTTTACGCGTATAGTTTTTTTTTGCTCTGAGCCTAAGGTCATTCGATGTAGCCTTGCGCGCACTACACCACCGGTCTAAACGAACGTTGAGCTGACGTGGGAGGCTTCGACCTTTCAATCGGTGTCAATCGAGCATCCGTTTCGTGTCATTACTGTAGCATATAAATTACGTCTGGAATCTGAACGTCGAATAGATGGTTGATTGGAGCCGTGGGATTAGTATATGATAGACGGTCAAAATGTATACAACTATGAAGCACATACTGACATCCGCAGTGTGCTAATTGTATGTCTGACGAAATGTGCTCAATAGAGGCATACTGTGTCTCAAACGATATAGAATGGTCAGAGTGCGAGATGAGGGAAATAAGCAATAATTTCATTAAACATAGTATGCGAAGATGTGATGCTAATACAGAGAAACATAGGAGAAACCCCATAGGCACGTCCCTTGTGCTCACCGCCCTTAACTACCGAAACCACTCTAGCCGCTCCGTGATCTCCTTTTCACACTGCTGCCACCCACTTCTTTACAGCTCACACTGACACGAACATGGGTGATGACGGCGAGAGCCCTCATGTGAAGCGTGACCGACAGAGTCTAACCGCGGTAGCCTTGTCCCTGGTGCGGAGCGGCCTCTGCTATGGGAGCAGAAAGGAGAGGTAGCAGCGGAGCTCTTCTTGAAGCGTGTCAAATTGTCTTGATTGACTTCCTCGCCGCTGAAGTGGTGGGTGCAAGTGATAAGGCCTGGGTAAGGAAATGAGACAGAAATGAGACGTGACGGAAGAGAACAGAAGAACCGAAAGACGACGTGTCATTTCACACAGACGATTTAGGGCAAGCTCAAAGAGACTTACAAGTATTGATACGTGTAAGTACTTGACCCAAAGCAGAGGAGATCGAAAGCCAGACGTTAATTCCACGTCCATAATACCCCCAGCAGAGCCGCCAAATAGCTCCTCATCATAATGCCGTGCAATACGTGAGATTCATGAGAGTCAGACATGAAATTACGGCTGAGACTCAACGGTTGTTAGGGCGGTAATTGGTCACAGAATGCATGTCGCTCCCAATGCACATTATCCACACTAAATATGGGTATAAATTAGGCTAATCTCACCCGAAACGAATGCTACAGTAATGACGTTCCATGGTTGCTAATCCCGGAACGGTGGTGTACCCCGCCGAGCGTTAGCGAGGCCGTTAGGGTTAGGTGGTTAGGGGTTCGGGTTAGTGGTTAGGGTTAGGGGGTTAGGGGTTAGGGTTAGTGGTTAGGTTTGGTTGGTTAGAGTCAGGGTTAGCTGTATATATATTTTGAAAAGATTCAGAGGGAGGAGAGGCAATGGCCATGGCGCGAGTGAGTGTGAGTGCGTCGATGCGTCATTATTCCGTAATGCGGTTGCAACGTTGTCCGTTACCATCACAAAGCTGTCATTCCCAAAACGGCAGGAGCTTGGGTGGGCTCTGTCTCCTTGGACAAGTCACAGAACAGGTACTAAAATGTGAAAATTTACCCTTTTTCACCCGCTTCTATAACCCAGTACTAGTAACAAATCAGTGGTGAATGTCATATCCAACAAATAAGTCAAAATCTACTCACCATCTAGTACCTGAAGTTTGGTAAGGGGAAGTTCACACTGCACCCGTAAACAGGCCTGGCAGTACGGTCGAAATGGTTACAGTCGCTGGCCGACGAAGCGCGCCGAAAAATCAAACAGAACGATTTCGTGAGGCCATGCTATATATAAGAACTCCGACGGAGATACCCAGCTCAAGTTTAAATCCCACAGTGAAGGACTGTTATTGTCAAGGACAACGTAAGAACTTTGTGGCGCCAATATGAACTCGGAAGCAATAGGCATTCCAAGTGTGCATCTTCACCACTTCGGAACGTCCGTCCTCCCTTGAACGCAGCTGGTCATGATGTAGTTTCATCAATTATCTTTGGATCTCGATGTTCTTGGTCCCATGTTCCTCTCGAATTTACCGTGGCGAGCGCCGTGCCTGGCATCTTCAAACCTGTGCACCTGATCCGGGACATCATCTGAGCGCCTTTCCCTGTCAAGGCTCTTAATATTTTAAGATCTCCCCAGGTTCTGGTGTCTTAACCGCGGACTATGCTATGGCCTGTCGCAGGAACACTAACTCCAATGGCACACGGCAGCTCTTATCCTACCGAGTTCTGAGACTTGTTGCGACAAGCGACGTGGCACAGCTGCTTTTGGAAATTATCGCCTCCTGCCACTGGCAGCCTGGTGTTCATATCGATCTGTCAAATCGATGCGTATAGGATGATGTGGTATTGCATGGCATATTTAACCAATTTGAGTAGTATTTCGCTGCTCCATCACGCTTGCTTCGATTCATGTCCTACGACTTTCCAACCCTCAGTTATGCTCTTCCTGGACGTACTGAGCTCCATATAGCTGCATTTAAGGACTCTCTGACTTGCAAATCACTCCTCCAATCGGCCTAGGCAGATAGGCCTGCAACCACCAAATAGTCGAGGGAGCCCGGCGGATATCAACTCTGCGTATCGGCTTGATTTCGACATCAATATATTTGTGTAGGGTTTCGAGAGGTGTGTTGTCTTGTTAGAGGCTGTAGTCGCCTCGGCGCTGATCCCCACGCTGGCCTAGAATGCAGTGTTCGTTCTGACCGCTCATTTCTCCGAAGGTACGTGCTTAGTGCTATTACAGGGAGAGATGTGACATTGATCTGCTACAAAGAACTTCCCGCATGATTAGCTAATGCTCTAGCTCTCTGTTCTACAGTCGCTTTTCATTTCGCCACAACAACACCATACTCAAGCAGCTCGTCCTCTAGGCCAAGAAGGAGTACGAAGCGGAGGCCGTGCACCGCATCCAGATCTATTTTGCAAACTCTTGTTGAGGATGGAGATGGACCGACTTCGGCACAAGCACCCGATATCCAGCATTGTGCTCAACCTCGGAGCGAAGGAGATGCTATTGAACGACACCAAAGTCCGATAAGGTACGGGCCTTCACCTCTAGCCTGCAATGTTGCTGACCTCTTCCCAGTAGTGTGCTGATCGCGGCATTCCCTTCCGGCACGGCTACCTGCTCCATGGTGTATCCGGGTTTAGCAAGTCCTCCTTGATCCACGCCAGAGCCCGCGAGCCCATGCTCGACATCTACACAGTCTCTCTACCATCATCATAAATCTACGACGGCACACTCACCGCCCTCATTTCCCGCGTTCCCACGCGCTGCATCGTCCTCCTGGAGGATCTCGACGGTACCTTCACGTGGAGTGTCACCCGCAGTTTGGACTCCACAGGCACACCCGGCGACAAGGACAAGGACAGAGACGAGCCTGACGGTACAGGCCTCATGACGCTGCCGAACTCGTCACTGGGCCGCCGGAGCCGCGACGTGAACCTCAGCGACGTGATCATGCTCTCGCTTTCAGGCTTGCTCAACGCGCAGGACAGTGCCACCGCCTCCGAGAGGTATATTCAGACGGCGGACCAACTCGAGCACCTCGATCTCGCGCTGAGCCGAGGTATCTGCGATGAAGGGCGCGGAGATGGATGTGCATGCCCTCGCCGGTCGAAAAGAATATCGCCTTCCGGGCGCATTTGGCAAAGTCGCTGGGTACTGCGAAGCTCGCGTTCCCAGCCAAGAAGTTTCCAGATGGATGTCCAGACGAGGAGTTCAGCGTCGCTGTGCTGCCAAGACGTAAGCATCTCAGTCTCAGTCTGACCTCGTCTGCGTCAGGATCCTTGAGCGAGTTTCACCAGATCTGCTGAAGCGCAAGTCAAATTCGGAAGCCGCGGCGAGCGAAGTGGTCGCTTGGGTCCTTGTTGAGCGTGAAGCGCGCGAAATGGCTCGCACGGGAGAAGGAGATGCGTGAGGCAAAGAAGAAACTCGAGGTTAGTCTAGTCCATGTCAATTCAACTTCGAAGCTAACTGTGTGTGCAAGGAGGTCGTAGAGAAAAAGGAGCTTGCAGCACTCAATGGCACATCATCTAACATACTACATATGTACCTTTAACTTATGTTATAAATGCGGAAATAAATCAATATGGTCAACTCTGATATAGCGCCAAGGCTCATTGCCATACATGAGATATAACTTAATCTTCGCGGCACGACGTTCAGGAATCAGCAGGACTTAGTGAAAAATACGAGCGCGGTCACGTGTCCCGAAAGCCTTGACGCGCTCGCCACCAAGATTGAAACTTCGCCTCATTGCTCTCACCACCATGTCGCGTCGACGTCGTCTCCCGTCCTGGCCACCATTTCGCGATGTCTCCATATCTAGCTGTCCTAAACTATTCAAATAGGTCCACAGATGACGAATATGTACTAATGTGGGCCTTTTCCCTCTTAGATCTCGGCCAACGGGCGTGCCAACAAGGACGACCAAATTTGTGCCGCTCGAGCTCCAACGCGCGAATCCCGGCACGGTTCAATGGTGAATGGTCTGTTTTTAGATTATATGGCCTTCGGAGAGGTTCTAAGGTCGACGATTCACAGGATCATCGTTATCACAGAACTGCTACGACTCGGATCTGCTCGCACATCTACTGTGCAGTGCAAGCTCATCTTTCCCTCTCTTTTCCCAACCCTCTACTGGCTATGGTAGATCTATTGGTGAACAAGAGCTAATGCATCTACTGCAGATTCATGGGAGGAAATCCACGAAGGCGGCATCGGGCATCAACAACGCAAGCACGTAAACTCAGCACGCAGTCGGCATCCCAGATAACGCGCAGACGGTACCAAGAAATGCATGAGTATCCTTCTCTACTCTGCAGCTCCATCTGCAGCTCCGTACATCTTCTGTTCTACTTCTGCATCCCCATCCACACATGATTCGCTAACACCCCCTTCCCTCCCAGGCCCGCGAACTCGCGCGACGAACTCATCCGCGTGCTCACCAGCCCCTCCTGGGACGCCATCCGCTGATGGTGCAATACGCCTTCCACCTCGACCTCCCCAAAGTCGTCCGCCTCGGCCGCCACTCCCAGCCGGCTCGTCAAGGATGAGAGTGGGGCAGTTATTAGGGCTGAGGATGAGGTGTCGAGCAGGAAGGGTAATGCAAACAAAGTCGCATATAGCCCGGTTGTGCTGGCAACTGGAGGATACGCGGCCGGGGTAGGTGCTTCTGCCGGGCGCGTGGGCGGTGGAGAGCAATCCGTACCTAGGGATTTGGGTACGGTGTCGGTGCATTTCATATCTTCCTTCCTTCTCCTCCCCGCGCTGGAAAGCGGAGCAAGATGGGACGTTCGCCTGGGACCTGCTCGGTGCGTGCATCTCACTCCCCATGTATCGATCACTGTCGTCTAACGTTATACTATGCAGTCGCAACACAGCCCATCAGACACAGAGGCAACACAGAGGTGGCCCCGCGCTCAGCATCCGCGTGCACTCGCCCACGAAGGGCGTCATCGGCGTCAAGATCGATCACTACAAGCACACCCCCTCCCTCCCCGAATACGCATTCTTTCCCAACGGGTCCTAGCCCCCAACGTGTCCTTCGAGACGCTCAAACAGAGTCGCGATCACGGAGAACCCGTACCCGTTCACCTTCACCTGCCCCGACGGACACGATCTCACAGGCGCGGAGTACAAACACCAGGCGGTCGTAGACGTCTCGCAGAATTGGCTTGGTAAGAACGGCCAGTCGGTCAGCATATGGAACGCGGATGGGGGGACGTCAAGTGACCAGGTACCATTCCCTTCCTTTCTTTGAAGTGCACGAATCTGACGCGGTTATGTGCACTCGGGCATCTAGGAGGGCAATGAGAAGGGTGAGATGCCGTGCAGCAGTTTGGCCAGATATCTCTTAGAGATAACCATATTCGGTGCTGGGTCTGATACAGTGCGTTCTCCTTACTTGTCGACTCTCCTCCATTTCTTCCCTCTCTGCCCTCCTTTACCTTCTGTTCTTCCCTTACTTGCTTGCTTACTTATATAATTTTCTTCTTTCTCTGGTACGGCGCGTGCACCCCCATCAACCCGAACGAGCCAGTCGCCAAGATCAATGCAAATACGGATCCAGAAGTAGGCTTCGCATCGTCCACGGTGGGTGCCATCACCCTCCCACCCAAGATACCGGTGCCCAAACGCCCGAGCAGCAGTGCCCCCAGACACCCACGCCCACGCATACACGTGCACCCACGCCCATGTACCGCCCCGTATGCTCGTACTCCGAGGAAGACCGCGACGTGCAAAGACCGCGACGTGCAAAGACCGCGACATGCTGGCGCACCTGCATGCTGTCCACACGCTGCCAAACAAGACGGACGTGGAGCTCAACCTCGCGGATCGCGAGGCACCGTGTGCCTCAAGCGCATCGCTCGGGATGACATGTTCGGGTGAAATATCGGGTCAATCACATAGAATGTAACAAGCCGCTGACCTTTCCTTCGTGCTTCAGGAGGATGATCAACCCATGGATTCGCCCATGACGGGCTCCTTACTGTGGTAAGTCTCCGTTGCAATTTCCACCTGTCCGAGCGTCTGGCTAACGCCTCATGTTCAGACCCTTTATAGGCCTAGATGTTAGTCAAATCATATCTTAGGGTCTTTTACATGTATACTAGCTTTGAAATACAATGTTTATGGCTATCTATGTGACGTGGTATGCTAGCTAGGCGGCCCGGGGTAATGCACTGAAATTATCAGTGATTTTCACTGATATCGATGAAAATCACTGAAATTATCAGTGGCTCCTTCGCTGAAAATTTCAGTGAAAATGACTGACGCAATCAGTGATAATTAATGACGTTATATTGCAGATCAGTGATTTTCACTGAAATCTTCAGCGAATTTCGCTGATATTTTCAATAAAGTTAATTGATTCTACTTCCCCCAGTGCGACGTGGCACAGCTGCTTTGGGAACTTATATCGCCTCCTGCCAGCCTGGTGTTCATATCGATCTATCAAATCGATGCGTATAGGATGATGTGGTATTGCCGTATGGCATATTTAACCAATTTGAGTAGTACTTCCGTCAAGTGACTGCTCCACTTAGACTTCAAGCTTCAAGTACTATCAACAATGATCAGCGCATGATCAAGCCGAAGCAATGTGCCTAGGCCTTCCGAGCGCAGCTGCATCGAGAGGGACTCCAGCTTTCTGAAATAGGGGTTTCATCACCCATATTACAGTGAAACAGGACACCAAGGCATCGCATTCGGAACTTTCATTCGGATATCCGGTTGCCGTTTGAGACGAATATCAAGGCGCTTCATTCTTCTCCAAATCGGCTCTTGTTTATCCGTCAGTCATGCGCCTTTCACCTCATATATCTCTATCATGACACTAGAGCATCCATGGTTGCCGTCTATCATGACGCCAGCATCCATCCTCCCCTTCCTGAAAGCTCTGCCAGATGATCTACATCCACGCGAGGCATTGCCCCACTGATGCCCCACCTCGTCAGCTGGATCAGAGCGCTGTCCGGACTATGGCCAGATGCTACCTGTTGAGCAAGGGCTATGGCAAGATGTTACCTGTGCAATATCGCCCAAACGTATAAAGCGGTGGTCCGCTACGCAATATTGTCGACGCCCCTCTGCTTCTTCATCTTCCCCAGACTTCTAGACAACCATGTCAATTTCGTCTGCGCGCCTGTACGGCATCACCATCCTGGCTCTTGGGACTCTTTCCGCAGCGCAGGATCTTGGTGTGCCATTGGGTTGGAGAGTGCGTCACATATATATCGCTCTTGTTTCTACCCATTCACCAGAATTCTTCGCCAGGAATTTTCCAACAAATATTCTCAAGCTACGCTGGTTAGCAACGCCGTGGCCGGAATCAATGCTATCATGCCCCAGCTCACATCTTCCAATGCCCAATTCACTGGTCAGCCATATCCCCAATCCTCCATCCCCACAAAGCACCACTGATCGGCTGAGCGAACATAGGTATCGGATATTGGCAGGCCGCGAACGTGTGGTCCAACCTCGCGAACAACGACCACTGGGCCGGGACAACCACTTACCAATCCCAAGTTGTGGCCAACCTCAACACCGCATGGTCCTTGTATGCAAATTACGACGAATGGGGTTACAACGACGACGCTCAGTACGTGTTCTGACATATACGAGTTTGTCGTTGCTGAAGGAGAATGGCTTCGTTAGGTGGTGGGGATCGGCGGCGTACTACGCGTACAGAGCCTATGATGACTCGGGGATGCTTGCGAATGCGGTGGCGACTTGGAATCATGTCAGCAGCTAGTAAGTACTGGGACGAAACGAGATATGAGACTTATCTGATCGTGTTGCTCTTGGATAGCGTTATCACAGCCGCTGACGCCTCTGCGGGATCGATCTCGACCAAAAATTTCGCGATCAAGGGCACATGCAATGGAGGTTAGCACTTATTACCCTCTGAATGGGCTTATTCTCATGTGTGTTATTAGCCACGATGGCTGGGGGAGTGTTCTGGGTGCGTCCTGACTTTTCTTCTTCCATTTTCAACCTCTCAAGTCAAATTACAGCGGCCGACGGATGATGATACCAATGTCAACGCCATCACGACTGGGTAGGTTTTTTAATGAGATGAAGTAATCCTGTAATAACCGAACATGTCTAGGCTCTATCTCTCGCTCTCAGCTTTCCTCGCCGATGCCACAGGCGACTCGACCTACACAAATGCCGCCATTCTTAGCGCCAACTGGATCAAAGGCCAGGTTCTGAACTCTAACTACCTCGTACTGGACACAGTGCAAGCCAACGACTGCACGACCTCGCCCGCCACCGAACTGTTCACATACAATAGCGGCAAGGCCGTCGAGGGGCTTGCCGTGCTCGCCAAGGTGACGGGCGACTCGCAGTGGAGCGATCTATACACAAACATCGTGGCGGCGTCGGTGAAGAACACCGTATGGCAAGGTGCTAATGGGGTCATCACCGAGGGCGCGAGTGCTACCGCGAACAACGATGTTGTTGGGTTCAAATGTGAGTCGGTCTTGCTCTTTAGCATTTCAGAGTGCTGATGCAGCGCGTATCTGTGCTTCAGCTGTACTTCTCCGTGGACTCCACGAAGTCTATGCCAGAAGCACTAACTCGGATCTCAAGACGCTCATCCACAGCTACCTGGATGTGCAGGTACGTATTCTTTCCACCTCTATTATACGTGCATTTAATAATACGGGACGGTTAGTACAACGCGATCATGGAGTTGGCGGAGACTGGTAGCACATACTCTTCCAGCTGGACCGGGCCGGCTCAGTCATTCACCACCTGGGGCCAGCTGGCGGCACTGGATGTGCTCACCACTGCCCTTGACACCAATAAGTAAACAAATTATTTTTGTATGTACTTGCATCAGGCTTCAATCAGATTATCACAAACAGAAATTGCGATAATCTCGGTATCGTCCACGTCAAACAGCCTTGGCATAAGCCCCTCACGGCATGTGTAGAACGGTCCGCTGCCTGCATCAGTCTGCATCATCTGCGCAACAGAATCATGATAACATTAGATCTGTACAGAAACAACTTTATCGAAAGGTATCTACGTATACCGGGTCCACAGATAATCTAGGCAAAGTCTAGTTCAACCTTTTAAAGTTACTTTTCTAGGTACCGTTCAATTACTTCGAAGATGGAAGCCTATAGCCTCACGTCTGGAGGAGTGATGTCACTCAAAAGGCAATATAACCGCAACGCACAAGATCAGACTCTTCCCAACATCACCTGTAAAGATATCGCCTCTGAAGTGTTCGCACTGTCCAGCATGTTTATGGGTATAAATTTTATTTGTTACTAAAATTATTATTTACGACAAGAAGACGGAGATGGTACCTGCCAGCAGCGAAGCTAACCATCATGGCTACTCATTGTATCAAAGCTGTCCCATGCACCTTATTGGAGTGCGCACGGTCAGGTTTATCGCTCTCGAAGTTCAACGAGCTGTCCCCAACCTTGAACTTCACCCTATCAGTCACCACACGCGGAGAATACGGCTTCACACCTTTCGAAGCAACCACAGGAACATCAAAATGCTCCTCACGCCCGGCAACCGCCGCCCAGTCCACGCCAGCGAAATACTCGTGTTGTTGGATGGTAGCCCAGGAAGACCTCCGCGTGGGGTCAGCCTGCAGGATTTTGTGGAGAAGATCCGCGGTGACTGCATCGTTTTTGCCGATGAACCTGTCAATATCATCGTGTATGTGCTTGGCAAGCTGCTGGTTCATGTAAGTTTGGCCTTCGGGGGTGTTAGCATTGACACAGCGCTTGCCCAATAGAATCTCGTACAAAATGATTCCGTATCCCCAGACATCCACGGCCCCTGTGTATCCCTCAGTGATGCACGTATGAGGGATGAGCTCGGGTGCGAGATAGCCGTTCGTCCCCCATCGCTCAAACATCTTCATGTGCCGGCGTATGCGTCCAGCGAAGAACTGCTTTGAGAGCCCAAAGTCAGCGATGGCAAGGTGCCCGTTCGGCGTGATGAGGATGTTGTCCGGTTTTAAATCGCGGTGAACGATACCAAGTTCGTGGAGCGACTGCATTCCGAGAAGCAGCTCAGCAGCGAAGAGCTTGATCTGCTGGGCCTCCAGGGGCTGCGCGTCGAGGGAGAAAATGTGTTGCGCCAAATTCTGCGTATATAGACGCATTACAAAATAGACGTTGTCGTCGTCCTGGAAGCATGCGAGGGGTTGGCTGAGGAAAGGGGAATCACCCGCAGCTATTTTGACCAAGATGTCGCGCTCATTCATAATGATGTCAGAGAGTATCGAAGTGAGATTCCCATGTGTGGCCTTACCGCAGACTTTGATGGCTACCTGTTCCCCACGGCTGGAAACGGCGGAGACCACCTCGCCGAAGCTGCCCTTCCCAAGTACGCCGTGGACAGTATATGTCGTGCCACTCGATTCGAGCTTCGTTTCTAGGAGCGGTTTAGGAGTGGACTTGAAGCGGCTGAAGGATGTGGGTTCTTTGGTGAGCAGCACGTCTTCGATCGAGCAGTAACTCATAGGGGGGTGATCGAAACTCTCTTCGTCAGACGACGACGATGACGACGACGACGACGACAAGAACCCAAAGAGCCCAGAGGAATAGCTTCTGATGGTTTCTTCACTACTTTGTGAGCCAGACGGAGAGGTCTTATCAACAAATGGGGACTTGACATGGTTGGCAACGGCCAAATCGCCCCTGAGGTCGAACGTGGCATTCTCGTTGGTAGGTGTAAGGTCAATTGCGAAGGGCATAGGATACCTATTTTCGCAGTCGTCGTCGTCGGAAGAGTCGGAGTGAAAGCCGTCGGAGAAACATGGCGATGACCCTTGCTGGATTTCGTAGTGGGCAGGTATCTCGAGGTTGGAATCAAAGCTGAATGAGGACTGGTGGCTAAGAGCGAGCATAGTGTATAAATCTAGGAGAAAGGGGTACGATTGTTTGTGGTGATTGTGGTGGTAAGAAGAAGAGAGATATTATAGGGGTTGACTTTGGAGGCATCGAAATTTATAGCTTTAATTAAAGGGGCTCGGTGGCTCCGGCGTTACCCAAGCAAAGGGGCTCATATGGGTTCCCCTTTATGCAGGATTAAATGGGTTATCCATTGTCATAAACATCAAATGGCGAAGGGAAAAGGAAATTGTGAGTTATGAAGCTCACGTTTCATCCCTCGGAGTCTCAGAGTTAGTGGCATCAAGAATGTTTGAGGCCATGTGATCGCGCCAGCGCAGCTTCCTGAAATTAATCGCAGTGCAGATCATGTATTGTTATTACCACGAAAGAGCGCTGTGATTGCCTGCTTATTGAGCGCCGGAATGCTGGGGCAAGCCAACCAAGAAGAATGCAAGACAACTTGAACAATCTTGGACAGCACCGGATCAGAGTACCGCGATGGGCCACAGCACTAGTCGCCATGACTGCGTCTAGTGGGGCTAGACACGGCGTGCGGACTTTACGCAAATTCAACAGTTGCCTGTCTCCACGAGGGATACCTATTACCTGTGAGCAACGCCGCCAGAGAACCGAAACTGAGTTGAACGACGTGTTCCAGTAATGATCAGACACAGTCCAGCGCATGGTTGGCGATGGTGGGGCGCCAAATTCGCCCGTGTCACTAGCTTTTATGCTGCAGGTTGTCCAGTCGTCAAGACTGTTCGTCATGAATCACAAGAAGCCTTACTGTCATTTTCGAGCATATTAAGCACCCGGCAACGGCAAGGATAGGATATACAAAAGCAAAAGTCAGAACGTGAGGAAGAAGAATCAGAATTTGAAGTCCTTTCCCTTCTTCCGGTCCTTATCCCTGTCGTCCGTCTTTTGCTTCTTCTTCGCCATGTCCGACATGCCCTTCGCCATGATGTCGGACATGTCCTCTCTCGATCCACTGACACCCGCATTGCCACGGGAGTGCTCTGCGTATCGGCGTTGAAGCTCGTCCGCTGAGAGGCCTTCGAGTTCGCCTGCGTCGATCGAGATATCGACCCCATTCGCTTTCCGCTGCAAACAGAGCATCAGAGCCGGAGAATAAATGATAACAGTGGCATCCACGCACCTTCGTCCCACGTCCGTCTTCTCCCAGGACGGGAATTGGGGCGCCAGCCACGGCACTGACGTCGTACCCTCTCTCGCTGCCCATAAGCCCCCGCACGTTCGTCTGCTTTTCGGGAACCACTTGGTACAAGCTCCGTGGGCCGGAATCCACCTCGGAGGCGGCGCGTGTTGAGTTCTTCCGCAACTCCAGGAAATCGGGCGTTTCGAGTCCGCCGGCGACTGTGGATACGACGGACGTCATACCTGAGGGCGTGGCAAGGCCTGACGGTGTTTGAAGTCCATCTGCAGGAGCAGGGGTGGCGTCTTCGTCCTCTTCGTCTTCCGATTCTTCTTCAGATTCCTCCTCTTCCTCTGTAGCAAGATCGGAGGGTTAGTTATATGATTCGAAGTAATCGTCATTTCCCAAAACATACCTTCTTCGGGCTCGAGCTCTCCCCAGAGGTTCTTGTCCACTGGTTCACCCATCTACATAACACGTCAGAATGAGAACATGGATAGACATGTAGCAACACACATCCGTGTCACTAGCTTTCGGCAGCACGCCAAACACATCTCCGTACAGTGGACGATTGTATTCGTCCAGAGGCGGTTTGCCCCATCCACCAGGGTGGAAGCCCCACTGTGCCCTACAGATGGACAATATTAGCGCCGTGCCATGGGCATGAAGACTCCTGCTGGAAAGCCTTACCCTTCAGGTATAGGAGCATTGAGGCCAGGTATGCGTAGTGTAGGGTAACTTGGCGGAGGACCGAAACGTTGCATGCTAATTAGCCATGGTGGTGGTGCGAGGGGGGGTATGGAGAGTGCTTCCACAAGGTCGGGCGAGAGATCGCCTGGTCTCTTCTCTTTCAAAGAGGTCTCGAACTCCTTCCCTTCATAGTACCTAGTAAAAGGTTTGATCAGAGCCAGAAAGTAGACCCAACGGAGAGCAACTCACATCTCACCGAAACCAGTGACAGTCGGTTTCGTCTGGAACTTAAAGAATGCATCATGCAACTTTTGATAGTCAATGTCAACCTTGCCCATCTTTGGTTGAACCCGCTCTCTCGTCTTCGCCTTCAAGCTCATACCTGCTTCCTTCTCCTTCACCGCGTCCCGCATCGTCGCGATACCCGTGTCCGCAATATAGCTCGGCAGCTGGAATGGCGGCTTCTCAATACCTCTCTTTCCCTGAAGGTAATCTCGCTTTGCGCTCCAATGCATCGGTATTGGGATGGCATTCCGGTAGGATTTGAGGTGCAGAAGGAGCCGAGGATCGTCGGCAGTTACGTCTGTCCACTCAACCACCTCAGGTTTTTTGACGAGCTGCTTCAGTTCTGCGACTGTAAGTCGAGCCATCTTGCGCTGCTTCTTCTTGGATAGTGGTTTCTTCTCCTCGTCATCGGAGTCGCCCTCGGATGCCCCCTCGTCGTCGGAATAGATTATCTCGCCTTTGGTGTTTTCGGACTTGCGGTCCTGCACATTGCAAGTTAATCAGAATCAACATTATAATAGGTTTCACTGTTTGCGTACTGTAGTTTCATCGGGTGGCAACTGGAAACGGGCAAAAACGTCGGAGAATGCTTCGAGGGCAGAGCCAGTGACATCCAACTGCTCAGAGACGTACTCGACATCCTGATCAAGTTCAATTTCTTCAATTTTTGGAGCGTTCTCGACATCATTCGTGTCCTAGAATATGCACAAAAGCACAAGAGAACATCGTAAGTCTTGTGAGCAAGAAGAATGAGGAGTGGAACGCACTGGTTGTTGAGCCTTCTTCTGCTTCGCCTTCTCCCGTCTCAGCTGATTTTTGGATTTTACTTGTTTACCATTGGCTTTCGCACCATTAGCTCCAAGAGGCGTTGTGACTTGGGCGACCATGGTGTGAGTGGTAGGGGTGGCTCGTTGCAGCAGACGTTCGCGAGGTCCAAATGGCCGGGAAGGTACTGGACAACAGCAACAAACAAATCCTCGGTTCCAACTTCCGTCTTCTTTGGATTCAAACGAGTTCAAACTGTAAAATCACTGGAGAAATCAACTATATCAGCGGTATGAACAGCACTATTGACTGGGAGGTGCTGTAATAACTGATAAGTTTAACTTCTTCAAACTGTAGAAGTCGATTCGTTGCTGTCAAATGCATCGCAGCATAGGGGCCTTCCGTATTTGGGACGCGGTGGTACGCGTCCTCGTCCAGAACGCCTTTAACACTTCGATCACATCATGGTTGCAACAACAACAGAACAGGTACGTATTCCATGTAGACCTGAGATCTGCAAGCTGACGAATTGCGCAGCTGAATGCATTAGCAGGGACGACAGTGATCGTTCACCCTCTAGTGCTCCTCTCGGTCGCAGACCACCATGCGCGATCCATCTCCCGCAATTCTTCCAAACGAGTAGTAGGAGTTCTGCTAGGGCAGGATAACGGAAAGACCGTCAATGTTGCCAACTCCTTTGGGATCCCCTTTGAGGAGGACGAGAAAGATAGCAAGACGTGGTTCTTGGATCATAATTACATCGAGAGCATGTTTGACATGTTCAAGAAGGTCAACGGTCCGTGGCCTATCCATATTGAACTGCGCACATCGATTTAACTTGAATGCAGCACGAGAGCGGATGATTGGATGGTATCACTCTGGACCGAAACTACGAGCGTCCGACCAGGAGATCAATGACCTTTTCAAACGGTTCATCGCGCGGCCAGTGATGGTCATCGTTGATGTACGACCACAAACGGTCGGCATTCCCACCGACGCGTACTTTGCAGTGGAAGAGATCAAAGACGTGCGTGTCTCTTACTTTCACATCTCACCCCAACCCGATTCGCGATAATTTCTGACTCACCTGTCAACTTAGGACGGCACAGAAACGCGCAAAACATTCCTACACGTTCCTTCCGCGATAGAAGCAGAAGAGGCCGAGGAGATTGGTGTCGAGCACCTTCTGCGCGACATCAAAGACAGCACCACCACGACCCTTGCCACACGTGTCTCCGAACAACTCGCCTCCCTCCGCGGTCTCCAATCCCGCTTATCAGATGTGCAAAAGTATCTTGTCGACGTATCCAATGGAACGATGCCCGTCAACCATCAAATCGTGTATCACTTGCAGGACGCGCTGAACCTATTGCCGGATTTGGGCGCGGATGGCGTGAAGACGAGCTTTGCAAGTAGCACAAATGATCAACTCCTGGTTGTATACCTAAGCAGCCTGTTACGTGCTGTAATTGCCCTGCACGCTTTGGTCGATAACAAGGCAACGATTGGCAGAGCAGAGTTGGAAGAGGGTGGCGGGGAGAAGAAGGAATCAGATAAGAAGAAGGGCGACGAGAAGAAGGATGCAAAAGATGAGAAAGACAAGGACAGCGAGAACAAGACGGACTCCAAAGGGGCATAAGTCTTTGTATTTGCTACCTTTCACCATGTTTTCTTGTGGGCATGAAGTCGTCTGACGGTCAAGTTTGACTACATTCTAAGCTCTATCAGGTGCTCTATCGGGGAACCTACTTCGGCTCTTCGCCCCTGCCCTTTCTACTCCTGACTCCGTCTACGATCAGCATGCATCACCAAAAACTCACGCTTGAAAGAGGTAATGAACTAGTGCTAGAGCCTAGGATGGCAGTATTAATACTGTGACCTTCCAATGTGTGCTTGGGAATATGCGCCCTTTGGATTAAGAGTAAGTACTTGAAGATGAGGTTTCTCTGGCCTGGGTGCGGTTGGAGCCTGGAGGCGATTAAGTTGCAGTTGGCCTTTGTGCTTACTTTGTGCTCGGCTTATAACCCTATGACTTGGGCGCCTAGTAATACATCTTTCCGCCAAACTTCTCGTCTGTAAACGTTCTCTCTGATTAAATTTCATTCTGGCAGCAACATACCAGCGAAGGGGCCGTGGATGTTCAGGCTACTTCGCCAATAAGTAAGGATTTGGACATGGTTGTAATTTGACAATCATGCTGGCACTACCATAGCTCTGCAGCCGGCTAGAATTTGGCTGGCTGAAGATTGTACTAAGCTGTAGTGTCTCCCAGGTCGACATAACTCGTCCCCCAAATCTCGACCAGCTTGATGGATTTTACGCTCAGAATATTGATATAATACAAACTTCACACTCGACATCTGCGGACAGGGTTTCATTCTCTCGATGCTGCTGGCAATCATCAATCACCACTGGAACCACCCCACCTTGTCGACTTACTATGACCAATGACTTTGATTTTGATAACAGGGCACTTTATCTCGCCATTGGTACCTTTCTGAGCTTGGATACGTTGGTGGGGACCGCCAATTGACTCACGGTGTCAGTGAGTGAAGTCAGTGCTGGTGCGGTACGGATGTGTTCAGCTGGAGTTTCGATCCGTGTTCAGATGGCTGGAAGGGTGTCGCATGGGACAAGTTGGCAGAGTGCCTCGCTACCAGCCACTGGATATTGGCACTCGAGTGGGTTATGCTTAAATACCAGAGAGCGCACTCAAATTGTATTCACCAACCTCTTTACATCCAAATCCTCCCGCACATCTTCTCTCAATCCAGCAGGCAGCGCTCTTGCCGAGTCCCACCAGGTCACTGTAAGTCGTTCTCAGCATAATCACTTTACGATGCTAAAATATGAACCCAGTTCGTCAACAGTTGTGGGACTGGTACTCCCCAGTTCCTATACGCCGGCGGCGGCGGCGGTTAGGGCGAGCTGAATGGCGGTATCGCCTAGCTCCGGGGCGTAGACAACAGCCAAGACTCTGGAGCCAACTGCGGTGTCGTAGAGTTCTCTTTCCAAAACACTAGATACAGTCAGGCCGAAATCAGCCTCGAAGTTGGAACGAACGGCGCATGGGGAAACCACCAGTGGTAAGCGAATATAGGTCATAACAGGTAATTTTGGAGCTTGGAGCTTACTTTTGGGATTGTTTGCAGGACATACCCCCTCTCTTTCAACTTCATCAACGGCTGCAGCAATGGCCTTGACTGCCCTGCTTCCGGTTGCAACACCGTATTTCACACACCCACCCAGGTTCCTTTCGAACAGTGCGTCGCCAACAATGCCGGTGTAAGTGGATGTCTTTCTTTCAGAGCTGTAGGATTATCTGATGACATTTTCTCTAGATCAACATCCAGAGCTGAACTGACTCCAAAGGTTCTACAATATGAATGCCTTATATATTACATATGTACCTCGCTTTAAAATGGTCCCAGGTATTACAGGCAGTGCTTATAGAAATTGAGAATCGCTTACTCGCCCACAGTCAGTGCCCTTGTCAGGCCCCGATATCCTCCTCGTGATACTCCGCCACTTGAACGAGGTCCATCCAAGGCGGCGCAGAGAGGCAGACGCCATTCTCTGACAACGTCCCCTGCAACTTCAGCCTCGACATTAGAGATCCTTTGAATGCCAATGTGCCAATGGGATGACCCATGCTGATTCGGCTGGTAAGGCATTGGTTCACTAAATCGTGTTTCCCGTCCTCGTCAAAAGACTGCAAGTTGGAGAAGGCCAAATTACGCAGGCCAGGCCAATACAAGCCTCCCATATCCGTCTTTAGAAGCAGTCGCAGTATACTGAAGTTGCTTGCGCTAGCTTCGCTGAATGCCACCGTCTGCACAAGGGGGAAGGCTCGCAAAAGCGGTGCAAAATTTGTCTGTGAACTTGTGCCCTCATATTCCACCAGAGTCAAGGTGTGAAGGACGGGGAATTTATTTGGTCCCAAAGGCCATAAGTCGTCCAGGAATGCGAGATCGAGATCGAAGAAATCGCGTAGCGACAAGAACTCTAGAGATGGTGCATCGATAGCTTCATAAAGCCGGCGAAATTGTCCTGCTACCTCCTGATCACCGGTTGCGCCTATGCGAAGAGTTCGCAGCGCCGGCAGCGTTATCGCCGACCCCGTTATCCAACTGGTCATGATGTCCCCCTCAACTTCGAGTGAAATCAAGCGCGTCAGAGAGACTAGGACGTCTCGCCATCTATCGCCCATTATGTGCGAGTCAGGATGGAGTTCGACCAAACGGAGTGTGGTAACAGACCCCAATGGGGGCAGGCAGAATGGCATCTTCGACAAGCGGACCACTGCAAGCACCGGGGCGCCACCCTTGAACATGTCAGCCAGCTGAAAAGAACCCTCCCGCGGGTGGTGAGCGAATGTCACATCGAAGGACTCTAGCCTCTGCGCAGAGACGGGGATAAGGAAGTCGAGAAGGATGTTGCAATTGATTGTATTTCTTGAAGCATATTTGATTTTTATACGGCGACAATGGGCGATGTGGTCAACCAACATTTGGCCAACTGAGAGTGCGACAGATTTGTTGATGCCTCCGATGGCATGGACAATTGACAAGTCGAAAGGGAGACCTTTCGATCTAGTCAGATAGAGGGCGCTGATGTGGACCGCTTTGTCCTTTGAAAGGTTTATATTTATATCGGACCACAGCTTGGGTGTGCTTATCGCAACATCGCGCCATCGATGTGTTACTTGCGACACCAGTAATTCGAGGCCTGGCTCTTCTTCAAAGATGGATGAAATGATTTCGTTTGGAAGCGTCGCGATTGCAGATGCATTATTGAAGATGGTGTTATATTCGTGCTGCATAGTGCGGGATGCCTTTTCTAGATCTGCGAGCTGAGCGAGTAGATGTTCTCGTGCACTGTTTATTTCCTGTAATTTGAGGCAGAGAGACGCGAGCTGTTCAGCGTAGAGAGCTGCTAACATCTAGGTTCGGAGAGTTAGCTATAACTCAAAAGCAGGATAGAAAGCAGTTACTTCTGATCTTCGTTTCAAAAGCCACTGAAGACAGTCACAATACTAACTTGGAGGTATAAGAGTGGAAGGGATCGGCACGTGTGTGAGTGGGACTTGAAAACTCTCGCGCCACTTACCTCACAACTTTACCCATTACACCTCGGACACTGCCCATGTGTTTCGCCGATGGCCTCTAGGTGCAGGCTCGCGCAACCTTGCAACAACACAAACACTGGCGCGGGCAGCACAGGCTACTTTGCGCCGAAATGTGGTCCGTCACGCGTGTGGTTGCGCATGATTTCTCCATTCGGATTTCGAGCGCTGCTCCCCTTTTTTCTTAAAGGCCTCTAGCTTCGCCCCTTCCTATATAACGTAGATCAACGCGGCTCGTAAATCTATCCTCACACTTCATCGTGGAAATGCCGACGAGGGACGCCTGCATATGGATGGACGATAGCATCTTCCGGAGTTCGATGAAACGAATGCAGCCGCTCAGCGCCCAGCTATCAGATAGCGTCCCCGAGCCCGGGCTCAAGACTCAGTTGGACGGATGCATGGCCTGCGGCGTGGGCGCACACACACACACACACACACACACACACACACACACACACACATGGGGTTCTCAGAATATTTGCTATACGTGATGCCTATTCTCCTTATCCTACCTCGGTTTGGATGGCCCCCAAGTGATGGATGCGTTTTGTACGTTTCACCGCTCTGCTCCAGGCATGGTCGAACAGAGAGGCAGCCACGAAACGCCGAAGCTCACTGATCAGGTGGCTTTATCGAACGTGACCGTTCTGCTTGTCGCTGAACAGCTAGGTACATCCACGCTAAATCAAATCGCGGTCACTAGTCTCATTCAGAAACATTTTAACTATCTTCGCTACCCACTCTGAACCTTCTCCACACATACACATCAATGCCCTGAAACCCGACACCTCCAAGATCGTACTATCTCTGTTCTCCTCTGCGTTTTCCCCTTTGCATTCCCCCCTGCGAATCTCTGTCCTAGCTGGACGTGCTAGTCTACCGGATGTGTTGTGCTTAATGAATTTGGCCTTTGGATCTTGCAGCTAGTACGATTCCGTCAAGATATCGATAGTGATGGCGCCCGGTGAGTGTAGTGCCAATTCCATTGTTTCCATGCTCGCATGACCTGTTTGTGATATGCAGAATCGAATTTCGCCGCTCATGGCGATCGCGACCTAGAGATATACCTCCTCACCACTCAATGTTCGACTCCCAGATCAGGTTCTTATCAATTAATAGGCGGCAATGCAGTGATATCGCTCCGTCGCTCGACCTTCTCGGTCACTCATCATGATCTCCCAACACTTAAGTTGCACATGAGATCACGAACTGCGACGAGTGATCCTGATTCCTTCGTATCGGGCCCCGGATTCGCGCCGCGAATGGCTCATGCCAGCATTGTGGGCTTGTCAATGTCAGCAGATGCCAGCACGGTGCTCATTCTATCGAAGTCAATTGCATGGGCTCCAGATGAGATCGATTGCGGCCTTGGAGTTGATATGTGGCGGTTTTGTGGCGGTCAAACATTGCTGCATAGCATCATGGGGTATACGTATAGTCAGGGTCCTTCCGCGATTAGAGCACACAGGAGAGAGTCAGCGGCGTATTATGTTTATCTATGCGCAATCCGGATTGTATGCGTATGGATCTGAGTATAGCTGGATAGCGGAGTGTCATGATTAACGGAGTAATCAAAAGGTGCGACAGCCCACAGTACCGCGCCATGGTGGCACACATCCACATCCACATCCACGTGCTGCTCACTTACCATCATTATTACTACAGTATCATTCATCTTTCAGTCGCTTGGTCATTAGATGTGCCTGGCACATAATCTGAGGCTTTAAGAGACTGCATGCTTCGTTGGACATATCAAACGATCGACTGAATTTGGACGCTATTCACGAATTCAACATGTAACGCTGTGGAGCTGCGCATCCCTCACAACCTCTCTGCAGCTCGATTCTTTACATCGCAGTGGTTAGGTTAATTATATTGTTATAACTGACGTGCTACCTTGGGGGCGCCATGACTTATGTATTCTGAGGACTCCGATGCAAAACATATCGCCGTCCTGGATCCGTCAAACTCGGCACGCTCTCTCCGTGCCGTTGTCTTGTTGGGAAGCCAGAATCAGCAGGTTGTCACAACTATTGGGTTCGATGACGATCGGCTTGCTTCCAGCGCTATGCGGCACCATCGAATTACGGTGTGGAATTCCTGTTGGTGTACTTATCCTCGAAGTTCCACCGCTTCTGATCTATTCTTATTAACCAACGTATATCAGATTTAGAATGCTTGGTGTACCTCCCCGCAGTCCTTCCGCCGATGAATAACACCATATCGCGACAGGATCATCCCCATAACTCTTCGCGTTCCAGGCATGTCGCTGTGGGCCCCGGTGGGCCTCCCGTGCTCTTTTTGCGCTCCGTCAGCGTCGGGATATTATATCCTGTCGTGCATGTTTGACTGCGGGTCAACCAACTGCATTCGACATGCCACAGAGCCTCCGAAATGTGGACACCGGACATACGCCACACGCAGCACGCACCAACCCAACAATTAATTGCCAGTCATCCCCACAAATGCTTCTGCGCGTAAATATCAAACCCAATGGCTGGCAGTGGAGCAGAGTTATTCCGGTCCGCACTGACAATTTGCGATGCCAAGTTACCGACTTGAGGCCCAACGGTGCGCCTCACGGCGTTCCCCATGGCATAGTTCCGCGTCTAAGACTTACCGCCGGTGCCTACGGCGTGGATTGATAGTATTTTGATAGACTACTCGTCAGATGCTGTCTGCTTCACGATGCATATCGAGATTGGAAAGAAGTCGAAAGGTCGCTTCGACATCATCAACGATCGAATCCTTTGCATGGTCGCCCCGCGAAGGCCGGATTCCAACCACTTCTCGCACTTCCTCGCACTATTCCGTCTACTGCCGCAACATAACACCGGTACCACGGGCTCGGCATGACGTGCAGATCGTCGCGGAAATAGCTGGCTCCTTCTTGGTGGTGACCTCACAAGACAACGGAGAAATCAGCGGAGGAATCATGCCATAAAGGCATCGGCTGCTTTGCCACCCCAATGATTGACTCGCCGCCCGCCTATCAGCATGCTTTCCGACATATGTCTCGTTTTTGAAATTTGTAAGCGCTTATGGTGCACTTCGAGGGTTGTGTTGAGTTCAATTGGAATATGCCAGAACCGACACGAAGTCTGTTTCAAATTCAATTAAAGGCACATACATACCTGTCAGCTTTCGCTTGTTTGGACCGCGAGGTTGGAATTATTTGGGGAAGTGGTAGGCCAACACGCTTAGCTTGGGGACCAACATGCCTACCACTGAGTGTTAAGCCCAGACCCGTCATATGCATCTCAAATACCCAGCAAGCAACACACGTACCTGGGCATCCCCTGAACGTACCGGTCCATGCCATCTTCAGCCATCTTCGCCAGAATCCTTCGATCGATTTCACGAGCCTCTTTCCGTCTAATCCCGACATGACTCGATTATCTAACCCCACATCTTCACCTTGAGTTCGGCAAGTAGCGTTAAGAATAGGGATCTGCAAGCTCCCTGCGCTTCTTTTGATCCATCTCCCTCGAGGGCTAATTCCGAGGCGTCGGCTAGCGTCGGGGGTGCTGAGAACTGCGGTCTATTCAATATTGGTCCATTGCGGACTCAGCGGAATCGCGCTGTTGTCGCCTTGTCGTTGCGAAGAAGATGGCGTCGGGACTCGGTACAACTATATTTTAGGCTTTTGATCCGGCGTGTGATCCGCTAGGCCCAAATGCGGAGGTCGGGGGTGGCACACGAGCAAAATTTCTCGCGCTTTGTTGATCGTTTGTTCCTTGTTCTCGTCCTCGTTGCTTCAAATCAATCTTCGCCCGGCTACCTTTGTTTTTGTGTGGGATAGCTAGCCTTGCGCACCCCCTGAAGATCCTACGCGACGGCGCAAGCGAAACTGATGGTCTTGCGACAAGTTTGGCTCTGATGGGCTCTCAACATTTTTCTCGCGTTGGCGTGAAGACCCACCGCCCACGACTTCAGATCTGCACTCGCGCCAACTCCTTGCGTCATGCATCACGATCAAGTTGGGACCCGCATACACCCGCGTCCATGTTCCAGGAGGGTGCCTCGCCTCGCCTAGCATCTCGATCATCGACAGCTATCACTGTGTGTTTTTTCAAACGATCGATATCCCACCGTCGGCTTACTGCAGTGACGAATGTCAATAAGTGCCAGGGCTCACAATATGCAATATTCATCCCGTAATGGTGCGGTCACCGTTGACGGCAATCAGCTCACTGCCGGACGTCGATCCCCTTCCATTACCGTCGGCTTACTGCAGTGACGAGTGTCAGTAAGTACCGGGGTTCGTAATATTCAATATTCATCCCATAATGGTGCGGTCACCATTGACCGCAATCAGCTCACTGCCGGACGTCGATTCCTTCCATTCCCGAACGCGACAGTGTCACTGCGCATTCAATTAACCCCCAAAGAATGCCTATGTGCCCGGAGCATATTCTCCCCCCTAAAACACTCGTGAGTTGTTGCTGTGAATAATTGTACCTGGATTCATGCCTGTGATTATCCCAGGCGTCGGGATTCTTGCCAGGGCGCCATCGGATTCATCTCGCTAGCTGGTCTCGACAACTTTGATTCCATGCACCTATCACTTGGTACTTGGCATGCGCCTATCACTTGGTACTTGGACCCACGCATCGGATCGCTGCCTGCGCTGCGCCCTGGATGTGCAGATCGCCTGTGGCAGTGTGGCTTGCTCGGATCGCTTGCCGCTATGGTGTTTGCAACAATTCGGCGTTCATGGCATGACCATAGCCGCCTTCACCAGCTTCACCTCGCCGTTCGTCATGCCTGGGTGCATCAATAACGGATGAAGTGTTGGCCAATGACGTATGGACCTCACTTCCAATTTATCGGGTGCCGCCGGCAACACTCGGCAACGTCGTCGCAGGGAATCGGGATTCGCTTGCTTCTGAAGTCTGCCGCAGATCTGACATCTCTTGGTGGCATGTGCCTGGCTAGGATACTGCCGAACACACCTCGCAAGGATATCTCGCCTTCTCTCGCCTACGCCTTGCATTCATGATCTGATCATTGCCGCTCAGCGGCCTGTCTAGTGTCAGTGCTCTGTCGAACGGCATATCAGTGCATGTCCCATTTGCAATCCACCAGCACATGCGCGAACTCGTCGCTTGCTACTGGCAACAATTTTGGGTTCTTTCTTCTGATCCAGAATTCAGGCCGCGGCGGTTCCCCTCGGCTTCCGCCAGATATGTTGAGTTCGCTTTGCAGATCTGTAGACATGGGACGACTCGACAGTTGAGCGTTGATGACGTACCCAATGACGGTCGCCTAGCCATGCAGCGCACCTTTATATCCCCCGCTTGGTACGTTGGCAATCATCAATTCGAAGTTGGCAAAATTCTAATCCATTCGTCTCGCACATACTCAATCATGGATGTCGTGGCCCTACGAGTGTCGGGCCAATGCGGAAGCGCATACTAGCTTTTACTGACGCGACGCGTCGCTGCCGCTGCCAACGTCTTGTCAATGTTCGCGATGGCTTCGCACGATGGCTTCGCACGGCCCACCGTTGGCCCACCGCCCAAAACGTCGCTTAGTGCTCGCAATGGCATTGGCAATGCCAACATAAGTAGCATTGAATATGAATTTCTTTCTCAGGGACCTGCGTCCATCGATCTGATTGCCGTCACATCCGCTGCTCGCGAATCTAGTGCGCACATTGCACACCGGTGGTGGCATTGATTCACTCGCGACCGCAGACCATAGCACGCGGAATTCAAGCTCATCTCGCTTAGCGGTTGGCGTCCCATGCAGTCCCGGTTCCAAACCATTAGATGGTAGATCAGCCTCTGAAGACTGGTCTGTCGGGACCTCGGCAGAGGCGCGCGCACGCTGATCTTGCCCGGTGGTTCAAGTCCTATACAGTTCCGAGTTCGAAACCATCAGCCTCTGAAGATAGGTCCGTGGCGGAGGTGCACACATATCTGAATTCATCTCGCCTGTTAGTTGGCGTCCCACACAGGTCCAAGTTCGAAACCATTGTTTTTTAGCCTTTGAAGATGGTCCGCCGGTACCTTGGCGGCGCAGATCTGCTATCATATTGGCGTGGCTGTGCGCAGGTGTGCCTGTGCGCCCACTCCACTGTCCGAGCCTCACGACCCTTTGAAATTTGAATTCATCTCGCTACAGTAATACTAGCACGCTCGGCATCAGCACCAAAACCGTTAAGTCCACTCGCGTAGCGTACAGCTGAATCGCGACTCCGAGCTCGCGTAAGTAGCGGGCTGTTCCGGACTTCCTGGCGGCGGGCGTCGGGCGATCCCGCAGTTTGCAGTTCGCACTAACCCCTCATGTCTCAGGGGCTGGCTGGGGCTGTGTCCGGGGGCGCGGTGATCCGCTTTTTTCTGGCGTCGCCCGGTCCGGCGGGAGCAGCCTTGGCAATGTTGAATGTTGGCATCTGGACCCACCGGGCCACTCCCCAATCGAACCGTGGGCGGCACGGCAGAAAATAACGCAATCAGCAAATTTTAGAGTGTACAATGTGATATGCGATATGTGATATGTGATGCATGATGTGCGTAATCGAGGTCCCTCTGAACTCTGAAGCTTGAAGTTTGAATTGTGCTGTGACAGGAGTGAATTGTGGAGCATCTGCAAAGCATCATCTTGCATCATCGAGGCGGCTCGGTCCTCGGTGATGCGCGAGCGTTGAACATTGAATGTTGAGCGCTCAGCGCTAGGCTGGCTGATTTTTTACATTATTCGCGCGCGGCTGGACCCTGTCGCCTGCCGCCTGTCAAATTCCGCTCCGCCGCGCAACATTAATCCTCCTGACCGACAGTGGCCTGACAGGATTCAAACTTCACCGCCTCATCGCCTCAGCGGATCCGGACTCCCGGTGGCGCATGAGATCGATAATGCCAATTGAATGGGTCATAGATCATGCATTCATGGATCATGGACGATATTGCAATGCCAATGACATGGCGGATGACAGCGGTATGTTCACGAATCACGGTGACGTTGAATGAGCGGGTTCGGGATCCACTCCAAATTGGTGCGATCCCGCGATCAATCAGTGACAGCATGCATTAGGCTCTGTCTTCTATGTATGAAGTTTGAACTAGAAACTCGAGCTTGTGCTTGTTAGGCGATACGATTGCCCCGTGCAGTGCTAGAAGTGTTAGCAAGCAGCAGTAGCAGCATGTATGTATGTAATAGTGCGACGCTTAATGCTGCTCCGGCATGAGTCAATCAAGATTCAACACCGCGCGCCGATATCGATTACGACAGCAAAGCGCTAATTAAGCACCCCAAAGTTGCCCTAACGCCAGGCTGATCGTCGTCGGCATGGATTTGGACTAGCGGGCTTCGGCCGCTGGCACTCAATTATTATATTGCAATTGTGGCGGCGGCCAGGGGTGGAGCAAAGCGCTGCGCAAGAAGCATACCAACCAAGGATTTCGCTTGATGCGATTTCAAAACGTGTCTGCGATATTACGAATGGCTGTACGACAGCAGACTCCAGAGCACTACATACATAACTAAAATTAAAACCTCGGGATTGAACAACTTCACGTGCGTCGTGCACTGATCGATATATCACTGTGATGAGTCTCAGTGATATATTTCTGCCCGCACCGACCTCGAGGCTCGCCGCACGCAGGGTGGGCGAAGGCGCGATGGCCCTGCAGATGATCCAAATGATCCAAGTGATTCAGAGACTGCTCAGAAATGCAATCCGACATGCTCCAATATTATTTCCACTCCAGCCTCAAACTGCAAGGGTGGCCAGTCGGCTAATGACCCTGCATAGTTCCAGCAGGCGAAAGCAAGTACAGTGCAGAGGAGCGTTGAGATGCAGTAGTGATTAGTGATTAGTGATTAGTGATATATAAGTAGCAGTGATAGCAGTGATGCATATGATAGAAGTAATAGTAATGTGACACGTAGGAGCAGGAGAAACCATGTCACTGTGGAGCCGCGCAGTCTGAGTTTACGCGCTTGGCCAACATGGCGTCACCCAGCATTGGCCCATATTGCCCTATATTGCCCTGCCCACTGCACATATGACACTCCTTCTATCACTGGTGACTGTCAGCTGCAGTACAGTTATACTTATCGCCGGTGGTCGCTGTACATATACGTGCTGGCAGTGCAGGCGATAATAGCGGTTTTGCTTCCGCGCACGGGCCCGGGGTGATTAGATGTAGATAGTGGATAGTGATAGATGCGAAGATAGCCCTGGGTCTTCACATCACCCATGGCCACCCACTCGAGCTCTCGGCCGCCCTACCACCTACCACCCTCTGCATCGGAGTCGAGGTAGTCGTAAGCAGGTGCGATTGCCAATTGCAGCCCCAAGTGGTATGCGCACGCTACTACATGTCACAGCCCGTACTCGGCACTCGCGTCCCCCATTGGCAATTGCCCGGCGCCCCCCATCCCCCATCCCATCCCCACAAACCCACAAACCCACAAACCCAAGCCTCGAGGCCATAAACCCATTCTGTACGCTCAGAGGTCGAGACGCGCGCGATCAGATAAGAAGGCAGAACACTGAACAGCCCGAATAATGAGCAATCTGCACCTGATATCTGATTAGCTGATTCTCAGCGGGCGTAAGTTGTAGCTCAAACGCTGTGGCGCGGGCCCCGGTGCCGGTCCCGTGCGCGCAAGAAGAGAGCCTGAATCAAGCCTGAATTCGAAATGGAGCATCGGAGTGGCGGAGTGGCGGAGTGGTGGCGGGGACCCAGGCGTGCAAATGGGCTTTTGGTGCATCCTCGGTCGATATGATGCCAGTGGCTGCCGGTAATTGCAATTGGAGGTGATGGCGAGCTTCTGCGAGCTTCTTCGACTTCGACTTCGCCTTCGTGAACGGTGCGCTGTGCATTGCAATTTGCTATTCGTCGTATGCGCATATGGACATATTGGTATCGGACTGTGCATGGGCGCATATGTATGGGGGTGTCAATAGTGTCTGGTGTATTGCCCTCGGTATTGTGTGTTGCGGCTCAGTGGGGAATGCGTGTTCGTTGCATCATCGATGAAGGAATAACATGAATGACTCGTTGTAATTGGACTGACGGCTGCGGCCAGTATGTAGATATCGGACATGATACTGTTCAGTGCTGGTGCTACGGCCACTCAACAGACATACCTGGGACGCAGCATTCGCATTCCATGCCGCGTGTGATCAAAAAACAGACATACCTTCCCGCACATTCGAATCCTCAGCACCCGTCTGCATGCCTCGATGTGCTGCAGTGATCATGATCGATCCTGGGTGCCGAATCTGGGTACTGAATCCGGATTCGCTGAGATTCGGATGCGGAACTCGCAACAAATGCCAATTGATGAGGTTGATCAACAAAGCGGGTGCGCACGTATGCCACAGAATGAAGGAGCCAAGAGAGTATGTCTGAGTATGTACCTCGGTTTCGCCACCCACCGCCTCTGAGACAAGTTCGCGCCGCCCCCCAGTGCCTCGTCCGCAGCTGGGCTCGGGATACCGGATCATCATGATCATGGGAAGGGCAGGACTCCATCAACGGTTGCGTTTCCGGAGGCGCTGCGTGTTTGTCGCATCTGAGCATCTCGCATCTGCGCAATCTCGGATTGGAGGGCGATCTGGCCGTGCAGTCCCATCAGCGCAGGCTTTAATGCGTGGGCACCCCGCAGGCCCAATTTGGAGGAGGCAAGGGGATCGGAGATTGGGGCTGGCTGTGCAAAGACGTTTGGCGTGGCGCTTCGTCCGTTAAAGCCTCGCTCGCGGCATCACGAATTAAACCCAACTACCACCTCATCCCTGATTTCTCCAAGGATCTATACGCCAACCCTCCTCCTCGAGCCCACAAACACGCAGTTCTCATTTCGCAAATCTGTGCGTATATAAGTCCCTTATTCCGACGTGCATTTCACTGATTATATTTCCCGCTATGAAGGCCCAGCGCATCCGCATTACCAGACGCTCCTCCCCCGCCACCCCTCCCAAGCTCAAGTCCTCTACCCCAATGGTCAGTATTCTCTCTCATTTATGTGCCCGATCATTCCACTCTATCATTGCCAATGAGCCCATTACATAACCCTGCCCCTGCCCATCCCGCCCTTTTATACGCCGATCTTTTCTATATTTTCAGCCTCATAAGAACTCGCACTCACCTACCACCTCCTCACAGCTCCTGCGACCCCAGCCAGTGCCTTCCCCCATGATGCACAACGTTATGCACGCGCAGCACCCAGGCCCGCACCACCCCCACTCGCGGCCCACCATGGTCACGCACATCCAGAAAGCGACCTCCCCGCTCTCGCCCCTGTCCCCCTGGGGCGCGCCGACCCTCAGCGTCCCCCCCAACACCCCCATCGCCTTCTCCGCGCACCCCGCGCCGCACCACCAGCGCGCGCCGCCCTCGCCCTCCCCGCTCACCGCGGGCGGCTCCACCTCCTCGCGCCAGCCGCCGCCCATCGCGCCGACGGAGATCATCCCGCGCCTGTACCTCACGGACCTCGCGGACGCGGAGAACCCCGCGCTCCTCGCCGCGCTGCGCATCACGCACGTCTTCAGCGCGATGCCCGGGCGCGTGAACGTGCCCGCGAGCGTGCCCCGCGGCGCCGCGCACCGCTACCAGCTCGCGATCGAGGACAACCCGTTCGCGGAGCTCGCGAGCCACCTGCCCGGGTGCGTCGCGTGGGTGCGCGACGCGCTCAGGGACCCCGAGGCGCGCGTGCTCGTGCACTGCGTGCAGGGCATCTCGCGGAGCGCGAGCGTGGTCAGCGCGGTGCTGATGCGCGAGTTCGGGTGGGGTGCGGGACGGGCGGTGGGGTTCGTGAAGGGGAAGCGGTGGATCGCGGATCCGAACTTTGGGTTCGTGAGCCAGCTGCACGAGTACGAGAAGACGCTCCAGGGCGAGGGCGCGCGGCGCAGCGGGAGCGGGCTGAAGCACCCATGAGGACCTTGCTCGGCCTCGCACGCTCCGTCTCGCTTCGCATTCGCATTCACTGGCATCTCGTCTCGTCTCTCCACTGGGCTCCCCGCACGTCACCGTCACCATTCAACGCACTCAACCCCAATTCACCCCCCAAAACTATCGTATCCCGCCACATTCGCACCTTCGCATTTCACCCCGGCCGCCTTTCAATACATAACTTATTACCATCCGCTTCGCACTTTCCACTTTTCTCCTTGTTCCTTGTTCCCCTGGACCGTTTCCCGGTCTCGTTTTTATTCTTGTCACATAACGCATTATCTGCCTCTTGCCTCTGACTCCTAAGCATAACTACCGCACTGTACTCGTACCGCATATACAAACTACATAGGAACTCGCAAAATACATTGCCTGTTCGATCAACTCCTGCCTGCATCAGTGCGAAATAAGCCGTAAGCTTAAGTCCCTACTATTAATTAAGCCCTTTGCACGCAAGGCCCTGAAGCATACGCGATATCAAACACTCGAAACACTCGATACGATGCTTGCGCTCTCACCCTAACGCTGCAATCGCGTTAATTTCTCTTCCAAGCTCCCTGCCTGCCACCCTCTCCATTTTTAGATCCCTACTGGGCCCTTCTGCCAATCTGCATCCCAGTCCCTGCGCACGTGCGCGAGAAGCGTCTGGACATAGTACTTGAGTGACGAGTCTTGGTTACGGTACATGCTTTGAGGATTTCGCACGCTGAATTCGCCGCCTTCGAATTCTCACCTGCGCCTGGGTGCCACCCAGGTCCTTCCGCATTAACCTCTCGCCTTCCCCTTCCCAGCCGTGTCGCCCTGTTTTCCTGTCGCCCTGTTTTTTTTCTTTTTCCCTGCCCCTGCTCGCTCGGCCGGTGCGGAATCCGACATCCGAAATCTTTCTTCTGTCTTCTGTCTTCTCAACCTAGGTCCTAAGGCACTGGGCGCGGTGGCCAATTCAAAACTGCACCTTGCGAGGCACCATCACCGTACGCGTATGTATGTGCAAATTGCAATGCATGCACATCATTCATTCTCAGCATCATGCGAAATTTTCACCATTCTTCGATCTTCACCAAGGAACAAGTTGCGCCGGGCTTGGCCAGGCCTCCCCGACGCGGATTCGAATTTCGCAGGCCCCGTCAAATTTCAGTGCTCGAGAATCATTAATCAACGCCCAGCGCACAGGCCTCAGGGACGAGGGACGGGGACGAGAGGCGTCCGAGGGGCCGAGGGGTGCCGTAAGGGCTCGTAAGGGCATGTTCTCAGCTCTGCCTGCTAGATTTCATATCATTACGTGAATGCGTACAATTGCAAGGCCAGGGTCGCCCGATCACACAGAAAAAATGAAAGAAGCGTGGGTGCGCTTGGGTTCGCCGTTGCGGTTCTCGCACCACTTGGGTTCTGGGAACGGAACTGAATTGAATAATTCTGGGCGTCTGTGACATGATATACGAGATATGAGGAACGAGATACGAGATATGAGTAACGAGATGTGAGATGTGAGATATATGAGATATAAGTATGAGATAGAGATATGTGATATTGGTCGCAACGGGATGGATCATAATATGCGGTATGGTGGTGGGCAGTGGGCAAGGGGCAAGGGGGAGGTGATTGATCATTGGGATTCTGGGGTGTGCTCGCCGCGCAGTGGCACTCGTGCGTGTGCGTGTGCGTGCGCGTGTGCAGGTGGAGGGCAGAAGCTTATGGCCATGGCAGGTGAAGGAGAGATGGCCGCATGCGGCTGCGACGATCAGCCGCGCTGTGGGTGTGATTCATGAAACGGGGAACCCAGTTACTCAGCGTGGCGCTGGCCTGGGGATTTTCATTATCCAGCCACACGGGACACGGTAAATTTAAACTCGGCGTGCGAACGCCCGGCACCGAAGAAAAGTCAAAGAAACTCGCAGAAAACATTGGGCCACAGCCAAAGCCAAGTTGAAGTGAAGAGGCCGATCACTGGGAGTGGGAGGGGGGCGTCACGCGCCCTGGCGGTTGCCCGTTGCAATCTCCTACAGCGCCCAGGAATCAGGATCATCCGTGGCAAGTGCTTGATCTTATCGCGTCAGCTGCCCCCGCGCGATCGTGCTGGCCCGAGTCTCGACCCTCCCATATCATTATGTGCCTCCCCATGATGATGCCTCTCCCCTTGTCCAGATGCCGCATTTGCATCCTGCGTCCATCATAAGCCATCATACCACCGATGCCAAATGACGAATATCGGCACAACACTTGCCTCTCTGAGTCTCGCATGCCGCCATGCCGCCATGCTAATAATCTTATCTTACTCCTGCCGGCGCCCGAATGGTCAAGACTCAATACTTAATACTCAATACTCAATGTGCATTGTGCACACATTGTATTCAAGCACTTGTAGTCTTGTACTTCTTCGAATCCCTTGGCCTGGAAACATACACACATATCACGCTGGATCTATGATATGTTGATCGCAGTTCGCATGCGTTAACAACGTCTGACAACTGCACCATAATGATATACGCATACAATACGCAGAGTCTACGGGCGGTTCTGACTTCTTTTCTGATGGTGGTAGTATCTCATCTCGTATCCCAGTATCGTATCCCAGTATCCCAGTATCCCATGGCGTCGAGTGGTTGACGTCGGCGGCGGGTGCTGACGTCCGAGTCGTCACCGCAACACAAACCCTACTAAACTGCGGTATATAGCCTATAGCTTATAAGTTATAGCTGTGATCGCGAGAGCTGTCAGTGTATCCAGCCTTCAGATCTCAGACTTCAAAGCTTCAAGGAGGATGTAAACCCTGAAGCTTCTGCGCTGCGAGATTCGGAGTGGGGGCTTTGCAGGTGACATTTGGGTGACATGGGTGCTCATGGATGATAGAACGGTCCGAGGATATCAGGGGATTCTTGGTGCCAGATACGGCCACTAGAATGTTTCACCACCAGTGCATATGGCATGTAGACGGGGCCGTTTGTCGATGAACACAAAAGGGCGCACCAGAGCAGAGGCGCCGCTGTCACCAACTGTCGATCGTGACAGTCTGTCGACGTGCATATGCTATCCAATTTACCGCGCCCGATAAGCATCCGAATCCCGAGTGGCCATAGAAGTTAGAAGTTAGCATTTAGAGCGCCGCACAGGAATTGTCGATGATACTTCCTGTCGAGGCTGGAGCGTGGCGTGGACGTGCTTGTGAATTCGACGGCGAGTGAATGGAGAAGCCGCGGTTGTCAGTTGTCAATGTCAGTTACAATTTGCATTCAATCGAGGGAATTCGAACCAGATGGGTGGGGCTCCTTTCACAGCTGCCAGTGCACGGAATCGCCTCGGACTCCAACGCTCTGGCTGTGTACTGTACTTACTACCTTGTACTATTGCACGCCTGACATCATCCAATCGCACCAATCATTGATTAATATTACTGGTCAGGAATTAATATTAGGAATCAAAGCAGCGCGCGCGCATGCAGCTCGTGGCGTTCACAGCGAGCACGAGCACGGGGAATCTCTATCTCTAACCTTGATAGCCCACATCCTGGTGTGGCACCAAAAATAATCAACACAACACCCCCCAACCGGTGGAAGTCCCGCGTCCGAACATCGCATTTGTATTTCTTGCAGTGCAATGGCCAATTGTGCATATGCATCCGGATCCGCAAGCCTATCGCAGCTCCAGCGCGCCACAAAAACCATGACAGGTCTCAGAACACTCACAACGCGGATCTCACTGCAAGTCTCAGGAGTCAGCAATATCAATAACAATGTCAGCATGCCAAGACTTGCAATTGGGCACCAGAATCAATTGAGGCCTGACGTCAGACTCAGGGACGGGCGAAAATGCGCAATCGCCGAGCGCCCAGCGCCCAGCACTTAGCCCTAGTGACACCAGCACAAATGACCATTGACCAGTACTGCAACTGCAGCCTGCTGCTGATGGCAAGATGCATATGGCAGGATGGGAAGATGGGATCCTGGATTCCTGAGTCATGGCGCCACCGCTGAGTCTGATCCTGACATCCTAATGATTAATCGCAATGCAGGAACTGCACAATTGCGGGTGTCGGGCTTCAGCCACCCCGTTCGCCAGGTACGTAGCAGCAGTCTGATCGTGGCGCGGTCGGCCGACGCGGGTCAACGGTACATGCTGGCTCTGGTCGTTGGACGTTTGGACGTTGGGCGCTACTGCAACTGTAACTGTAAACGTATAACCGTAACGTTAGGCCGCCGGGCGTTTGAGGTGGGCGGAGGCTGAGGCGATGGGGATCCGTGCCCTTGTGCTGGCCCGAGGCCAACCCGAGGCAACGTAAACCCAGCAGCCAGCGGTACCTGACTTCCGAATGCGGTCTCGAGGTTGATATATGGCGCCCAGATAATCAGCGAGAGTGCCTGGCGGTTCCTGGGTGGCCCAGCGGTTCCTGGCGGTTCCTGTCCAGGTGTCCTGTGCCGCGACGGAGCGCAATGGCGTGACATTGTCAATGACATTGTCCGTCGGCCTGTGGCGTGTGGCAACTAAATTGAATCCAGGCTGTTCGAATGTTCGAACATCGCAGGCAGTGCTCGCACCGTCACGTATTGATAGTGCGGCCCTACGTGTCAGCTAATGAGTGTCGGCCCTCGGCCGGTACGCAGCAACATGCCACCCGCGCCGCCTGGGAGAGCATTTGGGCGGCATCAAGCCACAGGCAGGCCGGACCGCACCCCACCCGGTGACCCACAGAATTGCGTGGCGCGTTCGACGAGGTTCGGCCTGGTTCGACGGGGCAGCAGCGCCTGGCGTCAAACACTGAACAGGGCAGCACATGAGACAATTTCCCGTGATGGGGCCATGTGCTGGATCGTGTAAGCACACACACGCACAGTGCTAGCTCAAACAAGATAACGAAAGTAAGCATCAGGCAGTGACAGGAGCACGAATACGGTCGAAAAAGCATAACGAGTGCTCACCTCCGGGTGTACTTTTCGGCGCACACGACGATCGACTCTGGCGCCTGGATGCTCTAAAACACCGGGGAATGGCATTTTCGCAACGCTGTGTTCGTGATATGATCGAGGGAGCAACGTTCGCCACAGATTTAGAGAGCTCAGAAACAAAAGTTAAAACGCACCCATTTATGATTTTAATGCACGAAGCCCATGACTAGCGCAGGTCCACCCATGATCCCTCAATATTCAATATTCAATGTCCATGCCAGTGCTGGACGAATGAGTCTAATCTCCGCTTGATTCTGAGGCGTCCAATTGATTCGTCAGTGCCAGCTATCGTAGAGTAGTGCCACAGTGCCACTGATGTCGCAGATAAGTATGTGCCACTGCTGTGCCTTGCCACGACCCCATTGCGTTGGCCGATGTGATGCGTCCATCATGTATCGGGAGGGGGGCTGACCGCTGACCGTTGAGGGGGAGCGATGAGGACGGAGAGTTGACGGAGAGTCGAGAAGCGAGAGGGGATACGATGCGCACGGGTACACTTGCTGTATGCATTTGAATTTTGAACTTGCACCGAACTTGCAATTGTCTGGTGGCCGACCTGACAGGCGAATGTTCCTGAGCGACTGACGTCAATGTCAATGACGTAGGTTTTTCAACCTCCCAGGCCAGAGCCTGGCCAGAACGCAGAATGGCGAATGTTTGAGCCACAGATGGCCATAGCATATACAGTAGAGCACGATAGATCCTGGGATTGATCTCGAACAAGGCTGGAATAGATCTGATGTAGCTGAGACGTACCAGACAAACCTGGATATTTACAAACCGTAACTGCATTTCAACTGCAACTGCGTCAAGTTGCATTTGGACTCAGTAGCAAGAGACGGATCCATGCAATTGTTGAAATGGAGGCGGTGAACCGACACTGAAAATTGTCAAATTCGACTCACGTGACCGTATGTTCGTTTTACGTTGCGTTGGCATTGCGCCGCACTCAGGCTATGCTCAAGCTCGACTCGAACCCTGCGTAATCCTTACATTCAATTTCCTTGTGCCATGAGGCCAACGAATATAGAATTGGTATTTTTTGCATAGCGACGTGCAAAAAATTACTTCACAGGATTGACACAAGCCCAAATTTGAGTCTCGAGGCCGTGCACATACGAGAATATTGGATGAATTGGCTCAGCGCTTATAATTACTGCACGCAACCTGCACACAACCTGCATACCCCTCTGCAACCACATTCGCTGCAAGGTATGCAAAACAAATACTAAGTGGAGCTGCTCTGTACATTTCCAAACCCGATACATATCCCTGCAGAAATGCTCTAATGAACAAGAAATAAGATTAAACGGCAGCATGGGCATTGGTGCCGCATATGAAACCACATAATTAAATTAAAAATACCAGATGTCCGGTTTCCCGGTCAGCGAGCAGCTTTGAGTTGTTGTACAACAACTACTTGTTTACACCATTTAGCCGAAGCAAGGTCGATACGAATTGGGGAGGTTGACCGGGTCCATGGGCCGCAACGCCATGAATCACAGTTATGCAATCACTTGGTAGTATGGTACACCCAGGTTCGCCGACAAGCCCAGAGAAATCCGGCGGGCCAGGATGACGATGTAGAAAAGGCTAAAAAAGACAGCAAACGGATAATCCTGTATGCCAGAGTGACAGTATTAGCAGTCGTGATCAGCGTGATCTTGACCGCTGGTAAAACTGCTAAACACAAATATTGCAGGGTCGCAGGTGCCGCCGACTTTTGCATGTTTCAGTGTCGCCGACGTCTCACTATTAGTCAGTAGCGGAACCAGAGTCGGGTTAGTGGAGCAGAGCAGCAGAGCAGAACTCAATTGGACATCATCAGCGCGGTAGCCCCAGAAGGCCCCGGACGGTAAGCCTCGAGGAAGATGGGCAGCAGCGGCCAGGGTTGATAACTTGATGCATGATGTCTCCTACACACTGGCAAGAGCGCTTGAGTAGCACAAAGGGAAGGGTTCCAAACGCATCATGATATCTAGATTCTATGCTATGGAAAATTCCGGCAAGATATGATTGCGTTGCGGATGGGCAAGATGCGGCATGGACGTCGAAGGTCGAACGAGCGGTATGTCGCGGCATTGCACTTCGGCCCGCCGAATTCCGGCTCACCATCAATATATATTAAATGGCGCAGAATGTAAAGGAGTCAAAGAGTAAGTAACTACGTCGATGCTGATGTTATAACTTGATGCCACCGGTTGAGAAAGGTGAAGTTGTTGCGAACTCGGAACCGTGCAATGATCTGCAATGATCCTCAGCCACCGAAGTCAGTGTCACTGGGTGCAACACTGGTCAGTGACCGCCAACTCCCGAACGCCTATGGGAAAATCTTCACTTTGCAATGATTATGAGCCCTCAGATCCGCAACGGAGCAATATAATCACCTACATTTCAAGGCGTCCCGGAACAGCGCGAGCTCTGACACTGACAGTGACAGTTCCTGGTGTTCAGTGTTACAGTAAAGGCAATGATCATTCAATAATATTGCAGGGGTCGGTATTACATAGGATCAGCACCATGGAGTCCAAGTCGGAATTCCTGTCGTCGGTCGTCGTTAGATAGAGTTATGGAGCCGCGTATGGTCTGAATACAATGTTCCGCAGAATAGCCAGGAGTTGAGTTTCGCGCCACCAGGCCAATATGGACTCAAAGATGGCTCTCTGAGCCAGCAGGTCGCTAGTGTTACGTGAATGTGTTTGTATTGAAATTGAATGGTCGGTGATCATCGATCACCGCATACCACCTCCCTGTCGAGTTCCTGGCTGGCTGCATTAATCAATGCGGAATGCTAAGGAACTAGAACGCGAACACTTATCGTTAGCGGTCAGCAACGGCCAGCGTTTGCAGGACACATGAAGCACAGACAATCAGATTGAAGCTGTTACAAGTTACAAGTTACCGTATGTAGACTGCGACGCTGACCACCAACCCCCGAGCATGCATGGGAAGATCATGATTCGGCAGTGTCCTTGGAACAAAGCGAATATGACAATAACACTGACAGTTCCTGGCGATGAGCGTTGTTGGAAATGACCGGGATACGTAGCACAGATCACCGCAAGAAGATAGCACATAGCATATAGTCCAGGTCAGGTTTCGTGTTGTGGTGCATTCGGGCTACCTCACGCCGTCAGATAGTGTTCGGGAGTGAGATATGACACGCCGCACACCGGTATGTTTGAAGTTGACAAAGGCGGCGGCGCCGCGCTGCGCGCATATCAATAATCAAGAGGCGCTGCCAGGAGACTTGAACTTCGCAATATGAAAGCTGAAGATATCCTTCTTCCTTGAGGGTCGGCAGATGGCCGGTGACAGTATTACGTCTAAGTACTGGTCGAACCGGACGAGGTCGATGCTTACCACAGTCAGAGATCAAAAGGAGACTTGGACTTCGCAATATGAAAGCTGAAGATATCCTTCTTTCTTCATCAGCAGACGACCGGTGACGGTGTTACGTGTAAGTGCTGGTCGAACAGGACGAAGTCGGTGATCACCGCAGCCAGAGATCAAAAAGCACTGCCAGGAGACTTGAACCGCGCTATATGAAAGCTAAAGATATCCTTCTTTCTTCTGAGCTAGCAGATGGCCGCTGGCAGCGTTACGTGCAAGTGCTTAGTGCTGGCCGGACGGGAGGAGGTCGGTGATCACCGCGGAAGCAAGATGCTGATGAAGATCACCTAGAGATGGCAAGGCGGTAAGGCGGGATTGAGCGTGGAGAAAGTTGGATAAGTGGTGACATTTAATGGGCAGTTCCTGACGATCAAGGTTACTAAGTATTGGCTATTGATGAGCGCCTTGACAAGTCCAGAGCCACATGATGGCGTCTAGATCTTTAGAGACGCTTTCGAAATTCGGCTGCAACATGCGGGGTATCGCATTACTGTAGGGGTGAAGCATGATCCACGCTATGGCCACCCGCGTCGTGGCCGCCGAACGTCTGATCCACACAATGAGGAACAGAGCATGCGCAATGTGCAGCAGCCCCTTTTGAATCTCCATCTGCGACTATTATCAAGGCTGTCGCGCAAGAACAGAGTTGCCACAGGGCGCCTGCTCATCAAATCGATTGATAAACACTGGCACGAGCGCACTAAGTCCACAGGAAGCGGGAGCCAGACGTCGCCGGCAGCACATACTCCCGCAGCGGTCGCTGATTAGCTGCGAGCCAGCGACAGGCGCTGCCTCCTTATCGGCACGGGCTGCTGGATGCACATAGTATACACCCTCAGAGAATATGCTGGTTGATGGACAGCCGGCGATCACCGCCAGACCTAAGTACCTTCCAAAGATTACTGTGGTTGATGGACAGATGGCGATGCCCGCCGCAGTGACATTCGTGAACCATCCTGTATCCTGTATCCTGTATCCTGTATCCTGTATCCTGTATCCTGTGCTGATCCCGCTGTGTGATCCAGGTTACGGTCCCATCGAATATCCTGGGGCTGCGAGAATCCGCGCGATCCCGGAGAGATTGAGGTTGGTTGGATATTTGAATTGGACTGCTGAGAACCCCAAGGCAATATGCGCAATAAAGATGCCTTGGGCTCCACCGCCTGCTCTTGACGCTGCTGCTTCCGCCCGGTTCCAGCCACCACTTTGCTGACACTAGTACTGTGCTGCTCCAAGTGGCCGAGCTGGTCCCGACAGACAGCTGAATAGCTGTACGAGCTGGCGATAGGTGTGTAGGTGTGTGGTAAACGGGTTGGAGGCGATGAGGATGACACGAGGAATGCTGGAGACGCAACATCAGCGAGGACGCTCGAACCGGCGCTTAGCACCGCGCAGCGCTGGCAGTCACGATGATCAGAGCGGGTGCGCCACGATAATCCAGCCTGCAGGCTCCACATACACTCCTGTTCTCTACCTGTTCGCTGTGCCTCAGCCTCTGCACTCGCCAGCCCAATCACAATCGTGCATACAGGCTGGTGTGCCAACCTTGATCTTGCATTGGCCGGGCCGGATGACGAGCGTCAAACGCGGCTGGAATCATGTTTGCCGCACGAATGGCAGGCCTTCCGCGCGTATGAGACTGCGGCGATCGTGTAGATGAACAGCGAATGGCGGGCGACCTTGGAGCCTCCGCGGGAAGGCGCCGGTGCCACCGCTACGCTGGAATCCTCCCAATCTCCGCCTGGCTTGAGCGCCGCCAGGTTTCAACTTTCGCCCCCCACCGCGATTGGGTGGTGCTGGAGTAGCCGAGGTCTAGACGTGTACGTACGTCGTACAGGGCGAATGACGCGGTACACTGCCAGACAGGTGTCCTCGGAGCTCGCAGTCCGGGCAGCTACCGCCCGGCGCAGCACACCGCGACGTAGCAGCTCCTGCAATTGCGATGCGCATTGCACTGTAGCACTTGTACACTTGCACACTTGATGCATACCCCGGCGCCAAAACATAGCCTTCGTATGCACGAGGTGTGCTCGAGGATCGGTGCATGCACTTCGATTTGGTGCTGCGCAATTGGCTGACCCGAGATCATGTGGCAGATGCGGGTAATCATTAAACAATGGCATGATAGAGGGTTTCAGTGCCATAGTTGTAACTTGTGAGGACGGGAGTGACGGCGCGGGGTAGCCGGTGATCAAGTGGCAGAGGCAGAGGCAGAGGTCTGTGCTGTGCTGTGCTATCACTGCTATGCCATTTCCAACTGGGTCCTGGTAACGCACGTGTCTCTTCGCAAT
>KV417574.1:283149-298476 GCA_001630335.1 Athelia psychrophila
CGTCCGTAAACAGCAGCGGCCACCCGAAAGCGCGGTAATCTTCAGGCGTGAGGAGCGCAGAGGGGAGGAGAGCCCCATGGGAAGCGAGATGCGCGAGGTTGCGTGGGGAGCGCTCGTCTGTGGCGAGGTAAAACCTGGACGTGTGCTTCATTAGTCGGCGAAGGAGATAATGAGAAGGAAAGACTCACGGGTCACCTTGGAATCAGGATCACTCGTCGCAGTTCGTGACCTCATGTGCAACTTGAGCGTTGGGAGATCATACTTACTAGCTGTAAGATCCAAAGACCGATTTCATTTGAGCACAAGCACATCCGGTGGACTAGCACGTCTAGCTAGAACAGAGACTCGCAGGGTGAATGTAGGGGGGATGTAAAGGGGAAAACGTAGAGGAGAACAGAGAGAATTGAACAGAGATAGTACGTCCTTGGAGATGTCGGGTTTCAGGGCATTGACGCGTATGCGTGGGGAAAGTTCAAAGTGAATGGGTAGACCGCCCAAGATAGCCAAAATGTTTCTGAAAGAGACTAGTGACCGCGATTTCATCTAGCGTGGATATACCTAGCTGTCCAGCGACAAACAGAACGTTGACACGTTCGATGAAGCCAGCTGACATGGGGTTCGGCGTTTCGTGGCTGCCTCTCTGTTCGACCATGCCTGGAGCAGAGCGGTGAAACGTACAAAACCTTGGGGCCATCCAAATCCTGAGGCAAGACAACAAGGCGAGGAACAGGCATCCTGCTGGCTATTTGTGGTCAATAGGGCTGTGCCATGCGCGTAGAATAGTCCAGCGCGAGGGTTTCGCTCGTCTGCGCCGCGCCGCGAGTGACTTCAATCAAGCTGGCGCCGATATCAGCAACGGAGTCCGAATCGTCCTCTTTGAGAAAAGCATGCAGTCCGCCGGACGAGCTGACTGCTCGACGGGCTTCATGAGCCAGCCGGTCTCCGATCAACTGGGCTGCGAAAGAGGACATAGCGGGGCGCACGGGACCCATTGTTTGGTAGGGTGTTAAACGTTGAAACTGAGCAAAGATCATTAATATTAGTTTGCCCGCTGCGACCTTGTCCAGGGGTCTTGCATCAGGTCTCCTGGCGTATAATTCCCGCGCCATCTCATAAACTTCTTGGCGATCCAGCCATGGCAGCGAGGTGGGTCGGCAGGATTGGCAGCAAAAAACTCACGCAGGAAATCCTCAGAGGTGAAGCCGACTGAATAGAACGATTCAAACACTTTCTTGAACTTCGCAGAGACTGGCAGCTCGTGGCCTGTAGGTACTTGTACGGTCTTGCTCCACTTGGTGCGAGGTCGATCATCGACGGGAAGGAATTGCGGGTTCTCGTTGTGTTGATAGGTTGTGTGCGTGTACCGCCGGCGACCTGCCGAACGAATGTTGGTGCGGTGGGCGCGCTATCGGAATCTTAAAGCATAGTACCCGACTGTGTAGAGAAGACATTCATTGTAAAACCCGGCTAGAGGGTGCGAGGGATAAATACAGTTGGTGGATACTGAGAGCGCGAGAGCCATGAACAAGCTAGAGGGAAGTGAGAGGGAAAGGGGAGAGTACCTTCAGTCGATGGTCAGGGTATTGCAAGGTAAACCTAGTACAGCAGCGCTAGCGACGTGGGCGAGCGGATGGTATCAGCCTGAGCCAAAGGTGTTTGGTGACTCGGCCACTGTGCTGTGGCAAGAGGCTGTGAAAGGTTGCTGTAGGTTGTTACTTGTTTGACGCACGATCGACGATCCTGTGTCAGTCTCCAAGTTGCATTTCTGAGCGCTGGAGCGCTGCGCAGAGGCCTGCGGACTGCGAACCTCTGCTAGTCATCCTGCCGAGGCTCGGACGTATACCATCAGTTACAACGGAGCTGCTTATAAGCTGCTTATGGGTGTCGGTCTCCAAGTTGCATTGCTGGGCGCTGGAGCGCTGTGCAGAGGCCTGCGGATTGCGAACTGCGAACCTCTGCTAGTCATCCTGCCGAGGCTCGGACATATACCATCATCATGATGGTGTCTGCAGGTCTCTTTGCAAATATTGGATGCCGGGGCTATGTATGGCCTTGCCCCGACATTGATCGCAATAATGCTATTCAACTTTCACTTCCGCTGCGCTGCGCCTGAATCGACCTACGTATACATGGAAAGTGATGCTGACGCGGCCCTCTAGCAGCAGATAAGAATGAGATCGGGGCGGTGGACTTGAATAGCAACACAACCTCCCCACACACCAATAACAGGACCAGCACCTATAATCATCCATACTCATCCATACAAGTTACACAGCCAGCCAGTATCAGCAACATCAATGACCAGCTCAACGTTCGCCGGCTCCAAATTCCTCTCCATCGGCGGCTCGCGCAACATCGGGTACCACTCCGCCGTGCGCATCCTCGCCAAAGGCGGAACCGTCACGTTCCTCCTGCGCAACCCCACGTGCTTTGACGCGGACGTGAATATCCAGGGATATGTCGCTTCTGGCCGGGCGCGGCTTGTAAAGGGCGACGCGCTCGTACGGGCGGACGTCTCGCACGCATGGGCCGAGGCAGCCAAGGGGGAAGGGGAGCAAAGGGTTGATGTGCTCTTGTTCACCGTCGGTAAGCACCTATTTGTATTCGTCTGGATCTCAATACTGATGGCACACGGTGAACAGGCGCCACAGCTGGGAAATTCAGCCTGACGAAAGGCTTCCTCATATTGCCCCCCAACCTCGTCACGCAGTCCCTCCTCACAACCCTCTCCACCATCCCCAACCAGACGACCCCGCCGAAGATCATAACCATCTCCTCCACAGGCCTCACCAAATCGTCGCACGCCTCCCTCCCCCTCCCCCTGAAACCGTTGTACAGCTGGTTCCTCGCAGGCCCGCACGAGGACAAAGTCGGCGCGGAGAAGGTCGTGGCGTACTGCTCTGGTCGGGCGTGGGACAAAGAGGACGGGGATGCGGGCGCGGATATCATGGGCGCGGACTGGGACTCGGAAGAGGGGGTGGAGGGGCTACCACGGGGGACGCTACAAGATATTGTGGTGGTGCGGCCAGCGCTTCTCATGAACGGGGCGTGCAAGGCGGATGATACGAATACACGGAAGCACGGGAAAGCACGAGATGCGTATAAAGTAAGAGAGGGCGATATCGGCGGGTGGACTGTCAGCCGGAAGGATGTCGCGCACTTTTTGGTGGAGGGTGTGCTAGGGGATTGGGCCAGGTGGAAGGGAAAGTGTGTCAGCATAGGGTATTAGAAGGGCATCGGGCGTGCTCGATCTTAGATACGCGTATATATGTACCCTGTAGCCGTAGGTTCTAATAAGTTTACCTTGGTTGCTTGTAGTTCGGAGAGGTATCAGGAGCGTCCATCCATTTTTCAATGTCCCTCTCCGAATAAAGGCAAAATTGATTAGTGTGGTATCACCGAGAAAGCGCTCGCAAACGCACCCTTCTGGGCGTCCCGTAAGCCCTGTACTCTTATGTTCGTGTCGAGCTGCACCCTGCCATGAAGAATCTCGGTAAGTTCTAAGCATTGCTTCTGACATTTGGCTATTCTGGACGGCATGTCCGAGAGTTGATGTTTGGCCGTTCGAGCTAGGATTTGAGCCATGAATACGAACGTCGAACCAACATGTGGGAGTGAAAGGCGTACCTGCTATCGATGCCTTGCCTCGAATTGATGGCGTGGCGTAATCATGCACGATTCGCGCAGCCTCGAGCGAGCAGCGGCCGATTTCTTCGATAACATCAATGGTCCCTCCAATTTTAAGCAAATTCTGGCAAGCGCTGGCTACCCCAGCCATTTCACGCAGACTTTCGACCATATCACCGACGAGGCCATCTTCTTTCACTTGGTTTTGTAGAAGCTTGCGTCCGCTCTCAAGTCAGATGTCGAGTACACTGCCATGTTTCGGCCGTGGTGTCATGATCACTTACTTTATACGCGGAAGAAAGTACTATCCAGGCGGCTTTCATTACAGGGTGCGTCTTAATACCTGGATGTTCATTGCTAGTTCCACATTCTAAATTTGATAGACTTACGCTGGCAAAATCGTCCACAATCGGTACGATCTTCTGTAGGACGGTGCCAAGTTGTCCGGCAATGGTAGTAACGGTGTCCGCGGCATCGGCACCCTGTACCGTCGTCAGGCGAGCGACGTCCTCGTCCACAGTTTTCATGAAATCGATATGCGACTCGATTTCCAAATTCAGCTCGATGGAAATATGCGGGGTGATCTTGTTCCCAGATCTGTCAACCAGTTCGTGGTCGATGTCTAAAACAAATCAATTGGCTGTCTGTGTCTGGGCAGCACACGCTCAACTTACCTTTGTCAAGCAGCTCGATTCCTAGCCCACTATACTCTGCTATGTAGTACTTCTTCAAAGACAGTCGCTTCAAGAGGCTCCGCCGATATACCACGAATCTGACCGTCGAAGAAATATCAAAGCGACTGGTGTCGACGGTCATTATAGCGACCCGGCGAATATGCGCAAAGGCCAACTCACAGTCTTTTCTGCTCTTTCCATTGAGGGGGTGGTTCTCGGGGCACCTTGTCAGACCTGAGGACCTCATTTCCATCGACATACGCTATTATGAAGTGGTCTGCCTCACGGCAGGGGCTCTGCTTCGTCAACTCCCCCAATATCTGGACATCTAGAGTGTAATCCGATTGTCAGCTTAGAGCGATCAGATGGTAAGATTTAGACTGACCAAAGGATGTTGCAAGCATTTCGAGCGTGCTAGAAGGTGATTAGGGATTCAGACAGTAACAGTCGTCGAGTGACAGAGAGATCTAGAAGACTGTTGCAAGATGCAACAACGACGACAAAGACCTTGTCAACACGTTCTAACACGTTGTCTCTACCATCTCGGGTTGGCCGCGTTGTCTGTCTTCATTCCTTTTGGTTTGGCTACGGGAGACTAGCCCCGGTCGGTGTTTGGACATGTAAGCGCCGGGCTCGGAATTGTCATGCTCGAAAGCCGCATCCAACATCCACTCCACAAGTCCATTCAATGTCATAATCTCACACTTGTAGCTTGTGAGCTCTGGCAAGCAACTTCGAACTGGGAAGGTTGGGGAAGGTGCCTGCAAGGTAAGAAAAGCGCCTGAGTCCAGCCTGTCGCAGTTGTTAACTGAATGCAGGGTGAATCAATGCTCAAAGTCTCGGGCAGTGAAAGTCGTGACGTGAAGTGGATCAATAATTTAAGGCCATTTCAACGGAAACCGGAAGGCTGACAGAGAGGTCATTTAATTGACCAAAGGAGCGCAATCGCAAAAGCACGCCCGGGCCGGGCGAAACTCAACTCATGATCAGATGTCACGCGCGCAGACCTCTCCTGAACACCTTCCACCACCAATTCCTTGAACACTTGAACTACGCTTGAAAAAGCTGCTAACTGCACTGGCATATTGACGAGGATATCTTCCTCGAGTCTTCGACGCGTCCACAGACGAGCTGCAGGGCAAGGACGCGACCCGTGTTGATATCCCCGGTCGGACATACCGCTGCCGCACGGGCGCTGTCCTGCCGAAATTACACCAGGCGTTTTGGTGACTTTTGGTGAGTCAAGCGGAAGAAAGATGAGGCGCGATCATCATCGATGAGCTTACTTGGCAACTCAGTGTCCGTCGGAAAGTTGAGGCGCGATGAGCTTACTCATTCAGTGTCAACAGCTGCAAGGTTCGCCTCAAGGTCAGCCAGTCCCTAACCCACCTTGATGACGAACACCACGACCACCCACGAAAAGCCCGATGTCGAGGTGTACGACAAACCCCAGGACGAGCGCAAGGAGTCGTATGACGAGGAGCGCACCATCGACCAGCACCCCAATGCGGCGTCGAAGCAGGACGCGGAGGACGAATCGGATCTGAAAGCCGAGCGCGAGGCGACGCGGGCGGCAATCTCACAGCCCAGCGCAGACGACGACTTTCCCGACGGCGGGTGGCGCGCGTGGCTGGTCGTCTTTGGCGTGAGTGCCCATCATCTGCTGGATCGCGCATGCATAATATGAATGCTGATTATTGTTGGGAACAGACGATGTCTGCGACCTTCTCGACGTTCGGGTACGTGAACACATGGGGCGTCTTCCAAGCGTACTACGAGGAGACCATCCTCAAGGACTCCTCACCGTCCAACATTGCCTGGATTGGCTCGATACAAGTACGCCCGTCCCCTGCCCATTGCCATTCCCTACTCATTCACCCATGTAGTATTCCCTTGTATTCGTGCCGGGCCTCGTAACAGGACGCATGTTCGACCGCGGATACTTCAAGGTCCCCCTCTTCGCCGCCAGCTGCCTGCTCGTTGTCGCCACGTTCCTAGTCGCAGAGTGCACCCAGTATTGGCAGTTCCTGTTGTGCCAAGGGTTCGCTATCGGCCTCGGCTGCGGCACGATATTCGGGCCGTGCATGGGCATCTCGTCGCACTGGTTCAAGAAGCGTAGAGGCATCGCGCTGGGCCTGCAGGCGGTGGGGAGCAGCATTGGCGGGACCGTGTTTCCTATCGCTGCGAAGCGGCTGATTGGCGAAGTCGGGTGCGCATTTCACTTCATTTCAATGTAATCGACATCCAAGACTGACACCGCCCGCAGCTTCCCGTGGACGATGCGCATCATCGGGTTCATTCTGATCGTCACCCTCGGCGCTGCGAATCTGGTGAGCTCCTGCACTATCGCTGGTCGCATTACACAATCTCACATAGCGCAATAGACTCTAAAACGTAGGCTGCCGCCCAGCAACTCCGCAGGCGGCATGCTCAACCTCGCTGCGTTCAAAAATTTAGGATACACCGTATGGTGTATCTCCGGCTTCGTCGCCTTCCTCGGGCTCTACACCGGTCAGTCCCCTCCCTCTGTGGGCGCCCCAGCCAATACTTACCACCCACCCCCTTTAGTGCTGACCTACATCGACGTCTCCGCCGTCTCCGTCGGCGTCGACCCCGACTTCTCCTTCTACCTCATCTCCATCGCGAACGCGGCCTCCGGCTTCGGGCGCATCGGCGCGGGCTTCGCGGCGGACCGCTTCGGCGCGATCAACGTCATGGCGCCCGCGACGCTCCTCGCGGGGCTGCTCACCTTCGTGTGGCCGCTCGCGCGCACGCGCGGGAGCCTCGTCGCGGTCGCGATCATCTACGGATTCGGGAGCGGCGCGTACGTGAGCCTATGCGCGGTGCCGATGATCGCGTTCGGGGAGATGCACGACGTGGGGCGGCGCGTGGGGATGGCGATGACGATCCTGGCGCTGGGCGCGCTCGCGGGCCCGCCGATCAGCGGGGCGATCAATAATGCGACGGGCGGGTTCAGGGCCGTGGGGTTCTACGCAGGTTAGTGTGTTTTCCCGAGTTTTACGACGTGGACGCTGACGCGCTTGGGTATTCGTAGGGAGCATGGTCATCTTCTCGGTCATCTTGATGATTGTCAGCCGGCAGCTGCATCTCGGATGGAAGCTGAAGGGGAAGTTCTGATGTGGACGGCGCGACCCTGTCTGTGCATCGAGGGCTGGCCCACGCACAATAAAACAATATAGAGGTAGATATGTCACTAATCACAGGTGTGACAGCCTAGTGTGTGTTGGGATATCGAGGACACTTGTGCTTGTGCTCAAATGTAATTGGCTTTTAGATCTCGCGTTGGCCATGGTGTGATTCTGACGATGGCGATGGCGATGTCACCCGATTGCAGTGTCAGCGCCGTATGGTGTCGACATGCTCGCATGACTTGGTTCAAATTTTGTACGGCAATTGCGATTCTCGTGAGCGTCGACGACAGCGAAATGTTCAACTACGCCGTCTTCAACTCTGGCCAGGCTTCTCCCACTCAGTCTGGTTCCCCGAGCATGTCCAAAGTACGTCTGGGTTCATATTGCAGGTGTACAATAACAGAGGCAAAACAGACAATAGGAATGGCCATTCTGTCATTGGGTTCGCCGAATACTCCTAGGACTCCTCGTCCATGGCAAGACCCATGACCTCGAACCCAGCCTGGGCATCCCCAAACCCGCTACAGATGAGAGCTTCATGTGCATCAGAACGTGCCCGGAATCCGACGCTGCACGCGCGTGGGCCTACAGCAAGACCAGGGTTGAACATGGCCTCGTCCGTCATGTCTGGCATGAGCTCTTCCCCTGTAGTAGGGTCGATGGGCGGTTGCAAATCCAGACCCCATATTATTCGGGCGAGAGCTATGAAGAGGGCAGCTTCGGCGACTGCGCTCCCGGGGCTGTCGTGGGATTAGGTTGGACGGCTAGAGAAGTAACAACGAGTAACTTACCAGAACCTGCGGCCCCATCCGAATGCGTAACTGAATAGGCCAATTGTTAGATTCAGTAAGACAACAGCGTTTGCCGCCCTCTACTCAACTGGTCACGGTCCTTGGAATCGGGACCACTGGCCCAGCGCATGGGCTTGCCTTCTACCATGAACCGGTCGGGATTGAACTTGGTGGGGTCGGGGTACCGCGCCTCGTCCATATGAATGGCCCAAACATTGCCAATGACAACGGAGCCTTTCGGAATGTGGTACCCATTCCAGGTGTCGTCCACGTCAAGTGAGTGTGGAATGCCCTTGTCATCAAGAGTCAGTGTCGTATATCGGCGACTGTATCAGCAGGAGGGAGCGTACGAGTGGAACTGGAGGCCGGACTCGCAGGCTTTCTTTGATGCATGCGACAATATACGGCAGTTTGGGCTCATCATCGAACGTGGGCATGCGATGCGGTCCAACCTCCCGGTCTATCTCTTCGCGGGCCTTTCGCAGCGCCTCCGGATTGCTGAGAAGCTGTAGCACCAGCGTCTGTAGAGTCACCGATGTAGTGTCCGCTCCAGCTTCGAGGAGGGTGGCAGCGACATATGCCAGTGACTCGTCACGCATCCATCCGTCGTGGGTGACTCCAATCCCGGGTACGTCGCTGTTGCCACTGTCTGCCCGTTCTTGGAGATATGAGCCGACATAGGACTGGTTATCCTTGTTCTGCCTCAATTCGGCCCGGACGCCGTCGACGATGCCACCATATAGTGCCAATTCCCTGCGGGGCGTGATGAATTTGTGCACGGATAGACGTTGTTGGGGACTGCGACGCTACCATTCATGCATCTTCTTGGCCGCCACTCGCCAAGGAGCCAAAAAATCAGGCAGTTTGCGGAGGAGGGTAAACACATCTGCCCTGTGATGATTGGGTCATCAGCATGTTCCTACTAAGATGATTCAAAAAATATGTTTGACTTGCAGATAATTCCCTGGTTGTGCGACCTTGACAAGATTCTCTAGAACCTTAAATAGCTTGCGACTGTCAAGCACGAGTTTACGATCCAATGATGTATGAAGCGAGCTCTTGCAAATACGTACAATGCAGGATCATTCGCAGCTGTGTGCATCCTCCTACCATAGGTCAACACCATTGTGTTGGAAACCGCCTGCAAAATGTCCTTTTAAATCGAATATATTACTATTGCAAGCTCTCTCGCACTCACGTATCTGCGGACTGGAATGTACCAGTGACCATGTGGAATATCTTCTCCATGGGCAACCAAGATGCCGCTGTTTAAGCTGGTCTTGCCGTGCTTCATGAGATCGTACAGGAGCACACGAGACTCCAAGTCCTGTACTGGGCGAAGGCGTTTGGGCTGTCCTGGCCCAAGAATTGGCTGCAGAGACTTTTTTCCCACCTGCAGACACAGTGTTAGCAACTATCCAAGAATATGACATCATAGCACGGCTTGCCTTGTATTGTTTGCTGTAGGGCATGAATGCCCATCGCTGGCCATTACTCATTATGTCTTGTGCAACATGGGCCTCGGGTCGAGTGGAATATTTCCCACTGCGTGAAACCAGAAGCTCATCGGCCGCCTCAGCTGAATTCAAAGATATAAAATCCTGAGGTCCAAGCTTCAAATGAAAGATAGGACCAAATTGTTTCGCCCAAATGAGCAGCTTTGGAGATAATAGTATGTCAAACAATCATGCAGCTTTCATAGAGCGGCCACGAACCTGAGGATGGAGTCGCAGAGGACTCAACTGAAACAAGTTTCCAAAGAGTGGTACTTTTGGCGGTCCTGGTGGAAGAGACGAGTTTGCGCGAGACAATCTGTAAAAGAATACAGCAGATGCCAACAAAATGAAAGTGGTAGCTGCGAGGATACTCGCAGATGATCCCATGGTGGGCGCGGGGATAAATAGTAAATAAATTTCGTTTCACTGTAACTCTATAGTTTAAGTAGTGTATGCCAGCTGCCGCCCGGATTCGGAAATAAGTAATACAATGTACATACGTCAGGTCAGGGTCGACTAGACCAGTCCGAGGACCACCTTCTTTACATAAAGTGGTTTCAAATTCCAGGTGATGCGTGCATCGGGAATCCCAACACAAGCCTTGTAATGTGGCGTACGTGAGGTGGAAATGTGGCTGTTGGAGCATGGATAAGGGATATTAGCGATGTGATTCTGAAAGGATCGACCCGTTAACTGTTAGAGTCTTTGTACAGCAGTATCGATAATGAAGTCGAAGATCTCTCCTGGAAAGACCACCGGATTGTGTTGGCGATAACACCGCGGGTGATTGCATTGAGAATGATACAAGTTTTTTGACGCGAGGATGATGGAACGATTAACGTATGGAGGATGTACAGAGGAAACTCAGATTCTTGTTGAACATCAACCCGACTTCAACCATGGTCAGGAGGCGCGGGAATTTTATCTTGGTGCACTTACATAGCTACCGAATTGAACGAGTCCGAAATCCATTTTAAATTTGCTCCTCCACCCAACCTCTACCTTCAGGTTGGTAAGGCTTGCATCTCTCTCTGCCTCAGGAAATACACAGCGCACGAGAACCTCTGCTTGTCCCGATGGCAGATCTGGAAGAAGAATTCCGCACTGTGCAGCATGAATACAACACCATATTTAATGAAGCATTTGCAATCGCGACGTTTCCCAACGAAATCATTGCGTCCATCTTTGAAGAAAAGTGTGGCCTCGAATTACTCACGTCTGAGTTCGTGTTGCAGGTATACAACAACAGAGCCGAAACACATAATAGCAATGATGATTATATCACAGAGTTCCCCGCTAGGCTCAAGATTCCCTAGACCTCTTCGTCCCTGGCCAGGCCCATGACCTCGAACCCAGCCTGGGCATCCTCAAACGCACCGCGAATGAGCGCTTCATGCCCGTCAGAACGTGCCCGGAATCCGACGCTGCAAGCGCGTGGGCCGACAGCAAAACCATCGTTGAACATGGTCTCGTCTGTCATGTCTGGGATGAGCTCTTTCCCCGTCACAGGGTCGATAGGAGGCTGGAGTTCCAGGCCCCATATTATTCGGGCGAGAGCTATGAACATAGAGGCTTCGGCGACTGCGCTCCCTGGGCTGTCAGGGCGTTCAATTTTAAAGCGATAAATGAATCGTGGTAGGGACTTGCCAGAACCTGCGGCCCCATCCAAATGCGTAACTAAAAAGGCCAATTATCAGATTCGATGAGACTGGATCGTTTACCACACTCTACTCAACTGATCTCGGTCCTTGGAATCGGGACCGCTGCCCCAGCGCATGGGCTTGCCTTCTGTCATGAAGCGGTCAGGGTTGAACTTGGTTGGTTCGGGGTACCGCGCCTCGTCCATGTGAATTGCCCACACATTGCCAATAACAACGGCGCCCCGTGGGATGTGGTACCCATTCCAGGTGTCGTCCACGTCCGGTGTGTGTGGAAGGCCCTTCAAACGTCAACAGTTCGTCTCATGTATCAGCGACTAGTACCAACAGAAGGCGACGCACGAGTGGAAGTGAAGGCCGGACTCTCAGGCTTTCTTTGATGCACGCGACAACATACGGCAGTTTGGGCTCATCGTCGAACGTGGGCATGCGATGCGGCCCAACCTCCCTGTCTACCTCTTCGCGGGCCTTTCGCAACACATCCGGATGGCCGAGAAGCTGCAGAATCAGCGTCTGCATAGTTACCGATGTCGTGTCCGTTCCAGCTTCGAGGAGTTCGCCAGCTGCATATGCCAGATACTCATCACGCATCCATCCGTCGTCTGTTACTCCAGCACCCGGTGCCTCGCCATTACCGCATTCTGCTCGTTTTTGGAGGTATGAGCCGACATAGGACTGGTTATCCTTGCTCTGCTTCAGTTCAGCTCGGACGCCTTCGAAAAAGCCGCCGTATAGTTCCACTTCCCTGCAGCAGAGAATAAGCTTGTACGCATATTGATATCATCAGGGACTGCGACGCTACCATTCATGCATCTTCTTGGCGGCCACTCGCCAAGGGGCCAGAAAGTCAGGCAGTTTGCGGAGGAGCGGAAACACATCTGCCCTGTGATAAGTAGGCCATTAGCACAAGATGATTCAGAAATGACGTTCGACTTGCAGATGGTTCCCTGGCTGTGCGACCTTGACAAGATTCGCAATAACCTCAAACAGCTTGAGGCTTTTAAAAGAGTGAGCTATCGATTCAATCATGCTTGAAACGTCCTTTGTGTGTACGTACAACGTAGGGTCATTCGCAGTTGTATGCATCCTCTTTCCATAGGCCAACACCATTGCAATGGAAGCTGCCTGTAAAATATCTGTTTAGTCAAACATATCACTATTTTAAACTCTCTGGCACTCACGAATCTACGGACCGGAATGCACCAGTGACCATGTGGTATATCTTCCTCGTGCGCAACCAAGATGCCGCTGTTCAAGCTGGTATCGCCATGATTCATGAGATCATACAGGAGCACACGAGACTCCAAGTCCTGTAATGGGCGATGGCGCTTGGACGGTCCTGCTCCGAGAATTGGCTGTAATGACTTTTTCGCCGCCTTTATCTAGTCTATTAGAAACCACCCAAGAAAAGCACATGCTGTGACAGCTCGCCTTGTATTCTTTATGATATGGCATGAATACAAATCGCTGGCCGTTGCTCAATATGTCTTGTGCGACATGCGACTCGGGTCGATCAGAATATTTCCGGGTGAGCAGCTCATCGGCCGCCTCCGCTGAATTCAAAGAAACGAAATCCTGAGGTCCAAGCTTCAGGTGAAAGATGGGGCCAAATTGTTTCGCCCAAATGAGCAGCTTTCAATATGGCGCGTCAAATAATCATGCAACTTTCACAGAGTTGCCACGAACCTGAGGATGGGGTCGCAGAGGACGCAACTGGAACAAGTTTCCAAAGAGTGGAGCTTTCGGCGGCCCGGGTGGAAGAGTCGAGTTTGTGCGAGACAATCTGTATACGAATATAGCGGATGCCAGTAAAATGACAGTAGTACCTGCAATTGCGAGATTTTCAGGTGATCCCATGAGCGCGGGGATAAGGGAGTATGATTCGCTTCACGGCAACTTCATAGTTTAAGTATGTAGTGTTGTTTGTACATATCAATTGCCTTCGGTTAGGGTCGAAGACAGGGGAGGGGGTCAGGTGTTTGTGGATCCACCGTGTATATCGGGTGCGACAACCTGGGACAAGGCACACACGTTCAACTTAACTTTTTACTTATTTTCTGATACTGCTGATAAGAGCACTCGGAACGCTCGGTTAACAACACCATTCTCACGTAACCATGACGTCAGTGGCATGGCTTTATACATAAATGCGCCCATAAATGAGATACGTATACAATGAATCTGAAGAAACGAATAAAGAGAACACAACTTCACGTCTCAAGCCGACCGAGATGTAGTACGCCCCAACCGAAGCCACTCGCGCTGAATCGGCTCTCTTGGACCTCAGACAAGAATACATGTTAGCCATACACTCGTCAATACGTCTGCATCCCTAGCTGCCGCCTGGATTGCAGACAAATTGCGGATATAATTTCATGAATAATCACTACTAATCAGCATTGCAATTGAGGTCGACGAACCCGAGCGAACCCGTCCAACTTGGCTGCACCTTCTACACACCTAATTCCTCGGACACTAGGATCCGAATGGAGTGATCGGGAACGGACCCAGACCGGAGCTTGGCCTTAAATCTGAACTTGCCGCCCCAGTGGGTTTTAGACGGCAGACTTCGACTGGCTTCCGGTTGGCTGTCCAGTGAGCACCCAGTGGAAGTGGCCAGCGGGATCCAGGGCACATTGGAGGTGGTTCCCATGTAGACATGAATTTAAGGCTGAATGCTGGCACACGGGAAAAAGTAGGCGCTTGGTATAATGGAGGATTAAATATTATCATATTGGGAAGGTGTAATATACATTTAGCTATGTATACAGTATGGCAATCTAAATAGTAATGCCCATGCGCTCTTGAACTGCGGTTCCTCTTCCTGCTGTTGTTCTAGAGCGAGGGCAAGCATACTGGGGCGGGCACGGGCGTGCTGATGGGGGGGTGCTGATGGAGAAGCGAGTAGGGAAGTACTAGTGGGGAGCTGGTGGGGAGTGCTGGCGGGGCTGAGGGAGAGTGTGCTGGAGGGCGTGTGCTGGGGGCGTGTGTGCTGGAGGGCGTGTGTGCTGGAGGGCGAGCGAGGGCGAGAGTGCGGTCAATATCCCTTGGTCGAACACTCGCTCATGTGCTGTAAGTAGCAGTGATATGTTAGCAACATGAAGCACGAACATAAAAGCATTGGGAGGGCGAACTTACCTTACTGGCTGGGCTGCTCACGCGAAAGATGGCGGTGATGACTGTTAGATGTAATTCGATGGCAGCAGAGGACCGTGTCGCGTAGGTTTTCGATAGTGACGGGGAGGAGAGTAAGGAGGTGTGCGCTGGCAGCTCTGCCATACATGGACGACTTTCCCACCCTTTCCATCTCGCGAAAAACGACAAGTCCAAACACTGAGTCCGAATCTGCTGAGACCTGTGGTTATTTTCGCTTCGCGCGAGTGTTACTTACTTACACTCTATTAATATCATTGATATATCTTTCATTATGGTGCTGGTGTTGTGTTTCCATAATAGATAATGATAATTGAGAGGTGAAAACATATCCAAATGCCCTGATAGGTACCCACTGAGGGGATGCTGGACACCCAGAGGACGTACAGAGGAGTCCGAAGGTGCGGCCAGTGAAATTCCACTGGGGCGGCAAGTTCAGTGTGTCCAGGCCGCCGATCCTGGTCCACCGATCGGACTTCCGTGTGGCTCCGATACGGAATTCCCACCACTCGGATCCTAGTGTCCGAGGAATTAGGTGTGTATGCAGAAGGTGGAATCAGTTGTGATTTACGTGTTTGTAGATCCATCGCAGCACGAGGTTGACTTCGAACCTTATCGATATCACCTGAAGCAATTGCCGAGCTGTATCAGCTTTGATTTCATATTTCACATCTCAAGTCGTGTTGCAAACACCGAAGAGTTCGATCACTATTTTCCATAGCCGCCTCTGCTGCCTAAGGCCACTAGGGTGGCTCAAAGTTGGCGCATCTGGACGC
>KV417575.1:12414-61589 GCA_001630335.1 Athelia psychrophila
ACAGGCGCGGGAAGAAGAACCATCAAGTACACTATTGCCATTCCGTTGCTTTGCGCAATACGGCCAACTCATGAAATGCGCACAAGACCTTTCAGGGAAATATACTGGGCGGTTGATCCTCAGGGCTTCAAAGGGTCGCAGGGCGGGTGGCGTCCGTGCGCGCAAGGACCTGCTGATGAAATCAAGTCTCGACCACAGTCTTTCGTGCGGCTATAGTGGCTCTCGTTGGGGTAAATGCACACATATCCGGCGCTGATAACAGTCAATTCAGTCTGAAAATCGAGGAGGCACCTGAGGACAACTTCGCCGATGGCCTCGACCCATCCCGGCGCCCACCCGGGTTGAAACTTGATATCACCTGGGGAAGAATCAGGGCTGCTATTCCGCAGCCGTTGCGGGGTAGTCTGGGGAAATGAATTCCGTCATGAGGGATTAATGCCATTGCGGGGTACTACTAGATGAAGTGTATCCATACATGTGCAGATCCTTCCCTGTCCCATCTCTCATCTCTCATCATCTCATCTTGCATCTGCTATCTCAGATCCTACATTGCCTCCTGACATTGACGGAGAGCGGGCCCTTTGATAGTCACAATGGCACACCCGAGCGTGCCTGGCGTATATGTATTCCGAGGCCATCTGTAGACTTTAGCGCGGTCAGGGTGTTTCCTATTCGGACTGCTAAGGGACCTCTGCGCCAACGAGGCTCTCACGCAACTCCACACAACTTATGTCGCACCCACGCCTTGATTTCTGTTTGTCCTAACTTTCGAAGTTGATTGGCACACGTTCGTGGTGACCCAACCGGAATTGTCGTCGTGGAGACATGGCATTAGGCTCATCTTGCATGGGGAATGTACGTCCCTCGCATCGTAATTCTCATTTGTGGACTGAATGCGGTTCTGTTTACAATTGCATTCAGCGTAGAATGTGTTATCCCCGTGCTCAAAGGAAAATGTTGAATCACATTAATATTGGACATTTCCAGTTAGCACTCTCGAGCTCACGAGGCCTTGTGATTGGCATTCTTCAGCGACTGTCGCAGAAGACTGCGACGGAAAGAACACCGCGCCTGGCCCACGATCAGTGACAGTGGGTGTACAACCTGGAGTGTCTAATTCAACGAGCTGACATATAACATCAGAACTAGGCTCGTGACGTCGGTGACAAGCTTAATCAGTTTTTTACGCGCTTCACCCCGTAATGTGCCGAGCAGCTCTGTCATTTACCATGTCCCCACAGAGCCTCCGCAGTGCATCGTGTACCGGACGGGTGCGCGCCCTTTGGTCATAAACATAATATTAATGGTTGTCTAAAAATTCACCGACGAAAAACCGCGTCGTAGAATAGTATATATATGTACGCAGCCGGTACACAGTGCAATCTTTACAAGTAGAGTATGCATATATAAGGATTGAAAAGGACACAACAAGAACTAGACATGGGGTATGAATAACATCCAGTGCACGGCTTCGTATGCAGCAGGCGGCAAGTTTCGTAAGGTAGTAAAAGTAAGGACAAGTAAACCCACCCGCGCCAGAAGATAAAGGGGGATTCCGACGGTGAAAAGTATCAATACCGGTTTTGCTAACCGATACACCTGAAAGGTGAGGAGAACGACGTACACGATGTTATGAAACGAGCTGGTCTTGACACCAGTTCGGAGTTAGTAATTCGTAGTTAGTAAGCACGAATGTATGCGAGTGTAATGCGTTGGTGTATCCGTTGGATATACTTAAATGTAATCTTAATACTCAGCTTTACGATGCGTTCAGATTGAGTAAGTCGTGCTGTCTGACTGAGTAAGCGATATATCGAGAGCGTACAGCGTCTGGCGAAGTATTGCGAACATTGTTAAGTAATGAGTAGAGCTAGTCTATACGCAATTGCTTAATCAAAAATGAGACTGTGCGATTCACACAAGGTGGGGATTGTAAGTTGGTTGTTTATTCGTTTTCAAACTCTAGCTATTTATACTAAAAGCCTACAGAACCTATAGGAACGTTACTGAAGTTCCTGTCCGCTTTGAGAACGGTTCTATGCTGTGGTAGGATATGTAGGTAGCTGCTGGAATGTATGAGAACGTTGTAGAGTACTTGCTGATTGCGAACTAAGCAGGAAGTACGCATATATGCATGAAGTGCGCAACATGTGCACGTGACCGCTGCTCCGTTCGTGAATCGTGAGAATTCCCTTATTCGTAGTGGCGTGTGTTCCTCGCGCGTCCGACTTTAGCGTATCATCTGGAGGAGGTTGGACAGTATCGTAGATAGCGTAGGTAGAGCTATCTAATGTCTTTTAATAGTATCTAAATATGTACAGCGTATATATTTCTACGCGTGGATCCCAACATAGCCCCCCCACTTTCTATACGTCCTCCAGAAATGTACTAGCGGCCTGCGAAGTCAAATCATAAACTACGCATCCGTCCTCATCGACAGCACTAAAATCATCCAATCGATACACATCGCTCTCATAATCGCCGTCGTCGCTGTACTCGTCTCCGAAGGAATCGTCGGGCGAATTTGCGCGGGAGTTGTCGTAAGTGCAATGCGCGGATGAAGGTGGCGTCGGGGCGTCATATATGCTAGGAGAATAGACAGGAGTGGGTGCCGGGTTGAAGGTTGGGGAGTAAGGGTCATATGGTGAGTCGTCGCGGAATGGCCTGGCGGCGTTTGACATCGTGGGGTGAACCATGAGCCCGGCGTTGGCGTCATTGGAATGAATGGGGTGCAAAATGAGTGCGCGCTCGGTGTTGACCTCGGGCAGACCGATCAGGGGTACTGCGAGCGGAGCGATCTGAGACTGCTCAGGCATGATGGAGGGGAAGGAAGGGAAGGTTTCGTTTGAGGCGTGCGGCCAGACCCAATGAGTCGAGAAGATGGCGCAGCGTGCTCGGGCATCCAAAAGCCACTTCAACCCCTCGATCCCGACCTTTTGCAACGCGGTAAACTGCGCTAAAATCTCCTGGGGCGTGCCGGAAATAAGACAGGGGTTCTGGGAAAACCCGAGAGCGTCGACGATAGGAGGATAGGACATAGCGATTTCACCGAGCAATTCTGGCTGAATGTAAGGCTCCAGGCGGCGCACGTCTTCCCCGGGATAGGCGGCCTGCAAAATAGCGCGGGCGATGCGAATGATGAGAGCCCATAGGCCACCAGCGAGGTGCACGTCAATGGTACACGTGCCCCCGGCGTATCCATGTATATCGTAGTTCGTGAGCACCCAGGATAATGGTCCGCACTGCAGGAGGTGGTTGATACACGAGGCCGTGGAATGGGCATCGACCGTGGATTGAGGGCGAGAGATAATACTCATGATGGGTGCGTGCGGGAATGGGGATATGGATAGGACGAGGAAAGGGATGTGGTTATGAGTAGGATGAATTGGGGGGCGTAAGGATGTTGGCGGAAAGGGATCTTGCTGCTGAAGAAAAATAATCTCTAAGGCTGAGTATTTGTACCTCAGTCGTTGAGCTCGCAATGTTCTCCGAAGTTCTCTGAGTAGTACGCTAGGAAAGTAGGCGGTGTTGAAGTCGGTGTGGCGTTCAAGGGCAGGCACGCTTCGCGACGCGTAAATCCTAACTAATTCCTCACGTCAGCACGTGTTCTTGGCGTTGCACATGGTCGTGGAGCGCGACTCGATTCGAGAGACAAAGCTAGATGTTAATCCAGATGGCGATTTGTCGGGTAACAGGGCTTGCTTTCTTCTCAGCATGCGGGCTCGCCATTGTTGAAGAATTTCCGGGGCGTTCTTCAACTGTACCGCAGTTTTCCATTCGTCGTGGTCCTCGCTATGTCCCTCGAATCGCACGGAGTATTCGGTAATCAGCCGACTCCTGCCTTGGATTTTTCTTTCCGCCACAATCCGATCGACACCTGTCTCGGGGAGCTCGTCGAAATCCGCGTGATTGATCCGGCGCTTCGGACGCATTCCGAATTCATCAGGCGACTCATTGTATTTCTCTAAGTGCGCGATGTTTATTACCGGATGCATACCATATGAAGTCGGCATCCGTAGTCGATAGGCTACTGCACTTATCTTCTCCATTATCTCGAAGGGACCATCGTACTTCATTAATAATTTCTTGCCGCGCCCTTTTTCTGATCTCAATAATTGTAGGGAATGCGGATTGATTAGCACTCGATCGCCAATTTGAAATTCTTGTTGAAGTCGGCCTTCGTTGTAAGTCTTACTCTGGTAATGTTGGCCCAGCGTTAGAGCTTCTTGAGCTCGATGCCTATCTGCTATGAACTGCTCGACCATTTCTTCTTGATCTGTGTTTCCTTTGTCTATTGATAACAGTTCAGGATCGGGCCAAGTCTCCGGAGATCGAGTGAGTCTCGGCACGGGGCTTTTGGTATGCAGCATTGTTGATCCGGTAGTAGGTAGATATCCTCGTAGTAGGTATGCCGGGGCGTAGGTAGTAGCTGTATGCGGCGTAGAATTATAGGATAGAGCGAGGTTATCTAAATGCACGGCCCAATCGTCGCGGCTGGGCCCAATATATGCGCGCAGGGATATTTCCAAACCCTGGTTCATGACCTCTGTTTGCCCGTCCGCTTGCGGATGATATGAGGTAGTAAGTGATCTCTTCATCCCCATTTGTTTGCAGATCAATTCCCAGAATTCGCCGCGCCACCTCGTGTCCCTGTCAGTAATGACTTGCCGAGGGATTCCAAATTTAGTAATGACATGCTTCAGAAATAGTTTAGCCGTCTCTTCCTTTGTTACATTTACTGTGGTGGGCACAAAAATAGCGTACTTAGTCAGTTTGTCCACGATAACTAGTATATTATTGTAGCCCTCGGAGTCCGGTAACTCGGGTATGAAGTCCATAGACACGACTTCGAAGGGTTGCGAAGGTACAGGAATAGGCTGGAGCAGTCCGACAGGCGCGTGGCGGCGAGGTTTGGATTTTTGACAGATATCGCAGCTGTCTGTGTAGCGCTTGATGTCGCGAGACATTCTGGGCCAGTAGTATACTGATGCAATGCGATTGTAAGTTTTAGCATATCCGGAGTGTGCTGCTTCTGAGATAGAGTTATGAACCTCATCCATGAGTTCGGTCTGAAGCGCTTCCGGAACACACAAGCGCATATTGCCATTCCAGTCCTTGAAGTACAGTAATCCATTTGATCTGTTCTGGTATTGCGGGAATGCGTCGGTATCATCATTCTGAATAGCATACAGTACTTCGCTCCAATGCGCGTCTTCAGGATATGCTGATTTCCATTTTTCAGCCTCATCCGTCTCTATATGCGTGATAACCGAATAAGTACTAGATGTGTGATAGTCTAGATCTTGTTGCTGTCCTTCTGGCGTGCATATATTCAATGCCTTGTCTAAAGAGCACGCATATATGGGCTCTTCGCTTTCCTCGCTCTCCACGAAATTGCTTGCCACCGTGAGTAATTTCTCTTCGAAACGTTCTCCTAATCTCTCATACATGTTCCGGAGAGGATCTTCGTCAGCTGCACTGATGGATATGTGTTGAGTAGCGTCAACTGTAGGGCTATCGTGTATGGGTACTCGTCGGCGTAGTCGAGAGATGGGGTCTACGTTTGAATGCACGCGTCCCGCTCGATGCACTATGCGCAGGTTTGGGTAGGCCGAGAATACAGTGCCCCAAGTCAGAAGACGTCTGTTGACGTTCTGAAATGTCTTACTCCAAGTGAGTGCTGCGTGATCTGTTATCGCTAAGATAGTTTCGCCCTCTATGAAAGGTTGGAATTTGATAAGTCCTTCTTTCAAGGCGAGTGCTTCGCGTTCGGTAGGAGAATAATTCCTTTCAGCTGGTTTTAATACTCTAGACCAATAGGCTATTACTCTCTCTACATATACCCATGATTCGTCCAGAGTTTCCCCCCATGGCTCATTTTCTGGTACGTCGTTGTCGGCCTTGGAGATCTGAATAACTAGCGGTGGCGCAGGCAGCTTTTCTTGGTATGCCTTCTCACATTTCTCATAGGCTTTAGTACCGCGCAAGTCTTTGATCTGTATGCGCTGCACTTGTTGTAGTATCGCGGCGAGGCCGAAGTCACAAGCATCTGAGTAAAGTCGGTACGGTTTTCCGGGTACTGCGTATCCGCGGACGGGAGCGTTGGTAAGTACTTGCTTGCATAATTCAAAAGCTTCGTCATGCAGCTCCGTCCATTCCCAGTTAACTCCTTTCTTTAGTAGGGAGAATAAAGGAGCGGCTATCCACGCGTAGAAAGGCACATAAGCTGAGAAGTACACCATCATCCCTAGAAATATTTGTAAGTCATGTGGGTTTTTGGGCTCCTCCAGCTGCAGTATTGCAGTGACTTTTTCCATATGAGTAGATAATCCTAATCGCGAGACCTTTTGCCCTAATAGCAATAGTGATTGATACCCGAAATGACATTTGGTGGTGGCCAGCGTGATTCCTGTAGCTATTATAGCTTTGAACACCTGATCCAGGTGCGATATATGGTCGTCGAAAGTCAGGGAGAAAACTACTATATCATCGATGTATACTAAAGCGAAAATCCACAAGTAAGGTGCCAACGCGTTCTGCATAATTCGTTGGAAAATGCTTGGCCCGTTCTTGTAGCCGAAAGGCATGCACACGAATTGCCACAGCCCTCGGTGCGTGCGGAACGCTAATTTTTCCCTTTCCTTGGGGTCTATTTCGACTTGGTTGAACCCAGCTAAAGCGTCCAAAGTGGTTAACCACTGGCTACCGACCAGCGCTTGCAGGATGTCCTCTTGCTTGGGCAGCGGAAATTCATCGGTGATTGCCATTTCATTTAGTTTTCGATAGTCTACAACCATTCTGGGCTTGCCGTTTCGATACACTATGAAGGCGGGAGCGGCCCAAGGGCTTCGGGATGGCTCTATGACTCCTAATTTTATCCATTTATCCATTTGTTTGTCTATGGCTTCGCGCTTAGCTGGAGAGGAAGGAAAAGGGGGTAATGATACTTCTTTGGCGCCCGGATATAGCGGAATTTGAACCTTGAAGTTCGAAAGTTCTCCTAGGCGGTCATCTAATCCGAAAGCTCTCTGATTGTTCCATATTACTTCCTCTATTCGTTTTCTCTTCTCCGGAGGTAGATCTGGATTAATGTCCAGCGATTCGAACAACTTAGCGCTGCTGACTGAGTCTTCGGCTACCTCGGCCGTCTTTGGTCCACCTTCCACCGGAGGTTCCGATAGAACGTCCTCATCTACGAACCAAGCCGGTACGTCGCCAAATATTTCCTTGGCTTCGCTTCGCGCCGTGGTGGCTGCCTGATTTCTTTCCGGCGGTCCGCGCACTTCAACCATCTTGCGAATCATTTGTGCGTGTGCCTCCATCAAGACTTTCTGAGTAGCCGAGTATTTCTCCTTTCGATCTAGCCAGGTATGTGGGTTTCGTCCGGTTCCTAGTATCTGACCGGGCTGGATAGTCACGTTTCCAGGCGAGAAATTGGCTATATGTAGCTTGGCTCGGTCTTTAGTGATGATGGAGTCAGGGGCTGCATATACATCCTCGGCGTTCCGATGCGTAGTGAGTACTTTCTCTACATACAGATGGTCTATGTCTTTGGGGAAATTGGCTAATACTGGTACGGCTACGCAGGTTCCGGCTGGAATTACGATTCGAGCAGCGGCTCGGACATTCAGATCGGTGGCACGGAAGCGTTGCCTTTTCTTAAATCGCTGATTCTTTCGGTGCGTGGAGTTCTTGGATGATAATCCTGGAAATTCCGGGCTAACTTTAACTTGGAATGCATGTCCTTCCTCATCAACTAAGGTCTCGGAAGTCGAGTTTTCTACCCGTATCCGACTCCCGGAGTCTCCGAGTTCCAGATATGTGCTTCCTTCCTTCCTCATCAGCGACAGCGAGTATTGATCAGCGAAATCATTTCCTAGTATGATAGGTGTGGTCATTCCCTTCACCGCATAAGCATCAATGTTGATTTTTACTGGGGCTTCAGGAGTGTGAAAGTATAAGTCTAGATTAACGAACCCGGAGATGGAGGCGTTGCCGGTAACTTGTACTAAATTTATCTTTTGCCCCATCTTCCATTTTGGAGCAGGGCTCAGTTCCTCTAGTAACTTATGCGAGATGAGAGTTATGTCGGACCCGGAGTCGATGATCACCGTGGTAGCCGTACCGTGAACAGCATTGACGGTTACAGGCACCTGAGTGGCGCGTGACCCTAAAAATGAACATCCAGGCGGGCGCGCCATAAGTTTTTTAAGTTCGATGATGGGCGCAGAGTTGGCGGTGGTAGAGACAGTATGATTAGTCTGCGCTATGTCTCGCGCTAGGCGTCGTCTGCTGTGACGATTTAGAGGTGGATTTGGTCTCGGAAATTCGGGTGGCGTAGTAGACAGGATGGTAGGATTGTTAGGTGGCCCCCCCAGTCTGGATGCGATATTCCTGCACGTAGCAGATCGTTCCGCATCTTCAGATGGAGGGTGCCTTAAAAATCCTGGTCTGAATCTGCGTCGTAGTATAGATCATCGTACTCGGCTTGCGCGAACTGTTGGCTAAAGTTATCATCTCCGGTCTGTACTAGATTAGATCGCGTCTTCCTTTCGCCCTGTTTAGCGTGTTTGCACTCCTTGTCCCAGTGTTTGCCACTACCGCAATGCCTGCAGGGTCGTGCACCGATTGACTCGGGCGTTTTGTTGGACACGGTTCTGTCATCCTTGGCGAACTCGGGTGCGGGCATATCCTTGGACCATCCCACTAAATTAGTTCTGGCTCGTTGATATGGCTGGAAAGCGGCTCGGGAAGGAGGGCTGCTTTCATTCCTGGCTCTAGTGTAGTTAGCGGAAGCGTCTACCAGATTTTCCTCATGATATGCGATAGCGTTCTGTAATTCCACCATAGTTTTGCAGAATTGTGGCTGTACTATAGGTGTCCAAGCCGTGGGCGCTTCCTGCATAATTATGCGGATCTGTTCTTTCTGGGTGTAGTTGTACACCATGTTGATAAGATTTAATTTACGCAGCACGTATTGCGTAGGGAGTTCTCGAGGGGCGGAGGAGTCCCGGAACCGAGCGCTGGTGGCGCGTATGCGCTGCTTTTCTAACCATTGATCGTTCATGAAATATCCTCGAATAGCTGCTTTCAGCGTGTCCCAGGAATTCTCGTAGAGCTCTCGTGTGTCCTCATCGATCGACCAGTACCATATTTCCGCATCTCCGGTAAATCTCCTAGGTACTATCCCTCCTAGTTCTTGTCTTACTTCCGGAGAAAGTTTAGCTAGTGAGTTGATTCTATCCATCCATCTGGTTAAACTATCGTGGTTGCCATCCCAGGCGGGAACCTCACTGAGCTTAAGCTTCTTGTCGAAGGCATGTCTCTGCGTACTCGGCGTAGCTGATTGCGCGGGTTTGACCGGGCCGGGTCGACGACTAGATCTAGGAGGCAGTGGTGGTCCGCGGCGGCTGTGACCTCCGAAATCTCCGGAGCTGTCAGAGCTGTCGTCGCCAGAGTCGTCTGGTGCTCCCGCGCGTCGTTTATTGTGGTGTGTAGAGATTTCTTCCTGGATGGATGAGTCAGGAGATTCTGGGTTCTTGCTTGAGAATGGGTTCCGTTTCTCCTCCTCGGACTCCTCTGTTTTCGCTTCGGGCTGCCCTCCTAGTAGTTTAGCTAAGGCGGCGCTACCACTGGCTCCTCCGGGATGGTAGCTGCTTCGGGAAGGGGTGCCGAAACGCGTGGTCTTGGTCTGCAGGCCTATGTGTAGTTTTAATATATCATATTACTCGGACTGTAGACATTTGTGTCATGCATGAAAGTCGAAGTATTACAGATGCCCTTAATGCATTACATTGCAGTTGCCGATCCCTGGCCTGCTCGCTGCGAAAAAAATTTCAAAAAGGGCTGCTCGCTGTTGGCGGGGCCTTGCTCACTGCACACCCAATTAGGCAGGTGAGCAGGGGCTGTGCTATTATGTTTTCTGGCGGCTACAGCCTCGGGGGCGGGCTCAAATGACTAAATAACATATCCATATGCAGTGGATGAGTAGATAGCATGCCTGGGTGCTCGGATATCTCGGGGGATGGTCGCTAATGTGATTTTGCGAAGTGGCTGTGCCTGCGCGAGGAGGCGATGTGGCCGTGTTGCCAAATTGGGAATTCGGACTCAATGTCAATTGGCTCTCCCGCCGCCTGGGCATTTCGTCCACCCCCATAGCATCCCTGCAGTGAATGAAACGATTTTTATCACGTTATTCTAAGAATTCAAGTAGCTACAAAACTGTCTCTTCAGATTTAATATAGCATAAATCGAATTTTAATCTTATTATTTACTTAACACACAGATTGAGGGGGTGAAAAAAAATTGATTACATAGCAAGCTGGGAGGGTATGTACATCATGAAACATGTAGTATAAGTCTATGCATCATAATTTGAGATACAAAGAGGAAAGGAATGGGTGGTGGTGCTGGAAAATGCGAAATCCATCAAAATACCGAAAATTGTCCTCCCGCGCGCAGAGTTTAAGGCCCGTATGTGTATCAGTGGTGTAGAAACATCACATGGGACTGTTGGGGGAGTTTGGGAGTAAATTTGGAGTGAGGACGCGGCGGCGAAGCGAGGCGGCGGGTGCTCAGGGGCGGGCGCGGGGGAAAGGGTCGGCGCAGCGGGCGCGCACTGAGACCTGGCGCTCAACGTGTGGTGGGAAAACATGGTGTAGACCCCAGACGAGCGGGGTATGCTGTCGATAGAGCGGGCGGAGCGGTTGCGGAACCGCAATGGCGACACGAAAGGTGCGGGCGCGGTGACGCACGATCGCGAGCACACGCGCTCGTTTGGTGCCGGAGACGCACTGGGAGGGCGTAGAATCGACCAAAATCTCCCCTTGCACGTTTTGAAAGTGCGTGGGGGGTGGGAGATGCGTGGGTGGAGGTGTCGTGCGGAGGGAAGGGTGTAAACGCGGCCCAGGACTGCAACGGATGTTGCAAGGTCCTGGGCCATTGCTGTAGTGCATAGTAGTCAGTAATATAGCAAAAGACTATCTTACTTACCTATATCATGTACCCCGTCTGTTCTCCAGCTTGTCCCGCGTTGTTGTGGCCGTCGTCGTCGGTGGAGAGTCGATCGAGAGTCCTAAGGACGATGGGCGCTAAACGACCGGATTGCCGAATCCGATCGTTTGTGGCGCGTCCGTCGTGCATCGTCGTTTGCTCGATTGCGGGCTCATTACACTCGATTTATTCAATTACTTCGGTCAATACATACATTACCTGTGTATATAGATGTCCCAAGTCTTGGAATCAAAATCGGGGCCCATTTGAGCGAGATCGAGACGATAGATGTGAGATATGCCCGATTGGGACGCTATTTCGCTGTTTCGCTTTTTCGCCAATCGTGTTGAACCCAAGCAATTAAAATTAGATCAGACAAGGTAGTACATGTCTAAACTACCTAATACAACCCCTCCAAGTGTCCGTCTTTTGATCTTGGTGATGTGGCCAACGGGTTGAGCGAGTGTGCAGTTTGAGCTTGAGTGCACACCCAGAGAACTCATGACACTACAGCCATTCTGTGTATTCGGACTCTCCATTCTTCGGCACCAACTCAAATGAAATTCTGTCTTCTACAATACTTGCATATGCATTAATGTAAGCTATCTAGAGCATCTTAATTAGTTTATAGCTCTATCTACTTGTGTAATATAGGGATTAGAGTCAAATATTGCTGAAAATTGTGTATTCCGGCTCTGTATTTTTCCACACTGGCCCAAATAACATTCGGTCTTCAGGATTACATATATGTGCTCTCATATGAGCTATACACGGTAGCCAAACAAATTTATAGCACAATTTAGCTGTGTAACAAAGTGATTACTGTCAAATGTGGCTGAAATTGCGTAAAATCAGAGTATTACACACCTCCAGCGGATCTAAATAAAATAATAATAGACTTATCTACATAATTAGACACCAATTAGCATTCTGAGAGCTCCCTGGGCCACAGGGAGCGTCAGAGGGAGCAGGGGTCAGCATCGAGTGTGCTGAAATGAGTTCAGCCACTGAAGATTCCCAAACGCGGAAGCGTGGGAATTGCCATTTTGGCAGTCAAGCCGCATCGTTTCCTGACTTCCTGATTCATTCCCACTGGCATCCCCTCCCATCACAGTCTCCTCTGCCTCCCCCATGCGCCCCCTCTGGCTCCTTAAGACGCGGCCGACGTGAGGCGAGGCACAGGCCTGCCCCTTGGTAAGTTTTATTTCCCTCTCTGCCACGACATTGCTAATGCCCCGCTGTACCTGCAGCACTTCTGTACCATCCCTCCGAGTCGCGCCCCAGCCCGCACACTCGCGTACCCCCATGTCCGTGCCGCCCACCCAGTTCCTCCTTGCCTCCGCGCGCAGAGCGCAGCACCGTCTGCTGCACGCGCGCTAGCCCCACGTCCACGGCGCCTACCCGTGCCGCCACGCGAGACCCCCCGCGCTTTGCTCACTGGCGTGCAGTACGATTGCCAGCACGTACCGCGCGCGTTCGCTCGCCGGTCCCATACGTACGCTTGCCGGTCCCACGCGCGCGCTCGCCAACCCCCGCGCACGCTCGCCAGCTCCACGAGCACGTCCGCCATCCCCACACGCATACCCAGCCCTCACGCGCGCGCGTCAGCCCCCACGCTCGCCCAGCCCGCACACACGCACGCCCAGCCCTCACACGCGCGCGCCAGCCCTCACGCTCGCCCGCCAGCCCTATCGCACGCTCGCCAGCCCCCACACCCAGCCAGCCTCCCAAGCACGCCAGCCAGGCCCCACGCGCGCGTCAAGCTCCCGCACCCACGCGCGGCCATCGCGCCAGCTCATCGAGCCAGCACCACGTCCACGCCCACCCAGCCGCTCATCGGCACCAATGGCTGTGTCGCGGACGCACGCTCATACAGCCGCGTAGCGCCACGCACATCGAGCCGCGCTGCCACGCGCACCCAGGTCCACGCGTCCCTCAACTCACGCACGTCGCCCCGAACCTGCGCGCAGATCACGCAGGCCCCAACGTCGCTCACCGCCGTGCCAGTTCCTAGATCGCGTGGCCCATGCGCTAGTGCCACGCCCGCGCACCATCGCCCACGGTAGCATAGCCATACACGCGGACCGCGCGGCAGCACCGCGCTGCGCAGCCCCCCACGTTCTGACACGCTAACCAGCCCCGCGGCCAACAATATCCGCGCGGCCAACGAACCGCCGGCCCGCGGGGCCCCTCCGCTCCCAGATCCCCGGAAACGCCCGCGCTGCCAACGAGCGCTCTCCTGCAACCCGGCCCACGCAGACAACGCGCGCCGACCAGCCCGCGGATAACCCCGCGGTAGTGTATTTAGATAGGGGCTACGTTGTATGCAGATTCGTGTGTATATAGCATTTTTAATATAATTGATTATCCCACGCAATGCACCAAAACCCGCCCATCCCGCCTTTTCGAACAAAAAAAAATCCCGCCACCCATCCCGCTGCTCAATGCACTAGCAGCATAGGTTAATGCCGCCCTAAATTCACCAGCAGTGAGCAAGGATGCCCCGTCGGTGTGAGCCCGCCAGGAGCGGGAACTGCAATATAATGCATTACAGGTTACTGTAATACTTCGACTTTCATGCATGACACAAATGTCTACAGTGAGAGTAAATGATACATTACTGTGCCAGATACTGGTGTGGTCTGGTGGCGATAAGGGTGTTCCGATACTGATGTAGGTTCGTAACGAGGCTTTACTGGAGTTGCGGGAGTTGCGGGGATTGTTGAGATCGTGGGTTGAGATGTTTCAACGCCAGCTTGCTCGTCCTGTTCTCGCTTGCTAGGACAGTAAGGTGCATAGTGCAGGAGCAGGCATTCCACGTCATAACGATAATTGGTGATAAGTATCTCAAAATTGTTTAACGTCCTCCATTGAGTGTAATCGTTCTCTTCGCCCCATGAGATTTTACCAAATTCTTCTAAGCCTTTCTCTTTCATCGTAGCTTCCTGTAATTCTTTGATAATCTGAATCTGCAGGTTTAAAGCGGCCATCTGTTCGGCTCGCGGTGCTGCGCACATGATGATTCCGTCCGTTCCATATAGAACTGAGAAGGTTAGACAGAGAGCGTCTAGTATATCCAGAGCGCGTCTGATTAGAGGTTTGAGTAGCTCGCTGCGAGTGAGCTTGGTCGCGCCTCGGTCTTCAGGTAACTCTGATATTCTGAAAGCTTGGCCCAGGCGCAGGGCTTGGAGGAATCTTGTTTTAGTTCTTAATTTCTTCTTTGCTTCTGCCCATCCGGTTAAGCCGGCGATACTAGTTGTAGAATAGTCGGATGAATAGGTGCCTTCCGGCAGCATGGCTCGCGGTGCTAAATAACTCATGCATTCGTTACTCGGGACTGTCAAGTCATCATCGTGATGGCATTTTTCTATGCTAGGGAAATGAGGGGGTAACTCGGCTTCCTCTCCCTTGTCATTGCTCACGACTGGTGGCGTAGGAACTCGTTCTTCGTCTGAAGGCGCTGGCGCTGCTGCGCGTTGGGCTGCTGGGTTCGTCATAGTACCGGGTAGCTGTGTAGGTAATCTGAAGTTTCTTGCTTTGATCTGAAAGCGGCGTCTGGCGTCCGGATTTGTCCACCAATGTTATGAAACGAGCTGGTCTTGACACCAGTTCGGAGTTAGTAATTCGTAGTTAGTAAGCACGAATGTATGCGAGTGTAATGCGTTGGTGTATCCGTTGGATATACTTAAATGTAATCTTAATACTCAGCTTTACGATGCGTTCAGATTGAGTAAGTCGTGCGGTCTGACTGAGTAAGCAATATATCGAGAGCGTACAGCGTCTGGCGAAGTATTGCGAACATTGTTAAGTAATGAGTAGAGCTAGTCTATACGCAATTGCTTAATCAAAAATGAGACTGTGCGATTCACACAAGGCGGGGATTGTAAGTTGGTTGTTTATTCGTTTTCAAACTCTAGCTATTTATACTAAAAGCCTACAGAACCTATAGGAACGTTACTGAAGTTCATGTCCGCTTTGAGAACGGTTCTATGCTGTGGTAGGATATGTAGGTAGCTACTGGAATGTATGAGAACGTTGTAGAGTACTTGCTGATTGCGAACTAAGCAGGAAGTACGCATATATGCATGAAGTGCGCAACATGTGCACGTGACCGCTGCTCCGTTCGTGAATCGTGAGAATTCCCTTATTCGTAGTGGCGTGTGTTCCTCGCGCGTCCGACTTTAGCGTATCATCTGGAGGAGGTTGGACAGTATCGTAGATAGCGTAGGTAGAGCTATCTAATGTCTTTTAATAGTATCTAAATATGTACAGCGTATATATTTCTACGCGTGGATCCCAACAAGGTTGGGGATATATTGAGTTCGGAATAGATCTGCTACTTACATAGACGATTGCAACGCGAATTGAGAGTTCGATTTGGATGGACGCACATAGTAGGAATACATCTAGATACGTGAAATAATCAATACTAGCAGCGACGCGTCGCGAAGACGGACGCCGCGACTCTAGTACTCTGGCGGCAGAGGAGAAGTCGGAAATCGGACGGTCCTGAGCAACAAGTAAAAAAAAACAGCCTTGCGGTGGCATACGTGACGGTTTTACTTAGACTTAGACCTATGTTTTATGACATTAATATGGTTCTTCGCTGCTGTTACTTCGCTGCTGTTACTTTAAATAGCCAAGAAAATCAAGATCACAACTTTGGTTTCTCATTGCGAACAATTTGTGTGGGTGAATTCAACAAGCGCATATCTGAAATTTAGCACAGTATAGCAGTCATATTGAAACCCGACACTCTCCGTGAATAAAATCCAAGTACTCCTGATTACTATTTACAGCCCAAGAATAGCTAATTGCTTTTCAGACGTCGCCCACAGATCGAGCGCAAGTTGAGGGTTCCGAGCGTCGGCGGTAGGCTGGGAGATCTTTCCCACAGGCGTGAGATACGCGCCTTTGTACTCTCCAGCGCGTTTTCGGACCTCTGGAGAGGCCGCAGCGAAGGCGCTTTGGTAGCTGCTTGTCTCGACCGGCGCGAGGAGATAGCCGAAGATGAAGACCAAGAAACCGCCCATTTTCCATTTAGCGATAGCCGTACGAGCGCCGTCTGATATAGCTGTCACTTGAGTATCTGCATGATGTGTATGAGGTTGATTACAGACCTGTCAGAAATATGCCTGGGTGAATGCTCGTGACAATGATAGGAACCCCGCCCGCATCAAGGCGCTGTTGCAGCTGCTTCGAGAAAAGTATGTTGGCGAGCTTTCCGTAGCCTATCAAACGTCAGCAGTTGAATTGTAAACATACGCCGTTTCAAAAACAATTTACCGTATAACGGCATGGGCGAATCTTTGAAACTTGTGTTGAGAGCCTCAATGGTATCGAAGCGCGGGTTCTTGGGGTACTTATGCGCCATAGAGCTGACCTGTATGATTTTTTGTGGTTAGAGGGCAGCAGACTGACGACCGCTGGGCATGGCAAATACATTGACAATGCGGACATCCGAATCTGGCAGCCGCGAGGTGGTTGTCATCAAAGGAAGGAGAGTGTTCGTGAAGAGGAACGGGCTCAGATGGCTAGGAAGACGTCAATGCCCAGCTACATTGCTTAAATAGTAGTAATGGCTTACTTGATAGTCATGTTTGCAGAGAGGCCATCGGAAGTCTGCGTATACTCGTCGCCCCTGGGTCAATGGCTTAGAGAAAAATTTAGCGGATCCCGAGTGATGCTTACTTGGAGGCATTGTTTACTGCGATGTCCAGTCAGTTTTAATGCGACCTTCAGAAGAGTCGGGGCATACCTAATATATCTAGCCGCTGTTCGCGAGACAATATGTGCTCTGCGGCCTCTTTGGTTTGGCGAGGAGAAGCTAAGTCGAGCTTCAGCCATACCACCTCACCTGAGCCGAGAAATACAGTTAGCACCCAACGAAGACCTGTGTGATTGCACCTACCCGCGTTTGTTCCAAGGCCCTCCACGTGGAGTCTCTCGATGGCAGCTTTGGCTTTGGACTCGTTGCGAGCAGCCATGTAGACTTTTGCTCCATGCTGCGCGAGGATCTTACATGTTTCATAGCCCAGCCCAGTGCTTTGGGAAAAGTAACTTGTCAAGGTGAAACTCAGACAGCGAGTGAATGAGAGTGTTTACTTCGATCCAGTGACAATAGCCACACATCCTGTCAAGTCAGAGAGTTCAGGCTCTTTGATGCTTGAGAAGAATGACCCCATGAGTTACAGCGCAGTGAGCAAAGTACAGTTGCAATTTACTGACAAGGGGTGTTCGATCAACTTTAACTATGTAGCCTCAGTAAGCAGGATGACACAATTCCCAGCCGATGTCGGCCCGGGGTGTTTTCAAGTTGGATAAACGCTTTAGAAATCGTTTCGATGAGAGTACCCGTATTGACTGATTTTGAAAGAAGAAAAAATTCCAACCTCTTGCGGCTAAACATCGATGAGAGCCTAAGAGGCACATGGCCCTGGAGCACGGAACATGGACTGAGGAGAGAACCAAAACGTGTGCACGTGCATCAGGATGACGCCGAAATTCAAAGAAACCATCTTGTTTATAAGCTTCTCCATAACTCGGCGGTCAAGCAGTTGGAAGGATCTGCCGTCGTATTATTGGCCTCTGAGCACCCTTTTGATGTCTTTGAGACACCAATGGAAGCCGCTATGGAAATGCCGAAAGTCAAGCGCAGCAGCGTTGGGGGTATAAGCTCTGTTGCGAGCAATCTCTCAATGCACCCTGCCATCAAGAAGCTGCCTATGAATGACTTTACAGATGACTCTGCCGTGAAATTCTATCTCAACAGAAAGGCGGACCACAGCTCCAGTAGCAGCATCATGGGAGAGGATGAGGGGCTGGAGGGCGATTTCAAGGCTCCTGCTGCTCCTGTTCCGGCTCTACTACTTAGAGTAGCAGCAGGGGCAGCAGGAGCATCAGCGCAATCATTTGGAGACCTCGGTAAAAGTGCGGCATTCGGCGGAGCTGCTGTGGTTGCCACTGTAGGAGGGACTGGCTATGAAGCTTATGAGGAGGAAGAGTCTGCTGCTACTGCAGAAGTAAGCATACATGATCTGCCCCTTTCAACCCCGCACTCACGTCACGACTTTAGTCTACCGCACCTCCACCACCTTCACCCCCCATGCAAGCAGCACCTAAACCCGAGCCAGAGCACGAAGAGGAGGTGGAACCAGTCACGTCTCCTCCTCCTCCGCGAACACCGCCGCTACCACCACCTGACCCACCCGTTGCCCAGGTATGATCGCAGCAAGCTACAGATATGAAATTTAAAACATGTCATATTGTAGATGGCTGCACTTAGTGTTGCTCCTGAGTCAATGCCACCTCAGCCCGCCTACGACAGCACGGGAGAAGGCGGATTGCGTGCATTCGTGGAATATGATTATCTTGTAAGTCTCATCTCGCTTCAACTAGGGTTTATACAAGCTCGCCGTCTGGTCTTTCCAGGCCGGAGAAGACAACGAGGTTGATCTTGTGGAAGGCGAAGTTGTGACTGATATCGAACAGTTCGATGAAGGCTGGTGGTCTGGGACTAACTCCAGCGGAAAGAACGGTCTATTCCCGGGTATTATCATCCGAGACACAGAGCAGTACTCGAGGCTAACTCGTTGATTTTTAAACAGCGAACTACGTCGAGCTCATTAAGGAAGAACCGAAAGCCGCTGAAGAGGCAGCGCCTCCACCACTGCCACTGGGTCTTGCGACAGTGAGTTCCATTGCAAATCCCAGTCCCGTCAAGGGAGAAGGTGGATTGCGTGCTTTCGCGGAGTATGATTTCCCTGTAAGTCTCCTCTCGCTTCTACTAGCATTGATGCGAGCTCATCCTCCGCCCTTTCCAGGCCGAAGAAGACGACGAGGTTGATCTTGTGGAAGGCGAAGTTGTGACTGATGTCGAACAGCACAATGAAGACTGGTGGTCTGGGACCAACCCCAGTGGAAAGACCGGTCTATTCCCAGGTACCATCATCCGAAATATGGAGCAGTACTCAAGGCTAACTCGTTGGTTTTTAAACAGCGAACCACGTCAGACTCACTAAGAAAGCACCGGAAGCCGCTCCGCCGCCACCTCCTCCTGAGGCCGCTGGCGAAGACGCCACCGCGATTGCTCAATACGAGTACGTGCTCGAAGTGTATTAGACCTTACACATGCTTATATTTAAATTCACAGTTACCAAGCTACCGAGGAGAATGAGTTATCTTTCGCAGAGGATGACAGGATCATAGGAATTGAGATTGCCTCCGACGAATGGTGGCAGGGCATGGATCAGCATGGAAACGTTGGTCTTTTTCCTGGTAAGCTGGGTCTCTTTCTTCATCTGCGGTTATTTTGGCTAAGCGTTTTGCCAGCCAACTACGTGGAGGTGCAGGACTGAATTGGGCAGGTTTAGAAGACAGCCATGGTTTGTATCCTTATCCAAGATTAAATCCCAGTATGGATCCGTGGTTATTTGATCCCTGTTCGACACAACTGTTCACTTGTTCACTTCGACCTCTCTATATTTGTATGTATGTAAAATGTACATTATCATGTGGATTTGAGGTTTACTTCGGACAAAAACTTGAATGCATCCTTGCACGCATCCAACAGAGCCTTTACTCGTGTGCGCTCTGCGCCCAAGGCCTGATCCTCGTCGAGAAGATCCGCGAACAGCTGGGCTTGTAAAACGATGCCACCAGTTCTGTACACGTTGCGATGTGGCTGACGAGAAGGTGCATGCTAGCTTTCGGGATGAGATTCTGAACTATTGAGAGTTCGCCTTTAATAGGTACACATACATATAATACTCGTAGGCGCGTAGAAATACGGCGTGACCGACGTATATAATAAATTAATGTATAGCGTGTATAGCGCATCTACGCACGACTGTCAATGTCAGTTATTCCCAAGCCAGCTCCACCCCGCCGAGCGACCGCGGGGTCCCAAAGTAATCCTCCCGCGTCGTGGTCTCGATGTCCAACACCACCACCGGCACATCCGCGCCGACTTCGCGCGTTACGCCCTTATCCCCAATCGCATCCCCCTCTCTAATAGTGACGCTCAGCCGCCCCTTCCCCTTGCCCCCCGCCTTCTCAGTTCCCTCACCCCCCGGTCCCCCCGGCCCCTCCATCGCCTCCATCGCGCGCAGGCTCACGCGCTTCTTCTTCTTCCCCGTCAGCAGCAGCAGGCACACCGAGATCGCCATCCCCAGCACGCCGAGGCCGATCCCGACGTACCACGCGGAGCGGTAGCCCTCGAGCGTGCTCCCCCCGTTCGCGAGGATGCGCGACTCGACGGTGCCGGCGACGCCGAGGCCGATGGAGATGGAGTAGTTGATGACGGTGTTGACGAGCGAGGCGGAGAGGCCCTGCTGGTTGCGCGGCATGAAGTTCGAGACCATGATGCTAGGGTAAAGCGCGTCAGTATCGGTATTTCGGTGTTTCGGTATCGCGCATCTCGGCATCTCCGACGTGACTTGTGAGGGGACCTACTTTGAAGCGGGGAAGCTCATGTCCATCCCCCACGGCGTGACGATGGACGCGATAAAGCTCTGCGTCCAGTACGTCTGCTCGATGGGCATGGTGGCGAGCAGGACGTTGCCGACGGTGAACGCCGTCATCGAGATAAGCATCAGCCATCCCGGGTGAATCTTCGAGATGACGAGCCCGGTGGTGATGGCCGCGCACCCCCCGGCGAGGGCGACGGGCGAGATCTGCGCGGCGCTGGCCAGCGGCGTTTGGCCGCGCAGGACTTCCCACATCTGGTAGAGGTAGACTAAGCGCGCGAGGAGAGGGTCAGTTTCGGCGTTCGCGGTGTCAAGGATGCTGAAAGACGAAATACTAACATAACCAAATACCTGTTTTATAAAGTGTTTATTAGCTCGTCTCGCTGAAGGTGCTGCCGCTCGGACTCACCAAAGGACGCCCAGCCCGCAGCCACCGCCCCCAGAACCAGCACAATCTCCGTGCTCAGGCTCTTGATCGGTATCAGCGGATGCCGCGCATGCAGCTCGATCCAGAAGAACAGCCCCATGAAGCAGAAGCCCACGATCAGGAGGACGTACACATACACCGTCGACCAGCCCACGCCCGGCCCCTGGTTCCACGAGAAGTTGATGAGCACGAGCCCGATGACGCCGGTGATGCAGCCGGGTATGTCGAGGTGGCCCGGCTCGTTGCGGATGGGGTTGTACTCGTGCACGGAGGGCACGAGCGGGATGGACAAGAGCGCGAAGATGACGCACGCGATGGCGTTGATCCAGTAGAGCCACGGCCAGAAGGAGAGCTGCGAGATGAGGCCCGCGAAGACGGACCCGATGAGGAAGCCTGTTTTCAGCGCAGACGGGGTAAGTGGCCTCGGTCTTCAAGGATATGGCGCGAAAAGCGTACCTGAGGGTGCCGCGAGCCCGAAAAACGAGAAGACCATCTCCTTCCGTCGTCCAGGTGGATAGGTTCTCCCCAGAATGGCCAAGGCGTTGGGAAACAGCAAAGCCGGGCCGATTCCCTGCATTCCTCGACAGAAATCGAACAGGATGACGTTGGGTCCCCAGTAGGACACGCCCCCTATGACGGACCACAGCGCGTACCAGAGCCAGCCGATGATGAAGAGGCGCTTGTGGCCGTAGAGATCGCCCAGACGGCCGGCAACGAGGATGAAGGTTCCGCTGCAAGAGATTTAGTGAAAACCGCTCGGGTTGGGGAGAAGAGCAGCAAAACTACGCACACAGTAAGCGAATACGCCGCTGCACTCCAGCTCTCCTGCGCAGCATCACCGTCGATCCCAAAGTGCGCTCCGACGATATGCAACGGCGCAATGGACATCGCGAGTCCCCATTGCGTTGCGCCCTGGGCCATGCAGAGCAGAAACACGAAGGGAATCTCCCTCCAGATTGTCAGATGCTGTGAGGGCCATTCTTCAGGTTCTTCGGGTTCTGGACGATGGTGATTCTGCACGGAGTTTTTTGGGGTGGGAGGTTTGGAGGCATTAATATTCGCGAATGCGTCTGGAGCAGCGTCGGCGAATGCGTCTGGACCGGTGCCGGTGAATCTGTCTTGGCCAAGGACGGTGAACGCGTCTGGACCAAGAAGGGTGGAGGTCGCTGAGGGAGCGACGCCGGCGAATGTGTGTGGACCGAGGATGTGGAATGCGTCAGGACCAAAGACGGTGGAGGTCGCCGAGGGAGCAGCAGAGTTGAGTAGGACCATATCGAAATCGTCACCTGTGCCGGATGCCTCGCAGGTTTACAGAGATTCTATGCCCTCAGGTCGGGGTTCGAGAGAAGACGAGAAGTGGGCTGTGGTAACCCAATCAAAACGTGGAGGGCAGGTATAAGTATCCAGTATAAAAGTAAGCCGTTGCCCACTGCTGGCTGTGGGCAGGCAGAGGTTCCGCGGCATGGCGTTAGCGCAAGAGAGTTGAGGCTGAGTATAGAAGACCAAGAGCTTTGTCAAACAGCATGGATCGAGACTAAATTTCACACAGCCTCAACGGATCATTTTGAATTCATCAAACCGGCGCGCAGCGCCGCCGCTGTTTCAAGCCTGTTTGGCGCTAATTGAACAGGATTGGAACTGGGGTAGGCCCGTACCAGTATATATGTAGGGAGTGATATGTTTGCGTTCTTGATAAACACGCACGCGAACACAACGCTGACATGCACCTATATATTCAAGACCCAGGCCCAACCCACGCCCATGCCTCGAGCTCGATTCATAGGGCACGGGGAAATACCAGGGATGCGGCTAATTAGCACGGCTGTTTCAATACCGGCGCGCTCCTCTTGCAGGAACGTGTCGGGAAACAAACCGAACCTCACCACCACCACTGTGGCACCAGTGTCAAATTGAAAGAGAGAAGTCAGATGTTGGCCGGTAAATTAGGGTAAATTAGGGTAAATTGCGCCAGATTATCTTTCTTGAGAACAATTGTCCGTGCATGAGGATAAGTATTTAATAAAGATCTGTACAGTTTTGGTACAGTTCATAGTTTTCACGGACAACCAGTCTCGCGGCATGTTCGGCGTGATGCAGATGATGATTAACCGTTGTAGTGAGAACGCTCGCGCGCTGGTACGTTCAATGTCGGTGAGCACATTAACGTCGCAACCACCGTTCTTATCCGTGAATTACAAAGCTGAATTTCAATTACTATTAGGTGCCCCAAGTAGCCCTCGTGACCTCTCAAATAGGGGCCAGACCTATTTTCCCACGCCCCAAGTACGAAACACTATCCCGCTGAGCATGTCAAATTCAATCAACCTTCCGCTGCCCAGCAGGTACCAGCATCCACAGCCCCACCATGAGGGACATCATACCAACCAACCTAGAAACCCCCGGAATCCAGTCAGCTCCGATTTGTGAAATCGTGCTTGGCACAACAATTTGAAGCCCGCAGGCACTCACAGGGGCTGCAGGCTCTTGATGCCCACCTTAGACGCCAGCGCGCCGGTAATGAATGGGAACAACGCGGACCCGGCCTTGCAAATTGAATAGAAGAAGAAGATAAAGCATTGTTAGCATCATCGCCTATCATCGCAGAGGTGTGTGAAAGGTGGCATGCGCAGGTGAAAAGTGACAGGTGACAGGTGACAGGTGAAGGGGGAGGGGAGTGGGGAGGTGAGACGCACCTGGCCAAAGCCCGCAATCCACCCAATGCTGCCTGTGAGCAGCCACCGCGGGAGGATGCGGCTGCTCTCGTTCATGACGATGGGGTATATCGGCCCGAGGAGCACGCCGACGATGGACACGGCGACGCCGTCGCCGATGAGGGAGGGCACGAACCAGACAATGAGCTCGAGGCTGCGGGGTGCAAGTTAGCGGGAGGTAGAGACGGTGTGAGGGTACGCACCCGATGGCGAGGAGGGAGTAAATAAATAAGACGCGACGCTCGCCGATCTGTCAATACAATGAGCTTCCGCCGCATCTAAAAGTGGCACCGGGATTCGGCCCACCTTTTGATTGACCCAGAGCAACGCGACGCGCCCCACCATCAACCCCCCAAAGAACCCCGCGGAGATGTACCCCGACGACGCGCCACCGCCGCGCACCTGGATGATGAACGTCACGATCCACCCGCCGATGGTGACCTCCACGCCGACGTATACGAGGATGAAGAACGCGAGCAGGTGCACGGCCTTCAGCGCGAACACCTGGCGGAACTTACTGTCCGCGCTCGTGCCCTGCTCCTGCGGCGCCTGCCCGACCTCCGCGTAGCACTCTGGGCGGGGCGATGTGGTTAGCATAAATATTAAAATTGCAAGGAGAAATACCGGTAGAGGAGAGAAGGGAATGGAAGGGAGGAGGAGAGCGCGCACCATCCTGGGACTTGAGCCGGAAGATGGCGATAAGCACCACGGCGTTCAGGAGCGCAATGCCCAGCGAGGCGAGGTAGTGGAAACTCCAGTGCTGCGCCTGCGCGAATTGGGTGGCGACCAGCGGGGAGGCAAACGCGCCCGCGCCTGCAAAGTCGCGTTGTTACCATTAGCTGAGTGTATGTGTATTCTAAATCTACGGGCAAGACCCACCGTAGGCGGCATGCAGCATCCCCATCTTCGCCTCCTTGTTGTCGCGCAGCCCGGCGACGTACCCGTTCGCCTGCGCGTCCTGCAGCGCCATGCCGATGCCGTTGATGGCGTAACCGAGGACGAACGCGGGGAAGGGCAGCACCTCGCCCGCGGCCTCGAGCGTGTAGGCTATGACTTGGCAGAATGCGCCAAAGACGATGACCTGCCGGCGTGCATCATAATATCAATAAATGGTTTTCACAGGGAGGATGCGCGTGAGGCCCACCTTTCCGAAGCCGAAACGGTCGGTGACGGCAAAATTCAGGAATGCGCCGGATATGAATCCCTGAGCAGAAAAAAAAACCCCAAATCAGCCCCGGCCCCCCTTGTATTTGCACAGATGGAAGAAATGCTTACCACGCAGGCGAAGACGAATATCATCGAGACAACCGCAAAGCCCACCTACGCAAGACACACATTTTCATCAGCCCCGGAACACAATTCCGGTTGAAAGTTGAAAGCGGGCGCGTACGTGGTAGACCTCCTGGATGCGTGGGAGCAGCGGGCCCGTCGTCCCGTCGTTCCAGCCCGCGAGGAAGAGGCTGAAGCATAGACTCGCGAATTGGACGTTTGTCCAGCGCTTCTGCGCTTTGGTCTGCACGGTCTGCACGCTGGTCTGAGACAGAGACAGATTGAGGCTAGGATGAGGCGTGCTGAGGTAGATAGACTGGGAGTCGGCAGTTTTTAGCGGCATGGGGGTCATTTCGACCTCCTCGATAGCGGAGCCTGAGCCCGCGGCGTGGTGCAGAGATTTCACAGACATTGCCAAGCTAGATGGCAGGGAAAAGGCAGGTTGTCGGCAGGAGGTGTACTAGTGTGTGCACAGGTATTCTGAGAGGGGTCGATTGCAATTGTGGGGTTGATTTTGGGTTGATTGCAAGCTGATTGAGTTACTCGAAAGATCTGCCCGAGTTCTTATACTCTTCCGGTGTCCAGTTCGCACCCGCAGACGAAGCGAGTCAGAGTGAAGCGAGGACAGGTGGTGTATGTACGTGTTCGCCTAGGGCAAAGGGTTGATCGAAAGTTGATTCGACGTGTTACCATAAAGCTTTATAACCGTGCGGCAAATCATCGGGAAAATATGCTCTTGGCACTGACAGTCTTGGTAATCAGATTAGATAAATAGCCCCCTGTCCTCCCTCTGACTCTAAATCAAGTTGATGCATGTATGTATACCCTTCCCTGGGCTTGCTAACGGGCTGTCGTCTGCTGCCCACCCGTCTTTTCCGTTAAGCGGTCCGTAATGGATGCGTCCGGCGCATTCGCGGCGCGCACTTCCAGCTTCGTATTCGCGTCTCGCCGTTCGAAGCGAGTGTCGCCCTTGAAGCCGACGTAGTATATGCGTGATACTTCGCCGCCTTCAGAATCACTCTGCGAAATCGTCATTAGTTTGTCACTGTTCGGACGAGAGAGCGAGGTGGAAACAGGAAGGGAGGGAAATAATGAAGGCACCAAGGAACCGAGGACTTGGAGGGAAGCAAGCATCGCATGTACAAAGATGTGCAGAATGAAATATGTACAGAATGAAAGATCCGCACTTACAAAGAACAGCGACAGCGTATTCACGCTCGCAAACGCCGCCGCCCGCAGGGGATACTCCACCACGCCCACCTCCTGCGAGAGGCTGATGTCCAGCTGCGCCCGTGTGGTCTCCGCGTCCTGGAAATCCACGATCGTCGCGTGGTTCGCGTAGATTTGCAAGTGGCGCGGGGCCGACTCCCCCCGCCCGATCTTGAGGAATATCGAGCGTAGTCGCACGTTCTGCGCACATCACCACAATCGGCATCGTATTCATTTCAGTAGTAAACATAGAAAGGGGCGCGGACGCACCTGCGAGAAAGGCACATGGAACACGACCTGGTCGTCGACCCCGCTCTCCGCCCACTTGTCCGTGCCCTCGCGCTCGTGCCACGGCTTGATGATCGTCTGCGCGTCCTCCGGCACCGAGAGGTTCAGCCCGTACACTCTTTAACGACACAAGTTCCATCGATATATCAACAAGGATGCTTTTGCGGGGGGCCGGGGGGCGACGCACTTGTCTCGTTCGATGGCGCTGTATAGGTTCGCGATGTCACCGGCGAGCTGGGAGGCGACGGAGTTGTCGAGCTCGTGGCCTTCGGGGGGGATGCCAGACAGCGGCATTGCGGGTCGCACAAGTCCTGGCGTTGGAACTCGGAAATGTTTAGGTTGGAGCCGGTTCGGGGGACTTGAGATAGTGCAGTGTACCAGGCCAGCGTAGTACGCGAATCTGAGAGGATTAGTGATGCGACCAAGTTATCGTCGGCATCTTTAAGGCTTTATATCCTACGCTGACCGGAGCGTTCAAGCAGGTTCAAAACTTCAACCGTACCGGTTCACTGGCAACCCCTCGGGATCTTCGACTGTTTCCTATTGAGCGAAATAATCCATTCGATCGAGAAAATCGGTCCATCAAGACTGCATGTAGCTAAGTGCGTTGGATCCTCGGACTCCTTTGGGCCAATGAGTTTTGACATCTCTTGGGCAGGACGCAGACATGGCATATTTCAAAGGCGCCATGAAGGTCGAGAAAATGCCTCTGCCTCTGACGATAAAGAGATAGCCAAGCATCAAGGGGAGCTCAAAAACATGGAGGAAAAACAGGTTAAGCTAGGTCAAGCAGGGTCAAGCTTGCTTACTTCGTGCCCATCCATCTATTGCTTGTTGCAACTCTAGCAAACATTTTTCTAGCCGGAATCAACGTCAAGACTCAACGCATGGGCCCACTACAGCTTGTCCGTCTCACTTGTATACCTGTATGCCAACGTCGGCGTAGCATTGCCGTGTCTTTGCCATCTTTGGGTATCGCATTCACATCTCCCTTATACCGGGAAGATTGGAATTTTAAAAACGTCTAAACTGCTCATCGGCGGTCTAAATGATATCCATCCACTGGAGCCTGGAGATTCTCATTCAAACCTAAACAAATGGCACATTCATAGCCCCGAGAGTCGAGAGAGGGGAATCTGACGACGACGGAGATGAATACGTATGGCCCGCACAAGGCAGTGGGCACTGCAAAATCCGTCTGATTTGGTAGCCAATACCATTCCACGATGGCGCGATCTGGCCATCTATGATGCCACGCCTGGAGTATCTGATGCGGTTCTCAAATTCCTGGAGAACGCCACGTCCCCGTTATCGGAGACACGTTACGATCACGAGGGTGCTGATATTGCAATCTAGATTCCACAGCGCTTGCTCGAATTCTTCCTTGGGGGATCTGCCAAGCTCCAAGCTCCACGATATCATGTTCCGAGGCCCTTCCTGCTACGTTCCGGATTGCCCTTCGAAGCGCTCACTGCCCTCGCTTCGAGCACCCTGGTGGAGCGCGTGTTTATAAGCAGGTGAAGGACAACGCCTCGTCCCTGGTTGAAAGATACATCATTGGGAGCATGGACAACTTACCTACCTTGTTGCACCGCGGCCCACTCTGCGATTTCCCACGTCTCCGTTCCCTGACAATTTCGCAATGGGATTGCAATTGCCACTCAGATTCGAGGCTACTTACCCTCATCTTCCATCTTTATCTGCGCACCTGCGCTGGAATCCTCATGTCTGGATCTGGCTCCTGGCGCACAGGGCTTCGGAAGTATGCATTCCGTGCATATCGTAGACTCCCAGTTCCCAGCTCCCGGTTCTGCGGGACTTCGAACTGTTTGGCGCAAGATTTACCCTATGCTCTGCAGAGACAATCGCCAAGAAAGTCCCTTTGGTGAAGCGCGCGTGCTTGCTCCGCGGCAAACATCACGCAACCAGATATCAGACGCTGGCAAGAGTGCAGGACGATAGAGAATATGAGGTATCATTTGCCTCGGGGTCGGCCAGAAAGGTGGATTTATGTCAGTTGTCACGGTGGTGTGAGGGGAAAAGAGGGGCAGTGATAGTGGGTCGTCGATGTTTGGTTGGATGGGACAAAAGCACAATGGGCCATGATTCCAAGAACAGCGCTACCGACTTGCCATCGAAATCCATTCGCTCGATGGCCAGGCTCGGTATGCTCCAGTGCTTGCGCGCGAGTCATATCGAAATGGTAGTGCACCCTTGAAACGTTGGGCATGTAGAACAATCGCACGAATATGATCTGCAGCTGCTCATTTATTGTCAGACGCTGTCAATGCTCACGACGCAGTCCTAATATGCAGCTATGGCTGCGGCGGAACAGCATCCTTCCCCTCCACCTTCTTCTGCAGCCGGTCCAACAGTACACTAGTGCAGCTCTCGAGCGCCCGCGCCTCTTCTGGCTTGGCGTCCGCACACCCTGCCCATCTGACTTTGAGGTTCTCATCTAGCAGATACACATAGCCCACATGCTTGTTCACCAGCCCTAGCGGCTCGCGCACATACTCCATGTTCTGCCCCGAGACGAGATACGTCGCGTGGAGGTCCGGCGCAACCTGCTTGCGGATGGAGGAGAGGAAAAGCGAGACGAGGAAAGATTTGAGGAGATTCTCCTGCAGGTTGATGGATACGGGGGTGTATAGTGGATGGGAAGAGAATCGGGCATGTGTCGCGCCGGTGAAGCCTGCGACGTGGATCTGGGGAGTTGCGTTAGTTGAATGCGGCAAGACGGCAATTGGCAATGGTTATCAACGCACCTCAGAGATCTTGGAAGACAGCATAGACACTATCGATATTCGGCCTTTACACATATCGGTTGTGTGCTTCTTGCCTGACCCATCGAGTGCAGAGCCTAGCACGTCCGGGAAATATAATGATTTCTGTGCATGTGTGTGTGAGTTTCAATGCAAGGTAGGGATGCATGGCACGCACATCTTCCCGTATCATCACTGTGGGAGCTATCCACGTCTTTCCTCCGTGTCGTCGCGTAGCATTGAGATCTGAGAAGTATCCCTTGCCCGCCTCTTTGATTCTGTTCCGGCGTTCACTTCCAAAGCATGGCTCCCGAAATGGGTGGCGACGTACATGTGGTTTCTATTATCCGTTCGCTTCTTCTGGTCCATCATATCGTTCAAAGCGTCCTTGCTTGTCTTCCTGATGGTTGTTGGAGGTTCCATTACACCCAAAGGTCGTTGAAGCAGTGGCAGAGGCACTACCACGTCTTCATCGTCGTCCTCTTCTAGTTTGGAAGTGCTTTTGACGGGGCTTTCTTTTGGAGAGCTCTGAGATGAATAGAACTTTAGATACAATGGCCTTTGATGTACGCATCGTCGGAGGGATAGCTGATAGTAGGGCAACATCGCGACACGGAGTAAAATGGACGGTGCCGCAAAGAGAAGCCAATAGGGGCTTAAGGTCACGTGAAGGACCGTGTAAGGATATATACCGCGTTTGCGACTTTGTTGATTCGTTTAATCGCTTCCCTTTTCTCCCTCCAACCACCACCACCTTTTGAACCACCTTCACCAACTCACCTCAACAACCCAACTACTATGTCTGGCAAAGCAGGAAAGGTCGGCGGCAAGGGTGGAAAAGCCGCTGGAGGCAAAGTGGGCGGCGAGGGCAAGTCCCAATCTCGCTCAGCCAAGGCCGGTCTGCAGTTCCCTGTCGGTCGTATCCACCGTCTCTTGAAGAAGGGCAACTACGCGCAGCGAGTGTACGTATCCCTCTCCATATGTTCATCATTGATTCAAGTCGCTGACAGTCATTTCACAGTGGTGCCGGCGCTCCCGTGTATCTCGCTGCCGTTCTCGAGTACCTCGCTGCCGAGATCCTCGAGCTGGCTGGCAACGCTGCTCGTGACAACAAGAAGCACCGTATCGTGCCCCGTCATTTGCAACTCGCTGTCCGCAACGACGAAGAGTGCGTCACTACACTCGTGTTTCTCTGACACACATCATGACTGACACCCCCTCCCCCCCTCAGGCTGAGCAAGCTCCTTGGGGACGTTGTCATCTCACAAGGAGGTGTTGTTCCTCACATTGACCCTGCTCTGCTTCCTACGAAGTCTGGGTACGTGACTACCCTCACGACTCGTGTATACTGGCTCACTAATAATGTGCCTACAGCAAGGGGAAGAAGGATGGTGCCTCTCAAGTACGTTCATACATTGACCTAACTTGTTCTATGCTGATCAATCTTGGTGCACACAGGAAGTCTAGATTTTTGTGCTTCGTCTCTTTTCTCACTTATTCCTTATACTTCTGTGCCGCTAGTTGTACTGTACTGCCGAATACATGTGGGACTAACATAATATATGTTTATGTCGTGTGTATTAAAAAAAAATTGTGGTCTCACAAGTGAAGCACGAACATTCGCGTCCGCTCACCCAATGGTTGTGGCGGCAGGCATGGTGCTGAAGTTGACGGTCCCCAGCTACATTTACCTGACTCGCCGTTACTCCAAGCAGCACCCCGCTTGCTACCTCGCTTGTTGAGAACTGGAAGGGCGTGTGGACGAAGTGTTCGATTTTGCCATCATATTAACGATACTGCATATTGATGCTGCAGCGCTGCACTCCAAAGCTGAAAGCGAACCAACCTCACCAACATGTATGAAACAATGCGCGACTTCCCCCTTCCTACCCATCATCCTCGAGATTCCTTCTGAATCGTACTTTTTCGTGTCCTTGGTTATATGAAATCTGCCTCCGTCCATGATTCCAACGGCGGCGAGGGGCCGAGGGCAGCACATATAGTTTATTTCCTATTTGGTTGGCGTCTCGGCCCCATTCGAAGACCGCCCTGCAGCTGGCGCCGCATCTTGGCCGCATCCTGAATAGTTCCTTGTCCCCAAACTTCACCACCCCGTTCAGGGCCTGTCTCGGGGTTCTAGAGAACATTATTCACCAAACATGACGTGGAGAGCAGCACCGACACGTCGAGAGATCACTCTAGTTCTCTTCTCTCTGACAGTGTTCATCCTCTTCTATAACCTGGACACTTCGTTTCGTTTACTCGGCGTGGACCCGGTAGCATCTCAAAGTGCACTGTTGAACAAGTTTGGCTTATCAAAAAGTATCATTGGCCCCGATGGGAGGCGTCCTCCGGGCTGGAGAGATCCGCTAGAGAATGAGATATTTGGTGAGTGGGGTTGGGAACAGGGCCAGGTCGCTGGTGACGGCGCCGAGAGGGAGAAAATCAAAGGAGCTGATAAACATGGGGCTCTTTGGATGGGAAAAGCCAAAACTGGGGCCGGAGAGGACCAACTCATCTTTGGCGACGGCCAGGCGAGTAACGCGTTCACGAACTGGGGTGATAATGTTCCTCAGTCGAGACTTGTGAAGCATGTTCCTGGTGAGTCACTTGGTGAGCAATTTCCGAATGATTACTGAAGCTATGGCTTCAGGATATAGTATCATTGACTCTGTGATAATAGTCAACGGGACTTTCTTCCTGGTGACTGATAATCCCAGCACATTCCCCACTCTTGGTTCTATATCTTCCTCAAACGAGAATGCCGAGGAACCGCCAAGGCCTGAGGACTGGCAGATAATCGGCACTAATGAGGCCAAGAAGTTGGGAACCTTCGGAGCATCGTAAGTTCAGCCTAAATATACATATTCAGTCCGCGAACTCATTTGCTGCAGGATCCCAGGTGTTAGTTGGATTGCAACTGATGACGATCCCAGTACGTGACAATTTGTATGATCTAAATTGTTACCTACAGCCCCACTCTTGCAGATAACCACACATTATTCTCGTTCTGGCGCACATATGCAAGTCTAGACCCTGCAATCGACTCCCAAGGCCGCACGACATTGCCCTTACCACGCCGCCTCATCTGGCCTTACATTCCATTCTTCACTGTACGATGGCCGGACCCAGATATCTCCGGCTTCCCTCGTATCCGCTCCAAAACTGGTGTCGATGGTCTTACCGCCAAAGCCGCGTTCCCTTCGGTCGTGCAGTGGTACGCCGAAGACTGGGCCGATTTCTCCCGCATGCAGATACCCTACGTGTTTGAACGCGTCGTCATCACTGATCGCGCCGCCGCCGCCAGAGCCTCGTCTGCTCTCCCCGTCTTTTCAGCCCCGTTCGAGGGCCTGACGCCAATATCAACCTTTTGGTGGGAACCCATCCGGAAGGCGATGGCCAACTTCGTGCGGGCGGTCGATGAGCACAAAGGGAAGCCTCTTCCGCCGGTCGTGACGTATATGACAGCCCAGGACAAAGGCGGCGTGGTACTGAGGGATCAAGATCATCGCACCCTTGTGATGAGTCTGAAGAAGATGGGAAAGCAACATGGGTACGAGGTGAACGTGGTCCCTTCCAGTGCCAAGTGGTTTGAAAGGATGTGGATTCTCGCTCGGACCACGGTCAGTGTCCAGAAGCAATCACACAATGCAAATGACTTACATTCGTGGTCCTTTAGGTCTTGGTCGGTGCACACGGCACACACCTCGCGGACAGCTACTACATGAGACGCTCGCCGCACACCACGCTCATAGAATTCTTCCCCGAGGGAGAATACGTGCGAGACAATGAACTGACGTGCCGTTCCATTGGGACCCAGTACATTGCGTGGTCAAATAATGAGTATGTGGCTCTTTCACTGAACCGAACCACCGCTGAGCACACCATTCTAGAAAACTGTCAAGCGACACGCTATCATCAAACGGCTTATCTGGAGACGAGGGACGCGCGAGGACCATCTCCGTTGACGCTGCCCTGGTCATTCAAGCGATCCGGGACGAGATTATATCAGCATCCTGAAAGAACCTCTGTCCTCCAGGCATCGCTCGCTTTAGACTCATATTGTAATGCTACCATGGACTAAATTAATTTAGTTGCTTTACGTGGTCTTAACAGGTCCTGTTCTGAACATTTGCACAGCCACCTCGGCTGGCATGGGCAGCGGGCTCTCCATTCTACACGTTGCGGGAACATCGCCTCGATGTTTACACGTGGTATATTGATATATAAACTGACCGCTTCTAACTAATATACGGCTCACTTATAGCCTCGCAGGAACGCCCATTGATGTGAGGGATCAATTACATGTAGCTGTTCTTTGCTGACATACCTTGTAGATTCCGCAAAACACAACGAGAACGACGTACGGATGCAACATATCAGTAATATGCCACTTCGGCAAGGCTCAGCATTGTCGCTGTGTGCACTGCCAATCGAGTTGCTGGCATACGTCTTCACACTCTGTCTGCCCGCGGAAGAGTACCTTACGCCGTCGACTCAACATGCGCCCCTCCTGTTGGCAGCGGTATGCAAACCGTGGAGAACACTTGCCCTGGGCACTCCGCAGCTTTGGACGAGTCTGAGCATATGCATCGACCGCCACGTGTCCACCGAGTCGAACATGGCGGTATTGCCTGATATCGTTCATTCCTGGCTTGCGAGATCTGCCATGTGCCCTTTGTCCTTGGAGATCTCCAATGAAAGCGGCAGATGGGACCAAAGTGGATTAGACGCATTCTCCCGGATTGTCGAGATCTATGCCGAACATTTAGGCCAGTGGCAGAATTTAAAAATTCTTCTCACTCAGCCGCAGAGCTATTACTACCCGTATTCGCTTTTCAATTCCTACAAAGGTGCCCATTACGCGCCTTTGCTAGAGAGCTTGGACGTCGACATCCGCTCTCCGATTTCTGCTGGTTGCTACAGGGCCCTCAATGGCATAGCCAACTCAGCACCTCGCTTGCAAAAGTACCACATGCAATGTCCCGACAATTTTCAAGTCAAATTTCAGCTCAATCCCCCCTCCGCTCGTCTAACGCATATTGTTATCAACGTTTGGGACATCAGCGATGCCCTGGAGCTCGTTCGCCTATCCCCAGTGCTCGTGGACCTGCGTGTGGTTAATGAAGCCGGGGTGAGGTACACGAGTGGAGAAAAGGCCAACGCAGACCCTCAAGGCCCAGTTATCATCCACCAGAACATGCGCTCATTGGAAATAAAGACAGAGCATCGTCTGCGGGGCTTCCTGGATCGTATTCAAGCACCGTCGTTGGAGGTGTTGAAGATTGACCTTTCAGCGTCCAATCCCTCGGTCGCCGCCAGATGGTCACAATCCTTGTTCATATCCTTCCTCAGCCGCTCCGCATGCTCCCTCACAGTGCTCCATCTCGCAGGCCGCTGCCTTCTAACACAAAAGTCGCACATTATCAAAATCATGGAGTTGGCACCGGCCCTTGTCGAATTATCGGTGCACAATTACGATGGATTTTTCGTATCGGAAGAGCTGCTGCAACAAATGACCCTCGTCGACTCCCCCGACAGATCACCTCTATGCCCGAAATTGGAGAGCATATTTTTCATAGATGGCTGGTCGTGCTATGCTGGCTCTATCGGCGGCATGGTTCGGTCGCGATGGCATTCTTCAGCCAATGCGCAAGCGTGTAGAGTGGGCGGTGAGCCAGCACAGTGCGGACGCCTTAAGAGTGTGCGGATAGGTGCGCCCCTTCCTTATTATTATTCATGTCGCTAAAGCACATCGCTAACTTAAACGCAAAGGCTGGTGGCTGGGGCAGATCACGGGGACAGATAAAGCGATGCTAAATGCGATGAGGGAGCAAGGGTTGGCCGTAGAGTACTTTAATCTTTGACAATACCGGGGGGGGAGGTAGGGGAGCATGCCAGTCTATAACATTGCATGAGGTCTAAATATTCATGTCCATGTACATATGATAATACAGTATTTGCGTCGCTCATATAATACAAACCAGACGGTCTTCAAATAATTATAGATGGTCCACACTCGCGGCTGGAATAGATTCACAAAATACCAAGCGATATTCGCGATCGCGTCTCATGCCCTCTGTATAAGACCGAAACGTCCAGATAATACTGCGATGAGCCGACACACAATTAGTCACTTAGTCATGTACAGTTAAAACGAAAATCGCACCTTCACGCTTATACCCGCCCAGTTCACGCTAGGTAACATATCTTTGTCCAGTTTCAACTCTCCCTTGAAGAGCCCGTCTGGCAACCCGGTTTTCGAAGGTTCCGTCGCGGATTGCACCTGGTCTTTCCGCCTCCGGGGACGTTTGGGAAAACCCTCACTGACTTGGCACTTTAGGTTCCGCGTCTCCGAGAGCGGAGGGTTGGGAGAGCGCAGTGGCTGTGCGTGAAGCGCGTTCTGATGGATACCAAACCTCACCTCACCACCACCGTTAATCGGCGATGTGGCCTCTTCCAGAATCTGCGACGGATGAGAAGATTTGGGGGTACTGACGACACGGCCGAAAAAAGGCCGGCGGCGCGATGGCTTCATCCGGTACGAAGAGGACGAGTCAGAATCTTCCGCTTCACTCGAGGGCGACATGGGCGGACTGGGTGGTAAATATGCGCGCGATGCGATGTTGGCGCTCACGTGGCGAACAAGCGTCACGGAGATGGTTGCGTTTATCGCGATGTCCTTGGCGAGCTGCAAGGAATTGGGAGCTGTAGTGAATACGACGTAATAAGGTACGGTAGCTGAGCGGGAGAAGTTGGCGGGGCTAGGGAGCGTAATCTACTCATGATTTGTGTCATCTTTTGCACATGGCAGCGATAAAATGGATGAACCCACCGCGCTCTGAAACGGGACGGAGATACTAGAAATTAAGGGCATTTCCAGCCAGAAATCCGGCGGCGCGGCGCAGTCGTCTCTTGGTAAGTCATTATCAGGAGGCAGCAGCAAAGGCATCTCGAGCCTAGACAGATAAATTTAGCGATCAAAACGATGTGTGGGCGGGTGGCAACAACTCACTGAGCCCTGTTTTCATGCGAATCGGTAGGTTCCCAAAGGGCGGTAATTTTATAACTGATGGAGGTGCTTTCAACGAACGCCCTTCCGCGAGTTCCAGTGCCAACCAGGGTAGATGCCGAAAACGTTTTTGGCAGCTCCTGCCCTGGCTGTTGACTGATGGGCAAGTCAAATTGGAAGGGAAAGAATCTGGCCTCCCTCCCACGCCCTTGAGCACTCTCTACGCTAGAGAAGCTAGGCCACCGTCGCATGCGCGTTGAGAGGGACCGGACTCGTATAGCACTAGTGGGTCGCGGAGACTCCGCCATTGGGGAAACCGGGGATATCGGAGTGATTGGGAAGACCTTAGCCGAAGTGAAGAATGCGTATCTATCCTTCGTTTCTTTGCCAGTGTAGGAAGGATCCCCTACAGCTTCTGTTCCCGAAGATGTAAACTGGAACGTGCCTTCGATCTAGGTGTGCCGTATTGAGTCTGGGAAGATCAGGGGGCGGGGCGGGGCTCACGTACGGTAACGGAGAGGCGGCCGGAGTGGTGGCAAGAGGGGTCCAGCACCACTTGCCCGCCTACGCGATCGTTCTCGCCAAAGACGGGAATGGATTTAGAGATTTGAAGCTCGTCACGGATTAATTTGACTGAAGGGCTGGCAATGCACAATTCCATGTGTAGAGAACTGCCAAAAATCAGCAGGGCAGAAACCCAAAGCTTACAAATACTCACCGACACGACGATGTATGAGGGTACTGAGCGAGCATGCTGTTTACTTGGGAAGACGCCTTCTGTGTCAATGGTCCGGTATCTGTGGATACTTGGAGAGCAGGTAAAGTCGAGAGGGTTTTGCGCAGCGTAGGAGAGCTGATATCGATAACGGTATCGTGGGTGGTAGCCCGGCCCCCCAGAGACCAGCCTCTTTTCCTCGTCGAGGTCATGCTGTCAAGCTGCAGAACGCGACTAAACTATGACGATTTGATTGAGAAGTAACCCGAAACGCGAGAGCATAAAACAAGGACGACGGAGTGCAAGAACGAGATACGCAGTTGAAAGAGGGAATGCCGAGCGGACTTGAAGGCCGGGTATTACAGGACCAGAAGACTATAAGTAAGTGGAGCAGCGGGGTCAAGTCCCTCTGTCAGACGCGAAAAGTCAATCGGCCGTCGGTCTCGATATAAATCTGGCGTGGACAGGTTGATCGGGAGCAACCAAGTACAACCGTTCAGGATGTAAGCACATGGACACACACATCTATTCACGAGGATTCTCTCATCAGAGTATGGAAGCTTGATGGAATTCAACAGTAACATAAGCCAATCACTCCTCCGGTTTAGTGAACTTGCCGCAACCCGCGTACCAAACATGAAACACCGTATATATCCAAAAACGTCGATCTCATGTATAGATCTCAACAAGCATCTGAGAAACCAAAATTGGATATCCAGGAGTATCCAGGGCTGTCGTAAATCAGCGCAGATAACCTCGCAGGATCCGATCCTTATCTCAGTGTGGTCTCTTCCTGACAATCCTCTTCGAAAGGATGAGGCGAAGAATCGGCAGTGTAACCTGCTGCTGCTGTCGTCGGTCAGGCGGCGAAGATAGGGCAGAAGAAGCGAGGCTATCACCGAGACCGTTACTGCGGGCGCCTTGGACTGCTGATGTCCACTCCAGCGAACATGCTGGGTCACGGGAGGACCCCTGATTATGCTACCAGATGTTTATCCTGAGATTCCGGATTCTTGTCCGAGTGAAAACAGGCCTCGGGAGGGTGATTTTTTGTCTGATTCTGGGTCACGCTAAATTTTGTCCGCTTTTCGACCTGGCCTAAACATCGCCCTTAAAATCGCAAAAATCACTGGAATAATTACTTAACAGCGCCGCTGCGCGTCAAGGTCGACAAAACAACAACTCAAGAGAATTGAACTCACAACTCGGTGAACACAGAGCTGCCGCCAGCCACAGCCGCGCCACATCCCGTCCGACGTGCTGCAACACGCGACCATATGATTTTGTCCGATTCTACCACCGCCTGACCGGGCCCCATTTGTCCGATTTCTGGACAAACATAAGGGAGTATAATCAGGCCTTGCCCTGGTTACGGGCCAGGCATGCATTTGGAACCGAGAGAGAACTGGATGACCAGGTTCTAAGTACGCCGAGGAATTGATGGCTGCCAATGTGCCATCCACTTTGTAACCACAGTCCGTCAGACAACGGCCGGGGTGTGGGGTAAGATTTAAAATTCCCCGATAGCTGTTAATGCATTGTTTGTTGGAAATAAGGGACACCGGGGACCAGCGGAGGAAGAACAGCTGAGACACTGACAAGCAGGGCAGCTCTAGCGCATGTCCAGAGTCTAGAGATAAGCAACCGATGTGAATTTCCCTGCATGCGGCTCACTGTAACGGTATGGCTTCATAGCTTGTGGAAGGAGTTGGACAGAACTCGGCCCCGAAAGCCGCGAAATTGCCTCTCTAAGCATCGATCGAGGTCAGTCGTCAGGCAACCAAGGCCAGCAATCCCCTCGAAGTTCGCAGGCATTGGACGGACTGTCTGATGTTCCGTGATGTCCGTCTGGACCCTCGGTTGATGTGCGACATTTTTGAACCGGTCGGGAAGCAAAGCGGGCAAGTAGGCAGCGATAGATGAGCAGATGTCCACTGGAGTGCATTGGCAATCTCCAAATGCGATCTCAGAGACAAACAGGGCACACTTGCCTTTCAAACTCGTGCCTTAGTTCCCTGCGGCGAGTTGCAAAAGCATATGGAGCTCCACTTCATCAGGGCTGAGCAATGCATGGGATAAAAAACCGCAGGGGGGCAAGCTAGAGCAACGAGGGCACTTTTGACACGAGGGTTGAAACCTAGGGAAATGTACTGACGTTGTGCGACATGAGCCAGATGCTACTCGTTGATTATGAAGAAGGCGCTCCGTATGGAACGGAGACGCGGACAGAATGGTGGCGTCTCGCCTGTTGGAAACACTGCGCGGTCGACGATATTAATCAATAGGCGGCGATGAGTATGCACGAGCAACCGTATGTCGAGGGAAGAAGACTATCGCCAGTAACATGTGCAATTCAAACGAAGCATTATTAACTTTCAGGTGTGTCTTTAAATTCTGTCAAGAACACTTGAGGCCATGAACTCACTTTTCAAGAAATTTATAGAGTCTCGGGATGCGTGGAAGTTTAGCTTGGCATTCAATGCGTGCCACCGTGTCAACGGCGGCAAAAATTGCGGCCATTGTTGATGCAATGTACGCAACGGCGGTGTTGGTAGGCGCCAGTGAGCTGATAAATGTTGTTTTCCGAATGATTGCCGTCGCTTCGGCGTTGTCTGTAACAGACTGAAACAGCAAGTTGACTGTGAAGACGTCGCTATTAATAGTTATGTCTTGGGTAAGGTCTTCGACCTCCTTCGACACGTCCGATCTCAAGCTCTCGGTTAGAGGGCAAAGTTAAATTTAAGATAAAACCCGAAGGAGCTCACTCGTCAACGATCCACAGGATTTGAAATACTTCGAATTTAACAGTAGCAAATCGACTACGGCACCTGTGGGCTGGCATGCCATATTCTCGTCTCCTTTGGTATCATTACAAGGCGGCAGTGAGCTGATAGTAGAGCCGTTGGCCGTTGTTCGGGCTCAACCAGAAGCCTCCGAAATCCACAAGGCAGGATCGGAAATGGAAGATGAAGGCGGTTGAAGTGGCTGGCGGTAAGTATATACCGACTTTGGCTTGAGGAATTAGAGTTATCCTGATATTCGAGAAGCTGCACCAATGTGTCCGTAGGTTCAGTATGTACCGCGACTTGTAACGGGAGACGAGACGGATACCGGAGCCTTCAGCGTTTTTCTTTGCCGATCATTATGTTGGAGTAAGCGCTATATGTTGCGTTATAAGTACTACCATTTCCCCGAGCGTGCGCGCGTCGCGCTGTGTAAGACAAGTCCTGCCGGGGGTGAAGGGTGAATGCGAGCACACGCATCGATAGATGAGAGTCCAGTGTTTGCAGTTTTTAAACTAAGCCCGGCCGAGTGTCTGAATGGGCGTGTATTCGCAGCAAGTTGCGCAAATGTCGTGGTCGCGGTGTGAAGACAAGTAGTCAATGAGTTTAAGCGCCCATGCTAACTAAACCTTCGGTTCATGCTCTGTCAATGACATCACAGAGTTGGACTTCTCGCTGAGTGTTAACGTTGATCCTCGACTCTAGCCACAGCTTGGAAACTTTGTCTAATTTTTTTTCACTTCTATTAATTGCAAACCTCTACAAAAAAAAATACCGCTGAATACTTGCAACTCAGAAATGTGAGATATTTGATTAACTTCAACTTTGACCTAGTAGCCAGCATCGTCTCTCCTGGAGATATGTAGGTTCTTGCAAGCTAATTGCTAGTCACTGTCAAACAAAGCGGATGAGTGTGTGTGTGAGTGTCCATCCGCACCTTGTGGGCACTCGGCTTGTGGTGCACTCGCTGTAGATATGGTTTCGTTTACCGAGTAGGCGGTGTGCGTCTCTGGCGCAAGATCATCTCTGTCTTTCCCTAGTGCTTTGACGCTATCATTAAATTTACCTTTCCTCTACCGACGCTGGCGCAGACTCCTGCCACTGCCAGTGCCACCAGCGCATATCTCGAATAATGGCCGTGGAATCAGCCGCTGCAAGCCAGATTTACGCTCACCATTGACTAAATCCATCCACAGACACTATGATACCCGCTATTCGTTCCAGAACCCAGAACCCACCTCCCCGCCCAATCCCGCGAACGAGGCATCAGCCTCGGAGATGTGGGCGTTATCTAACCAAACGAATTATTCAACTACATTTCCGGTATACTGTACACCCCCGACCGTAGGTTCGCGGGTGTGATGCGTGATTTCATGAGATTACCAGGGTGCAATACTCAAGTTAAAGTTCATTCAAGGGTGCTGTGTGGCGCGCGCCTGAGATGTTCACACTTGTCGAAGCCCCATAGTTCAGGGTCCCCAAGAGAAGATTTTTAATACCAATTTTCATTACCGCCATCACCAGGAAATACACGCCACCGTTGTTCGTCACTGACTTCCCCTGCCAACCGGGTGAGGAACTGGCACTGGCAGCCAGTAAGACCGATATGGACATTTGCCTGTAGCGCTGCTGTGGCGCATCTGTGTGAAAATATTGTTTATCGCACCAACCGTGACAGGGCTCTTGATTGCCTGCTGCATAGTCTGAAACATATCCCTGAGCTGCCCTGTAACCACTCCGCATCTCGGGCTAGGGCAGCAAATTTCTTCTAAATTATCCATCTCCATTCCAACTCCACATTAGGTGAGGAGAGAACTGGAGAGAGTCAAAGAGGTACGGCGATGACTAGGAAGGGTAATATTGATGTGAATTCGGCCATCTTAAAGGGTTCACGTCATTTCTAAATCATTTCTATTCAATCCAGAGGCACTTAATCACCAGCAGCATGCTCACCGACCGTACCATTAAGATCGTCGAGTTGAGATGAATTGCTGCAGAAGTGGCGGCTAGATGACTGGAGTTGATGTCGTTGTGGCGTAGCGGACAAAAAAAAGGTCCATGTGGCATGGACCATCGCAAAAGGACCGCGTGCCTGGGCCGGGTCGGGCTACATATGTACATAGGCGCCGGGATCCCCGCGTGCCCAAGCGCAAGCATGATAGGCACTGATAGGCATGATGCCGCCCTAATTTGGCCCTGATATTAACCACAAGTATCAGGGCGGGCAGAACAATATACGCGGGCCCATCGCTTAATATCAGGCCTCTTTACGCAAATCGTTGACCATGGGGGCACTCTTCTCCAGCGCTCCACCGGAACTGCCAGACTTGACAGGTTCTGTCGCGATCGTAACGGGAGGAAAGTGAGTTTCCCGGGCTGTTACCATCCTCAAAGGGATCCGGACTGACCGACCGTTCGCCTCGCGAAGCGCTGGCATAGGCTACTACACCGTTCAACGCCTCGCGAAGCATGGAGCGAAGGTGTACATGGGCGCGCGAAATGAGGAGCGGGCCAGAGCCGCGATCGAGAAGCTGCACGCTGAAGGATTGGGGGACAAAGCAGGCGAGTCTCGGGGCACTGTGACGCCACGATGAGCTTACTTACTAACGGATGCGTTTAGGAGAGGTGATTTTCCTCGACCTGGACTTGACCCACCCAAGCAAGGCGAAAGCTGCGGCAGAATATATTGTCTCGCGTGAACAAAGACTGGATATATTGGGTGAGTGCTGAACACATATAGAAACCACTGCCTCTTCGCTGAAAGCGCAGCTTGTTGTCTCCAGTTAACAACGCTGGCATGTACGTGAACTTGCTCTTGAATTTCTGGAAAATCCTCATTTTCCAGCAGACAGGTTTTACCATGGGCTCAGACATCGGATGGCATCTCGAGAAGCATGGCAATTAAGCGAGTTTGCACCATGCTTTCTGACATTCGCGATTACTGACCGCCAATTTCGCAGCCACCTGAGCCCCTTCATATTCACCAACACTCTGCTACCATTGATGAAGGCTACCGCCAAGCTACCCGATTCAGACGTTCGCATCGTGAATGTAGTCGCCCTTTCTCCATCGTATCAATCCGGCCGAACTGACTCACTTATTTCTCTCAGTTGAGCTCGGTCATGCATGGTTGGGTCAGTGGAAATATTGCATTCGACTCGCTGGAGGCCATCAACGTCGACTTTGGCCCCTCGGGAAATGGCAAAAGCAAGTTGTACGGTAAGAACATCAATTGGCATTGAGGAAAATCGCTAATAGATGACGGTTGGTGAGCAGCGTACACAAAATTATTGAACGTCTTGCACACGAAGGAGCTGCAGAAGCGACTGGACACCGATAATGTACCCATCATCGTGACTGCGGTCCACCCGGGCTACGTGTGGACAGGTACGAATCGCTTGCACGCTGCAGCTCCCAGCGCCAGCACTGACATGCCCTGCAGACGGCGGTCAAATGTATCTGAAAACCCTGCCGCTCAAGAGCCTCTGGCTTGCGATTCTGCACGCAGTCACAGTCCCTGCCGAGCGCGGAGCAGACACCAGCCTTTTCGCAGCAGCGTCTCCGCAGGTGCGGGCGAGCCCCGAGAAGTACAAGGGTGCATATCTGGTGCCGATGGGGCAGATCAAACACCCCAGTGGGCCTGCGATGGATCCCAAGAACGCTGCGGATCTATGGGAGGCCTCGGAGAAGCAGCTGGCTGCCATTGGCTTGTGAATGTGCCTTTTAACATAGGATCTTGTGTAACTGTCATGGTACGGTGGTAACCTCACTGCGATATGCCATCACTTGGAGGCATCAGTGATGGTACTATCAGCTGACATAGGAGGGATGCGACTGTATTTTCCGTCCGTAAATACTGGAGAACAACGTGTATGAGGCAGTCGTCAAGGACCTGGCTACCCCAAATATGTGGGCCCATCCCAATATATCACTCCAGCTCCGGCTTCATCTACGTGAAATCATAAAACCCAACCGAGCAGTTGCCTTAGTAGGGCGCGGCGGCGGCTTGGCACTATGGGGGACGTCAGTCATGGCCAGTCAGTCGCCCGGTAGAAAAATACACGCACGGCTTTGAGTTGGTCGAGGTACCACGAGCAAGACTGCATATCAGCCTTCTCAAGACACTTTGTGAACTCTGCCGATCATAGGAACCATAAGTACAGAATCGACTTTCACCATGACAAATCCACGCACCCTTAGCTTGTATGTCGCAAGTCATGCCCTGCTGTTGGTAGTTCTGCGTGGGCGCCGCCTGCTGCTGCTGCTCAGCGGGGGGTGCCGAGCTGCCTCCACCAAAGAGCATGCTAGAGAGCCCGTGGCCTATGGTCGATCCAATGGCCACAGAGCCTGCTGTCGCGGCCATCTGTGCCATCATGCCCGGGCCCTGCTGGGCAGCGGCCTGTGCAGGGGGTGCCGGAGGGTGCGCAGCTGCTGGGTTTTGGCGCATGGGAGGTGCTGCCGCTGTGCTCGCACTGCGAGTTTGAGCAGGAGCCGCACGGGGAGCCGGGCGAGAAGAGCGGGATTGACGCTATATTCACAACAGCTCGTCAGTTTCGAACGCGCACATCCATCGAGGAATGCACTAACAGCCATTATATGTTAGATAGATGAAGGTGGTGAATAAACTGGTGGTGGTTGTTGGAGAGAAAGATATGCTCGAAGCTGCCGGGTAGACGCGTCCGGAAATTCTCGAGTGTTCTCGTGGCTGCCGAGATGCCGGGCTTCCAAACAGGCGCGCTTGTCACAAATTCTTTGACTGCTCACCCGGTCAACCGCGCAGCGCGAAGTACTATCGACTGTTATGCCAGTGGCCTCGCGGACGTCGCACACATGCCTGGACATTCTCTCGGGGAGGTCTAATATGGCTCTAGCTGGTCGAGGTCTGGGAATGACTCGGCGCTCGCTGACGCGCGGGTACGCGACCTCGCAGAAGAAGACCAAGACACTTGCTAGAGCTGCTCAGCCAAACACCCCAGTCGCCCCAACGAAGGGCCCTTCGCCGGCCCCTGTCAACACCGCCAAGAAGGCTTCGGCAAAGACCTCCTCGCAAGGGATGGTGGAGGCAATGAGGAAGGAGCAGGCGGCGCAGCAGAAGAAGGACGCCCTGGAGAAGCAGAAGGAGAACACCGAGGAGCAGGACGCCGCAGCGCATACCGATTACATGAACAGGGTCTCGAAGCAGGCACCCAGTCTGGACCTGTGGTCGCAGGCCGAAATGGATGTGCTAGGTACGACGTTGCCTTTCGTTCACCTGGTTCGGGCTCTCATTCGCCTTTGTAGACTTGGCTGTTCCGGTGCGCAATCAGGCGCCCTGGGGCTTAAGGGGTGCGCGATGGTATTGGGACAATCTGCGGGAGGCCACAAAGAGTGCTATGGCGTACGTCCCTCCGTTAACAGCCACAGCGGCACACACTCATATTTGACTGCCAGTATAATGCAGCTTACGAATGGCGGAGCATTTCCACCACTCTATTCTGAACCTCATCACCCGTATGGCGAGGGGAAATCCGCGCCTCCGACACAGGCGCCTGCAGAGTTCAAGCTGTGGAAGCCTTCCCACATATCACAGGCGCTGAAATTTCACTCGGCGGCACCTGGCGCTTGGGGCGCAGGTATACCGACGTTGTCTCTGTCCCTGTACAAGCAAATGTGCCAAGCGATAGCCGAGTGCGTGACCATTGAATACGTTGGAAGCGAATATTCAACACATTTCTCTTTAGGAATGACAAGGAAACTATTGTTCAAGTCACGGCATCACAACAGCGGGAGATCCTCTTAAAATCGCTGTCGGGCAGATCGAGTGACATCGTGTACAAATGGAAGTTTGTAAAAGAGGTTCGTTCGTCCTCCTAATTGACTACCAGCCTGCGCTTATATCCTCGCTCGCGCTTACAGAACAGCCCCACGCGCATCGTTTCGCTTCGTGGTGGACCGGCATACACGGCGAAGCTAGACGCTCCGCTGAACAGGTGTATCACCCAAGCCCTGGTCCGATTCGATACCGTCCAGGTCAGTTGTACCCCTTCGTCCCCCATCTCACATCGCTGACCATACGTGCAGTCCTTTGAGGCGTTCAACAAACGCACAAGGCAGACTATCTCTGAACCAACTTCAAGGCGCGTGGTGGAGTACTTCGTTGTTGAGAAGAAGGGTTGGACGTGGATGCCGTGGGTCATCCGCCAACGGATCTATGACACTTCCACGCTCAGCGAGCCCACTGAGAAGAAGATAGAAGCGAGGGGGTTCCTCGGTCGCCTTAAGTTCTGGCAATAATAATATAATAGACTTTCCTTGCGCTTTCCAGAACTTGCGTAAATATGATTCAGTGAGGCCAGCACTGCAAGAGGGGAGCAAAACCTTAATTCGAGACATCCACTACATACGATTCGGTTTTCCCCAATTGTACATGTGGACTGGACCAAATCAATGTAACCCGCAACCTCCTGGACCCTGGTGCCCTCTATTACCCCGTGAATGAGGATGGGATCTCTCAATTTGCCGACAAAATGGTTTATCTATGGCATTAGGGAGTATCACAGTGAGCGGTTTAAAGGCGGTTTGATGGTCGTTTCGGCGGCCGATTCATTCAGAAAAAAAGTCACGTGAAACGGTCCAAAACCGCTTCGCACTGTGATAACCCCCCATTTGCTGCTGCTTCACTTACTGGTTTGAACCTATGTGTCGCTTGCACGGCGCGCACATGCCACTCGGCACATCTATATTATTATTAATATATTCACCAAGTATATATCGATTTTATAGCCACTGACTTCAATCACCACATAATATGTTAATGAAAATCTTTAGATACTTAACCATGGATGCTATGAAGAGGTTTTGTACCGCAAGTCAAGTCATGCATGGATGCTGGGGGCCGTGCCTTTAGCAGTGTATTCGAGGTATGTAGTTGATAATTCGTAGATAATTGAAAGTCCGCCGTACGTGTACATACTACATGCGAGGCGCAAAGTGAATCGAAACCTGAATCGGCCCAAATTTCCAAAGCGGCTCCGGAGCCGCTTTGGAAAATTCGTCGAAACGCCTGTTCAAACCGATTTTTGAAACGTCCATCAAACCGCCTATAAACCGCTCACTGTGATAGACTGTGATACTCCCTATTGCCTGGACCTACTTGTTCTTTCCTCGCCGGCAGAGTTTGAGCCTGACGTGACGCACTTCAGAGGCCCTCCCACGGCACGCCGGTGAGGAACAGCTTTGTTTTCTACTCATCTGCCCCAAATACCTGTTCCCTAAAGCTCTACAAACCTGTTCCGAATGCTCCTGCCACTACTCCACCTGCATGATCACTGTTTCTTGAAATGAAGTTCTCGGCCGTCTCTCTGCTCGTTCTCGGTGCCGGTGTTAGTGAGTATTACTCCTTGCCCTCTCTCCGATCATCTGATGAATGTATGAACAGCCAACATGCGACTGCAGCTCCCATTCGCGTGATCCTCACCAAAATCCCCACGTCTAACCTCCGTGGCCGATAGCAACATAACTCACGCTGGACGTGGATGCCGTGGGTCATCCGCCAACGGATATACGACACTTCCACGCTCAGCGAGCCCACTGAGAAGAAGATAGAAGCGAGGGGGTTGCTCGGTCGCCTTAAGTTCTGGCAATAATAATATAATAGACATTCCTTGCTCTTTCCAGAACTTGCCAAGTAAATATGATTCAGTGGGGAGGCCAGTACTGGTAGTGCAAGAGGGCTACGATAGATCAATACATGTTCATCATTGTTGATTTTACAAATCAGCAACCATGCCACGTTCAAGTTCATTTCGATTATATTGAAACACCTTCACTCATAAATCTCATCGCCTTATGTCCTATTCCCTTTGAAATACTATATTCAACCACACTATGTATGTCTTCCAATTTCATCCTTGATATTCACGAAAATGTATCCGTATTCCATATGCTAAGCAGGGTCTCTGCCGACGCAGTCGGCGCTTCCTAGTCGCCGAAGAGAATCATATATTGGGAATATACAGAACACATCGGCATGTACATTTGATGGTGCGTGGAAACGATGCTGTGAGATGTGAAAGGAAGGAAGAGAAGACGAAGTGGCACTTGGGTGGCGTCGGAAATAATTAATTCGACCAAGTCCCCAACCATTAACCCCACCAATTAGCTCTTCCATGACGATATTATCTCTCCATCGCTACCGCATTATAAAAAGGGTGAATCGCTGGGAATAGGTCCCTCTTCTCCCCAACCGTTTTCTCGCACACCATCATGAGCCTGTTCCATGTGTATATCAGAAGTGCTGCGGTATGTGCTAAAGCCTTTCCTCGCCTGAGAAGCATCCTAATTATTCTCTAAGCATGGATACACTATGACGGTTGCCTTTGCCAGTCATGAAGTGGCCGATGAGTGGTGGCGCGCGATGTCTACCCATACTGAAACATCGAATTGGATCAAGCGCGTCTCTCCCCAACTGTACTTGTCAACTGGACCAAATCCGCGTAGTGCCTCGCAGCCTGGTGCCCTCTATTATCCGAGAAAGGATGGGACCTCGCAATTTGACGACAAAATGGTTTATCTATGGCAAAGCGATAGTTACACTACTAACTCGCGCGACCTCGCTTCACAATTCGGAGGCAGTGGCACAAGGCACGGAACACTTGGAATTATACCAGCGCAAAGCACCACAAATCAGACCAGCGGCAATTCGTAAGCTTTCCCAACAATCGCGCATTCCCTGATATCAATATTGACGCTACAAAGATTCTTCATCCGCTCGAAAGTCGAACCCTACGACTACTGGTACTGCCCCACAACTGCTGGGAGAATTACAGAGGGAACGAAGGTCTACACCTCGCGCGAAGAGCGGACCCGCTTCCGTGTGCGCATCGCTGATGAGAAAATGCAGCCTGGCGCGATTATGATTGGCGCGGACGAGATCACCATCAGCCCCGCGTTCGCGCCCGCCCTGCGGGTTAGCGTCGAGAACGGCGTGGCCCGTGCGGGGCTGGCGGCGGCAGGCAGCGAATCGGAGCATCCCAAGCTCAAGCTGTCCGATGTGAGGACCGGGTTCACAAGTGGGGGGCGGGTTACGGACGATGAGAATGATTTTGATATTGTGGTCAGGGAATTGGTTGAGGCACTAGATGGTGATGGGGAGGGCTGGGAGCTTGTTTGATTCCTGGAAGTGCCCAGCGGAGATCGCTGAAGCGGTGGTAATTCGGGGTTCGTAAATGTATTCATTGGAAAATTGTATCCCGGTATCTCAGCATATACAGTAAACGGTGTAGAGGTGGTGCCGCAAGATGTGAAAGGAAGGAAGACAAGTCAAAGTGGCGCTGTGACTTGAGTGGCGCTTGAAATAATCAATACAACCAAAGCCTCCGTTGTTCGACCTTGCACCCTTGGCACCCGATGGCCATCTTATTTCGGCGCTCTGCCCCATCGCTGGCAGACCATACGAAGCGTGAATCCTTGGATGAACATTTGGTACATACGCAAGGAACAATTGAATTGGTGCTGTCAACTCCCATATCGTCCCCGCACTCGACCCCCCGGTGTGTG